>CAWUFW010000310.1:3020000-3545000 GCA_963921515.1 Calotriton arnoldi
GCACAAGTTACTAACTTGTGTAACGATATATCTGTAAGAGACAGTAGTTAGTGACAGATTCCTTACCTTAGAATATCCCCAGGCGTCAGGCTGGATCCGGAAAGTTTTTTGCGTAGCAGTACCCTTGCGCGTCGGTAGGCGGCGTCGTGCGGCTCCGCGTCCGTCGTCGGCGTCGTGATCGCCGGGATGACGTCGCGGGCAGTACTTAGGCGCCGCCCCTGCGCGCTGACGTCAGTTCTGTACACGACTTTCCGCGCCAGGAACGCAGAGCCATGCAAGAAGCTGACATAGGTGTCTGAAAAATACTAGGGCCCTGAAAGGGATGTCCTTAACCCTAGAAATCAGTTCGCAGAACGGGGAGGATGGGTGGGCGGTAAGGAATCTGTCACTAACTACTGTCTCTTACAGATATATCGTTACACAAGTTAGTAACTTGTGCATCTGAAAGAGACACGTTAGTGACAGATTCCTTACCTTAGAATAGATACCCCAGCAATACCAACCCCGGTGGTGGGTCTGCGAACAAAGATCAGACAAGGAAGTCCTGGAGGACAGAACGGCCAAAGAAGCCGTCCCTCCGGACCTGACTGTCAAGGCAGTAATGCTTTGTAAACGTGTGCAGCGAGGCCCACGTAGCTGCCTGACAGATAACCGGCAGCGGAACACCGCGGCCCAAGGCCGTGGTAGCAGCCGTTGCCCTGGTGGAATGGGCACGCAGCCCAACAGGAGGCTCCTTTTTAGCCAAAGAATAGCAGGTCTTGATGCACAAGGTAACCCAGCGGGAGATGGTCCTCTTGTGCACCGCCCGACCTTTTTGGCGCCCACGTAGCCAATAAAGAGCTGGTCATCCACCCGGAAGTGTTTTGTGCGGTCAATATAGAAGGAGAGCGCACGTTTTGGGTCCAGACGGTGGAGCCTCTCTTCCTCTCTGGAAGGATGCGGAGGCGGAAAGAAGGTGGGCAAAGTGATGGTCTGCCCAATGTGGAAAGCAGTAACCACCTTTGGCAAGAAGGACGGACGCGTCCGAAGAACAACCTTGTCTGGATGAACAGACAGAAAGGGAGGTTTGCAAGATAGAGCCTGGAGCTCACTCACCCGCCGAGCGGAGGTGATGGCCACCAGAAAGGCTGTCTTCAGAGTCAGAAGACGAAGAGGACAGTTATGTAGAGGCTCAAAGGGAGCGCACATTAAAAAGGTAAGAACCAAGTTTAAGTCCCACTGAGGCATCACAAACGGAACAGGAGGGAAGAGGTGAGTAATGCCTTTTAAGAACCTGTTAACAACAGGGGACTTGAAAAGGGAGGGCTGATCAGGGAGCCTGAGGAAGGCCGAGATAGCACAAAGATAACCCTTGATGGTACCCAGGGCAGAACCCTGTTGGGCCAGAGAGAGAAGGAACAGAAGGACCTCAGAAAGAGGGGCAGAAAGGGGATCCACAGCCTTTGCTGTGCACCATGCCACAAATTTGTTCCACCTGCAGGCGTATACCACCTTAGTGGAGGGACGCCTGGCTGCCAGAATCACATCACAAACTTCGGGAGGCAAGTCGAAAGGAATCAACTGCCGCCGCTCAATCTCCACGCAAGCAGGTGTAGACTGGACAGGTTCGGGTGGAGGACCGTCCCCTGCTGCTGCGACAGAAGATCCTCCCGAAGAGGCAGACGGATCGGGGGATCTACGCTCATATTGAGTAGCTCGGGATACCAAACTCTTCGAGCCCAGTCCGGAGCCACAAGAATGACTTGGGCCCGGTCGTGCCGAATCTTCTTCAACACTCTGGGTAGAAGTGGTATAGGCGGAAAGGCGTACAATAGACCGCAACTCCACTCGTGACGAAAGCGTCGCCGAGCGAGTGCCGCCTTGGAAATTCCAACGCGCAGAACTGATGACATTGCGCGTTCTCTTCGGTGGCGAATAGATCTAACCAAGGCTCTCCCCACTGTAGAAAGAGTCCTTGCGCCACTTCCGAGTGAAGACGCCATTCGTGATCCATCATGCACCTGCGGCTGAGTTCGTCCGCCCTGGCGTTCAGGGAACCTGCCAGGTGTTGAACCACCAGGAACATGCCCTGGTGTTCCAGCCATGTCCAGAGGCGCAGAGCCTCCTGACAAAGGGTCCACGACCCCACCCCGCCTTGTTTGTTGCAGTACCACATGGCAGTGGTGTTGTCTGTGAACACCTGCACTACCTTCCCTTTGACAGAGGGAAGGAATGCCTTGAGTGCAAGTCGGATCGCCCGGAGCTCCAGAAGGTTGATATGGAGCCGGGACTCCGCCGGAGACCAGAGGCCTCTGATCTCCGCCTCTCCCATGTGACCGCCCCATCCCAGAAGGGACGCGTCCGTCACAACTGTGTGCTCTGGCTGGGGAAGGGAGAGGGATCTGCCCATGACCCATTGCCGGTTCGAGAGCCACCACTGCAACTGTTTTGCAGTCCCCTCCGAGATCTGGACGTGATCGGACAGGTCGCCCTGGTGCTGCGCCCACTGGAACTTCAGGTCCCACTGCAGAGCCCGCATATGCCATCTGGCATGAGTGACCAGCAGGATGCAGGAGGCCATGAGGCCCAGCAGCCTCAGGGTCATCCGTACCGAAACCCAGGATAAGGGCTGAAAGATCGGAATCATAGCCTGAATATCCCGGACTCGCCGTTCGGGAGGATAGGCCCGAAACTGCGTCGTGTCCAGAACTGCTCCGATGAAAAGGAGCTGTGGAGAAGGAATCAGATGCGACTTTGGCACATTGATGGAGAACCCCAGCGAGTGCAGGAGTTCGGCCGTAGTCTGGAGGTGGGAGACAACTGCCTGGGACGAGCCCGCCTTTAGCAGCCAGTCGACGAGGTAGGGGAAGACTGAAACCCCTGCCCGGCGCAGATGAGCTGCGACCACCGCCATCACTTTCGTGAACACCCGAGGGGCACTGGTAAGGCCAAAGGGGAGCACGGTGAACTGAAAATGCTCGAGGCCTACCGTGAACCGAAGGTAACGCCGGTGGGCCGGCAGGACGGGGATGTGGAAATAGGCGTCCTGCAAGTCCAACGCTACCAACCAGTCTCCGGGGTCGAGGGCAGTCAAGACCTGAGCTAGGGTGAGCATCTTGAACTTCTCCTTCCGGAGGAAGCGATTGACGTTCCGGAGGTCCAAGATAGGACGCATGTCCTCCTTGTCCTTTTTGGGCACCAGAAAGTAGTGGGAGTAGCAACCACGCCCTACTTCTGGGGTCGGAACATGCTCGATGGCCCTCTTGGCCAAGAGGGCCGTGACTTCCTTCTGTAGAAGCACCAAGTGATCCCCTGACATGCGGTGGAATTGAGGTGGCATGGCTGGGGGTGGTCTCGAAGGGGAGGGAGTAGCCCCTTCGGACAATGTCCAAGACCCACTTGTCCGAGGTGATGGGACGCCAGTGGTGAAGGTGATGGCGGACCCTGCCCCCGACTGGCGTGCTGTGCACCTGAAAGGAGGGACTAGGAGGGCTTGGAGGCCGCGGACGGGTTGGAGGTGGTGGCCTGACCCGCACGCTGGTTGCCCGAACCGCCACGGCGGTATCCACGTCCTCGGCCACGCGAAGGCGCTTGCTGCGCGGGCCGTTGGCCGGGCTGTGGACGTGACTGGGCGCCCCTTCCGTGGCCACGAAAGGGGCGAAAAGCAGACGTTTGCGGAGGGCGCACAACAGCAAGGCCCAGGGACTTAGCAGTAGCCCGTGAATCCTTGAAACGCTCCAGCGCATGGTCCGCCTTTGAACCAAAGAGACCGACTCCATCAAAGGGCATGTCCATGAGAGTATTCTGGACATCCCCTGAAAAACCAGTGGTTCTCAGCCAGGCGTGGCGACGCAGCGCCACCGTCGTTGCAAGCGATCTGCCCAGCGAGTCGGCGGTATCAAGGCCACAGCGGATGGTATACTTAGCCGCATCACGCCCTTCCGCAATAGCGCGGGTAAGCAGTGTCTGGACCTCCTCAGAACACTGCGGCAAAACATCAGCCACCGAATCCCACAGGGAGTGGGTGTATCGGCCCAAGAGGCAAGCGGTATTAACAGACCGCAAGCCAGCACTGGAGGAAGAGAAAGCCTTCTTCCCAAAGTGATCCAGGCGCTTGGATTCCCTATCCGGAGGGGCGGTAGGGAAGGCTGTTTGGGAGGCAGAGGCTTGGACAACCAAGCTCTCAGGGGTGGGGTGTTGGGAGAGAAACAGGGGGTCGCCCGGAGCCGGGCGATGGCGTCGGGCCACGTTCCTATCCACAGGAGCCCCTGTGGTGGGTTTGGACCAGGCACCCAAAAGAACGTCAGTGAGTGCATCGTTGAACGGCAGCACAGGCTCCGAAGAGGAGGCCGCCGGCTGAAGCACTTCAGTCAGGAGGTTAGTCCTGACGGCCACTGTAGGCAACTGGAGATTTAAGGCTCCAGCAGCTCTACGCAACACCGTTGCAAAATTAGCCCCCTCCTCCGTTGCCACGGGAGGAGACAGCATGCCAGAGTCGGGGGAGGTATCCAGCCCACTGGCATCCCCAAGTTCCTCAACCCAGTCCGGGTCAAACTCGCACTGTTGTGTGAGAGGGTCGTCAGACCCCTCCCAGCTCTCCTGGTCCTCCTCAGGTTGAAAAGATGGAGGAGGAGGGACATAAGGGACCCAAGGCCTCATCGGCGCCGGAACCGGCGTCGGGCGACGCCGGTCCGGCTCCATGTCCGGACCCGGGGAGAACCGGGGAACGACGCCGCCCGGAGCCTCGGACGGCGTCGGAAACGGCACCGGGGACATCGGCGTCGGCGGAGGCGTGGTTAGGTCAACCGGCGTCGATGGAGGTTGCGGCACCACCGGAACCGGGGTCGAGGCCGGGGCCGGAGCCGAGGCCGGGACGAAGGCTGGTGGGACAGGCGACGCCGGGACCGGAGTCGACGGCGACGCCGGAGCAACCCCATCTGGGCCCGCGGGGCCCGAAGGCGCACCGGAGGGACCTTGAGGCCCGAAGAGGCGGGCCATGGCCGACAGGAATTTCTGTACTCGGCCGGAGTCGCCCCGAACCCGGGAAGGACGGGTAATGCGGGGGCAACTCGACAGGCACGTCCGGGGCCACGGGGGCGGGGACGGTGCCGACAGGGACCTCAGCCGAGTCGCGCGACCGGCGAGGCGAAGTCTTAGAGCGATGACGCCGCTTAGACTTCTTGTGCTTCGACTTACCGGAGGAGCGCGAAGACTTGGATTCCGACGAACGGCGGGGACTCCGCGTCCGGCCCCTCGACCTCTCCCGGGACCGGGGCTTGCTGCGGCGCGGAGCCGACTGCCGGACTTCAAGGAGCTTTCGAGACCGCTCTCGCAAAGCCTTCGGATGAAGTTTCCGGCAGTCAGGGCACGACTTCGTGTCGTGGCCTCGGCCGAGGCAGAAGAGACACTCGAGGTGGGGGTCCGTGATGGACATCATACGACCACATACCTCGCAGGGCTTAAAGCCGGGCATCCCTACGACACCTTAGGAGTCGTGAAGACTCGTTGAAGAGAACAGTGAAAAATTTCACAAAAAGATAGTCAAAAAGTGACTAGGGCACTGCTCTTCCCGGATCTGCGCTTACTGGCGCGGAAAAAGAAGAACTGACGTCAGCGCGCAGGGGCGGCGCCTAAGTACTGCCCGCGACGTCATCCCGGCGATCACGACGCCGACGACGGACGCGGAGCCGCACGACGCCGCCTACCGACGCGCAAGGGTACTGCTACGCAAAAAACTTTCCGGATCCAGCCTGACGCCTGGGGATATTCTAAGGTAAGGAATCTGTCACTAACGTGTCTCTTTCAGATGCAGGTCCGACGATGACATCCCTCGTGCTACCAGGAGTCGAAGCCTCAAAAAAATCCATCGACAAAAGTCGAAAAAGGTTTAGTCAAAAAATGACTAAGGGGCATGCGCTCTCCAGATCTGCGCTGGCTGGCATGGAAAAAGAAACTGAAATCAGCGCACAGGGGCGGCTTCTAAGTAGACACCGCAACGTCATTCAGGTGACCACACCGCAGACGACAGACGTGGAGTCGGCAGACACCTACCGACGCGCAGGGTTACTGCTACAGAAAAATTCTCCGGATCCAGTCTGACACCTGGGGGTAATTATAAGGTAAGGAATCTATAATATGTCTCTTACAGATATATTGTTACCGAAGGTAAGGCGACCGGTGGGAGGTCACTGGTGGGGCTGATGAGTGCCAGTAGTTGAATAAACGCAGCTGTGGTTTCAGAAGTTGCTTGAGGTTGAGAGTAGGTACTCCAGACTTGAAATTGAAGGCCTCAGAGGTAGCAGACGCTGATTCTTTGCTTCAACTCGTCGCCATAAAATGTGTAGTATGCTGGCCCACACATCCAGATCATAGAAGTAGTCAAGGTAGACGTAGCTGGGTAAAGTAGTAGGTTTATTTAGTAGAGTAGATGTAAAGTTACAGCAAGCCCCACCAGGAGCAGCCTCCTACCTGCTCAGTCCATCTTCCAACTGACCGCACACACACCAGGCACCCAAGCATTCCACTCACACTAACATTCTACACGGAACACTCACACTGGCTGAGCAGCTAGTTACAGAGAGGTGTAAAGAAACATATATAAACCTGAGGATACTACAGACTAACTAATTGTCTTTCAGATTAGCTAATTTTCCTGCCTGTCCAGGTGCCAAAGGGCTCTGGACAAAAAGCGACGACCCTTCCCCCCCACCCCCCCACCCGTGAGGGGAGACAGATTCGCATTTCAAAGGAAGCAACTTCTTTGAAGCTTGCCGGCCTAGGAAGGCTAATCAGCAGGTCATCCTGAGAGAGGGGGTGAGACACCCTCTTCCCAGACCGGTTTTGTTCCTGACCTACTGAGAGTAAAAGGCGCTCACCCTAGGAGATCAGAAACTTGTGGCAGGCTGGCAGAAAATAGTCCTGCAACACCAGAGGCCGGTAGGTTTTCAGGGGGCGCCTCTAGGGTGCCTTATGGGTGCATGTGTTAATGCAGACACTCAATAATAATAGTTCATTTGTAGAGCGTCTGGCTAACCCAAAAGGTGTGTCCCCGCGCTAGAAGCACGTCAGCAAGAGTAATTGAGACTGCTGGACTAATGTTTGTACAGCCAGGTTTTCAGTCCTCTGCGGAAGGTTGGTTCAGATCTCTGCCCGCAGCCAGAAAGGAAGAGTATTCCAATTCTTGGCTGCTAGGTAGCCAAAGGATCGGGTGCCCATCCTAGCTTTCCTTATCCTGGGGATCTTGAGTAAGTATGCGCCTGTTGATCTTAACTGGCGGCTGGGATTGTACGGGGTGAGAAAAATCATGCAGGTAGCTGGGGCCTTTCCCCTGTAGGCTCTTATGACAGAAACACATGGCTTTAAAGAGAACTCTTTTCTCGATAGGCAGCCAATGTAGTGAGTCGAGAGCTTTTGTCGTAGAAGCACGACTAGGAAGATTGAGAACCAGGCGTGCCGCTGCCTTTTGAATGCGCTGGAGGCGTATCATGCAGTCCTTTGGCACACCCAGATATAGGACATTCCCGTAATCAAGTTGTGAGGTCACCAGAGTGTGAAATGAAATGAAATGAATTTGTACTTGTAAAGCGCACTGCTACCCTGAGGCTTCCTGGCGCTGAACGCATACCGCTGTGGAACCCTTCCTGGCTTTTCCCTGTGAAATGTCCACTCCTGGGCACCCCCAAGTTGAAGCCAGGCATCCCAGCGCTGGTGGGGCCGTTGTGGAGATTAAGCAAGCTATTGCCCAGAGTTGCAGAGTGGGACCCATGATTAGAATAGGCACCGAGGTGAGAATTATCAGGTCCGAGGAAGTTGAGCCCAAGACCCGCCGAGGCAGGAATTGAACCCTGGTCCCAGGCCAGATCTCTGCATCAGGGTCTGCCGCTCTAACCATTGAGCCACACTTCTCCACAGTGTGGACTATGGTTTTCCTTGCCGATACAGGAAGAAAGTCTAAGGTTTTTTTTTTTAGCATCTTCAGAGTGCTGAAACATCTCCCTGCCACTTTTCTGGTTTGGGACTCAAATGAGAGTTTCGGATTGTGCCAAACTTAGGTTTTTAACCTCTGCTTTGGGCTCGGGGATAGGCCCCAGTGTTTGAGGCCACCAGGCTGTATTCCAGATGGAGGGGGATTTCCAGACGATCATGACCTCTGTCTTGCTACCATTCAATTTAAGGCAATTTGTTAGACATCCATGAGGCCAAATCATTGACAGGAGGAAACTGTTGTGCGGATTCGCCAGAGTCTTGTGCCAAGGTCACCACAAGCTGTGTGTCGTCCGCATACGACACCATGGAGATCTTGTAGTTGTCCATAATCTTAGCCAAAGGTCCAATGCATAAATTGAAAAGGGTGGGACTCAGAATAGATCCCTGTGGGACCCCTTGGTGAAGTGGCAGGGTTTTGGAACGATGGGGGTTTTGTGCGATTTGGAAACTACGATCTGCCAAAAAGGACCGCATCCACTGTAGTGCTACCCCATCCAGACCGCACACCCTTAGACACTGAATGAGAAGCTTGTGGGATACCGTGTCGAACGCGGCACTTAGGTCCAACAGGACCAAGGCCACCGTCTGACCGGCATCCGCCCGCCTCCGTAGGGTCCATTGCAAAAAAGAGAGCGGATTCGGTAGAGAAGGATGGTCTGAAACTGGACTGCATCGGATGTAGAAGGTTATGTGTGTTGATATGTTCCACTAATTGTTTGTTCACAACCTTTTCAGCGAGTTTAGATATATAGGGGAGCAGGGAAATGGGACGCAGGTTATTCAGTAGCTCGGGGTTGGCGGAGGGCTTTTTCTTTAGAGGTATGACAATCGCATGTTTCCATGCCATTGGAACCTCTCCGCATTTGAAGGATGCGTCTATTAGTTGCTGTATTTTGGGTATTATCAGTTCAATGCCCTCCTTTATTCTGGTCGGTGCCGCTGGGTCATCGGGGAGCCATATTTGATTTGTAGAGCCATTTCCTGGAGTACCAGTGCGGGGGGGGGGAAGAGAAACTATGCAAGGGTTCGGCTTATTAATAAGATGTTTGATAACAAACACCATATGTTTCAATGAAGCCATTATGTAGCGGGGGGAGACACTCATTTTGACCAGTGCATACCTTAAGATGTCTTCCCTGCTCACTTGCAATATATCTAGCAACAGAACTAGACATCACAGGGGCCTATCTGCTCATGCAGATAGGTCCTCACAAGATAGAAGGCACCCTGCCTCAGGGCTCAAAAGCCTGCCGTAGGGGTGACTTTCATATATTAGATGCAGTGAGTTTGGAAAGCCAGAGGGGTGCGTCATGTCTAGTTTTCACTCATGGTTTGCACCATGTCACACAGCCTGCGCTGGCAGTCTGTGTGGAATTTGTATGTAGGTCCCTTAGGGTGGCAAAAGATATGCTGCAGCTGTTAGGGACCCTCTTTAAACACCCATGTCCCAAGTACCTGGAGTACCATTTACTAGGGACTTACAGGGGTGCTTCAGTCCTTAGCCAATTGTAGAACAATTAGTCTTTACCTTGTTTTAGGGAAGAAGCACTGCCACCGGAGGTCTTGTTAGCAGGCCTCACTGCACGGTCAGAGTGGAAAATCAGCATCTAGTAGAAAGAGCTAGAGAACTGCAATAAAAGCCCGGTTTCCTATACTTCTTTATACAAATGAAGGGATTGTGTTCCCCCTTGTTTGTTACATGCTGGGTGTATGGTCGGTTCTCATCAATAAATGACGAGTTTCTTATTTAAGTGAGAAAAGAGTGGAGCCCTAATGAGATTGCCCTCAATTCCAGGATATTGATGTGCATCTCGATTTCCCTGTCCATTCCCCCGCTGACTTGCAAATCTTGTGGGTGCGCAACCTAGCCTACCAATGAGACATCGGTCATCAGTACAAAGTGCATCTTTTGGAGAAAGGACAGTCACTGTTTTTGCATTTAAGCCACCATGTGAATGTTTTTTTTCATTGGGGCAGGTATCTGCATCTGCTCTCCAAACCAGCCTTCTGCACCCACTACTTCTCTCTTGAAAAGACCTCATATGAAGTCGGCAGTGTGGGATCAAATGAATGCAGGATGACATCCCTAAAAAGAACTTGAAGATTCTCAGATTAGTTTACTTTCTGCAGACATGTCAATGGATGTAAAGGACAATCTTCTCTGGAAAGTTGTCTATTTTTGTATGAAGTACTACCCCTAAGAACTGATTTTTTTTCTGGAGATATTGAGAAGATTTCTCCTTGTTTAAAGCAAAGTTTTTTGATTAGTGTAACAGTGCCTGCTGTAGCCTCAGCAGCTGCTCGTGAAGTTCTTGCTTTGATTAACCAGATGTCTATAAAAAACTATTTGGTCAATTATTTTGTGAGATAGGAAGCTACTGGTGCCATGTATGTGGTAAAGATTCTGGGGCATATTTTAGGCCGAAATGGAGACCTTTAAATTGATGACAACTGGCTACTTTGAAGCTTAGAAATTTGCAATGTGTAGGGTAAATAAGAATAGGAAAGTATGGGTCCTGTAGATCCAGACAGGTCATGACATTTCTGCAACATTACCAAACAAAACTTGTTTCTTTAAATATTTGCCAAGGTTCCAAAGATCTAGTAGTCACCATGCTTCCTTGGGAGGAAAAAAAAATTAGAATAGAACCCAAAAATTCTGTTAAGCTTTGGGAACCAGTTGTGTACCCTCCAGTAGTGTGTCATTGTCGATTAGAACTCACTTTGTTTGCCCTTGTTTCCTGCCCTTTTACAAGGAGCTGGTCTATGATAAGCCGACAGTGCTGGGGACTCTAAATTGTTACTGGTAAGGTAGTATGTATTGATATCGTGATGCACCTTATTGTTGGTATCTATGCAGTTGGTAGGCTCCTCTGTAGTACTTCCTCAAGCTCCTCAAAAGGACTGCGGTCATCTTTGTTAAGAGGAGCCTAGAGATTTTCCTGTTTCCCTGTATGACTTAATAAATTGTAGTGCTTCATCAATGTGCTGACCAAATAGGAATTCGCCATTGTATGGCATGTATAGAATTCTACTTTGTTCTCCCGTCTAAAGGAAGTTGCCCTTAGCCATCCTTGACTTCGTAGTACAGCTGCTCCTGCCACTTGCCTAAACCCTGTAGATGAAATATACATGGCGATGTCAATGGCTGCCGAAGATTCTCTCCTTCCTGCAGAATGGCTTTTGCCCCCACTTTCTCATCATCCGGTAGGTTTACAAGATATGGAGCTAAATCAGACGATCATATGTTGCTCGAATTCCCAGAGCATTTGAGGCCCCTAAGGCTGTGGTAGCAGTCGCAGAAAAAAACTTTAATGTTATCTAGCTTTCTACTGTGTCTGAGGAGCAGTACATGGGGTCGATGTGAATCTGGACCTTCTTTGAGCAGCCTGTGTAACAGTCTGACAATAGGTATTCAAGCAGACATACCGGGGTGTTATCAGGCACTTAGCAATTTTTTTCCTGAATCAAAGTAACGATCAGTCTTTAGTTTTTACAGATAAGTCAAACCTCTTTGATGCTCTTTCCATTAAGGGGTTGAAAAACACCCATGTTATCTGGTCGTGAATCCACTCGGAGGAATGGCATCATCCATGGTTGTACCCAAAAACTGGCCCCATACAGAGTCTGAATACTGAGGTGAAGACTAGTAACTGCCCCTCTTCCCGATCATCTCAGATTGTGGAGATATGGATTGAGGCGGTGCTGGAGATGGCTATGGCTATGGCGAGGACATCTGAGCAGGCTAAAAGAACTGTCCTGGTGAAAGAGGTGTAGTAGGCCTCGCCCGACACCTGGAAACCTATGGTGGGGCCAGAGTGAACATTTGCCTGTGCGAGCGATTTCGCTTGTGGAAAGCATTTGTTGTACTCCGATACCACTAGGTGTAGATCTGTAACTAGGCCCAATGGAATTTGAGCCTTCGATTCTTGCTGATCCTGGGTGGATTATTCAAGAGGTTCCATACCATATTGCCATCCATCATCTTACTCCTGTTGCGCGAAAGATTGATAATCGCATTCACACAAACTAGGAGTGAAGATTGTTTTCTTTATCTTCTTCGGAGTGATATTTTACATTTAACTGGGTTGGGCAACATGGCGGTCCACATAGACCTTCTTTATCCTAGTGTTCTGCATTGAATAATTGTCTTGGTGGGTAAGGGGACACTTTGCCAAGGGAAATTTGCTCTGGCAAAGTGCCTGAAATTCCTTCATCTGAAATTAATTATTTCAGATTGTCGACTTTGCTAAAGTCGTGCTTGATCTAGGAGTGAAATATGCGACTGCAGTGCTTGCCAGAGTAGTCCCGATGGATTGTATCCAGTTTGCCGTTTTTCTTGTCAAAAGTGTCCATGTTGCAGTCAACGGCGTGGACATTGTACTTTATTAGTCAGTACTGCAGTAGACGATCTCTTTGTCGAGGTCCTTGTAAATGGTTTGGTCAACGGAATTGTCAATGGAGATGGTGTCTTGATAGACGACAATTTTTTAGTAGGCGGTGTTGTCACAGTCTTAAACATTGATTTTCACACATAATGATTAAAGCTTAGTCAGTGGTGAAGATGAAAAATGCTTCTAAGATTCAGCACTTAATTTCTTTTAGGACTTTGAGGAGTTGATAAAACTCTTGGATGTTTTATGGTCAGATTTTTGTCAGACTTCTGATCTGACTGAAGTAGTAATGTACTCTTGATTGTCCAAGGGCTTTTCTGCGAGGTTCCTCAGATTGTTCCCTTTAAGAGAGCCAATAATGGGAATGCTATCTTTTAAAGGTATTTTGAGGAGGCTTCACCTCTTCATCAGAGGGAGATTCTTTGGATTTTGACTTTTGCAGCCAAAGTACCCCTCTTGCCTCTGTCCTTTAGTGTTTTGGCAGAAAAGGTTCTACATATCTTGCATTCCTTGGATTTTCTGGTTAGTTTCTGACAGTCCGATTTGTAGATATCAGTAACTCCTTGTAATACAGCAAAGAAATGGTCCATTATATGAGCAGGCAGTGCTCACAGGGGCCCCTTCGCACAAGACGTGCGGTAGAAGTCTAAACAGCGCTGACACGTCTCACAGATGTTTAATATACAAATCCTCATAAACATACTAGGTCAGTGTTTGCCAAACTGTGGGTCACAAGCTGATTTTTGGTGGGTCTGGAAAGACCGAGCAATAAAGATGCATTTAAATTCTGTGTTTGCCTTGTCACATTTGTGGGTACTTCTAAGACAGAGGTCAAATGTTAGGCATCCTCTTCTGAAATTGCTGCTTACTCAACATAGGATTGGTGTTTACTTTTGACTGCAGGAAGAGTTTATGTAAATTATGCAACAATCTTGCTGGAGTACAAGGGACATGAAAGGAAAGTCTGAAGGATTTTTTTGGGGAAACAATTGGAAATACCTGTGTGAGAAGTTGGCCTGGCATATGCTGTCCACTATTTGTAGTGGGCACCTTGCACCAGTCCAAACAACCCCTTATTGGAGATAGGTTAAAGACAACCTTTATTGAAAGCTATCCTAGTGGTAGCTATGGAGAGCAGCCTTCAGGCTAAGTCTTGAAGGAATGTAAAGCAGCTTGTTTTACCAGTCTATAATCTCTTGAGTGATCAAATGAAAGAGGACCACACCAGGTACATATTCAAAATATATGTATTTATTACTAAACGCACCCCTCTAGTCTCTTTATGAGGCTAGAGTTCGAAGTACATAAATTATAAGTTAGTTATCTACAGTAATAGCACAAATACACGTTTGAGCCCCAGGGGCGTACCAAACCATATACCAATAAAGTGGTATAAGAACCACGACTGAGCTAGACACAGGGCCTAGAGCCTGTAGAAGTGCTTGGACCACAAGGAACCACCCAAGGTAGTGACACAGGGGACCCACGGGGGACGCGTGCAGTGTATGAACACAGCCGCGAATCGCCGTTAACTTCTATGGGGAAAGTCGCGGTTTGAATTTAAATGAAAAGGGACACTTAGAGGACTTGGAGCAAACCCTTTGAGAACTAGGCTGTTCTAGTGTCAATACCCACGGGAGCACCGGAGTACTAGAGTTACCTCACCCAGGGGAGCCGGGTGCATAGGTGTCTTTCGGGGTCGGGTTTCGTCGTCGCTTTCAATGGCGATCTGCTGCAAAGTGCTGCTGGCGGCCAAGTCGAAAGTGTTCGGGTGGATCCAAAGGTGGATCGAAGATCTGAAGAACCTGAAAGCAGAGGGGACAGAGTCTGGGTCACTAGCCAGTGACCAGGAAAGCGATGAGCAGATGCCCACCGATGTCGAGTGCTTCAGGTAGGTTGACGGTAGTCTTGACTCTTCAGCCACGAGGTCCAGGAGGCGTCGACGACGACCAGGAGCTGGATTCGAGCTGTCCCACGACGTCTGTCGATTGCAGGGGTGTCGGCGACCGGATTGGACGCAACAAGCCTTGGCAACGGCAAGTCACGTGGAAATGGAAGGACGATGTTGCAGACCAGCAAGGTCTGTGGGACTCACCCAGCGAGGGTAAGTCAGGGCACGCCTGGAGCAACCAGGGAGCCCAAGCAGAAAAAGATTGGCCTTCGGGAGGGCCTACTAGCCAACGGACTAGCGACCGCGAAGGAGCCTCGAGTCGATGCACGTGGAGCTGGCTCACAGGACACTCGTGGAGTGGAGGCCAGTGATCTTCGATGCAGCTGGTGCTGGAGGATGGGGCTACTCGGAGCCCAAAGCACGACTTCGTGGGAGACCCAGAAGAGGATGCACTTGCAAATGCGTTCGGTGTCCAGGGGTCACACGACAGCTACGGGCCTCAGCTTTGCTGGGGACTCAGGGCAGCCTCGGGGAAGTCTGGAAATCCACCTCTGGTGATGCAAAGACTTCGGCGTCCGGCGGGAGCTTCAGCGATGCAGACCGGACAATTGCTTCTTTGGTGCCTGCCAAGCAGGGGAGTCACTCCTTGACCCCAAGGGAGATTCTTCAGTCCTCTAATCTTGTAGTAGAGCGTCGAAGGTCCAGGATTCTGTGTCAGAGTTTCGTCCAGGTAAATCTAAAGTCCTAAGGACTGGGGTCCCATACTTATACTAAGGTAGGGGGTTGGACATACTCTGTGGCCCCAACTATGGGAGGGTCAGGGCAGAGGGGTGGTTACACCCCTTTCCCTTTGTCCAGTTTCGCGCCAGAGCAGGGGCTGGAAGCCCCTGAGCCGGTTTGAACTGGGGTATGCACAGGGACACCAAATGAGCCCCCAGTGCAAGACTTCAAAGCACCAGAGTGCTCCCGCCCAGCCCCAATACACACTATCCTGTCTGGGGAGGTGGTTACACCTCCCTGGGACAGGAAACCTATTGTCCAGGCCTCCCCTGCCGGAGTTTCGGTCAGCAGCAGGAGGCCAGACTCGTGTCTGTGGCAGCGGCATCCATTTTGTGATGCCAGGGCTCTGGAAAGTCAGTACCGGGTATACCAGTGTGTACATGTCTCTCCCTCTAGAAGGGTGGAATGCTACCCCCGCCGCCAGAACTGGCAGGGGGGGTAGTATTCCAAGATGTTTGACACCAAACACGACATGTTTCCGTGCAGCCATCCCAAGGTTAGCATTTAACGTGAGGTTATAATGCGCTTGAGTATATGGTCAGGCTGCACTACAAACAGCATCAGAGAAGGGTCTCCGAACGCTGCAGAGGGGCCCTGCTCATGCAGGGGCACCCTCTCACATAGGAACCACGCACTCTGCCTTTAGGATTGATAAGGCCTGCCTTAGGAGTGACTTATAGGTTTATATGTGTGTATGTATGTAGTGATATAGGTAGCCTATATCACAGTAAGGGGTGCATGCACCACCTTACCCAGGCTGCAGTAGCAGACCTGTGGTGTCATTTTGGATGGCGTTCCAGGGGTGGCACAATACATGCTGCAGCCCCTGGTAGGCCTCTGAGGTACCTATGCCTGGGTACATAGTATACCATATACTAGGGACATAAGGGCACTCCAGATTCCGATCAGAGATGTGCCTAAGGCACATGGAAACCATTTTAGAGAGGAAGCAGCTAGGCTGGGGTTCTGATTAGCAGGGCCCCAGCCAGACTAAGGTCGAAAAACAGTGAAGCATCAGCAAAAAGTGGGGGTACCCATGTGAAGCAGATCCTACTCTCATACAACCTGTAAATTAACTGTATATTCAATTAGGCAAGCAAAAATAGAAACAAAAAAAATTAATGTTGAAATGTGTTGGAAACAGATTTTAATAGGCTTATAGCAAATCAAAACACTACTAGTTGATGCCCAAATGATTAATTTTCAAAGAAACCCATTCTCCACATCATGTGTGTGCTTTATAGTTATATCAGTAAAACTGTCTGTGCAAAGTTAGTGGCCATTTCAATGAAAAGTGGGTTGTCTATAAACGACAATGCTTTAATTACACTAAAGAAATTAAAGATATATAAAAATCGACTCCTCATATCCATTAAAGGTAGATGGGTTGCAAAAGATTGTCATTTTAAAGTGGTTCCCGGGTTCTAAAAAGCTTGGGAACCACTAGTCTAAGTAATTAAATCAGAGCTAGGTCCTTTCAGCCACAATTTACTACAGTTTACCCAGATTGACACAAAGGCTGAGCTAATGTTCATGAAGACTAGATGCAGTGAGCCCTTTAGAGCTTTACCGGACCATGAAGCACGAAAACAGGTTAAAACACTATTCAGCAATACCTAGGAAGATCTAAAGCTGTACTGTTTCCATTAAAAATGCTTGAAATCTTGACAAGAGAACTCTGCCGATGCATTTCATGATGGCGTGTGTAAGAAACGGGGTGGCAGCATTTAAAATCATCCCTATCCGCTCATTCAAAGATAGTTACTGTAACAGAGCTACGTCTGAATTCTATTAGAATAGATTGCGCTTATGAATTTAACAACTTTCAGTAGTATACCTGCATTTGTTCCTCCTTGTTGGATTTTGCCACCTTCAGCGCTTTTTGAAACTCGCCAGTTTTGGTGTTCATTTGTATGCGAATGTCCTAGAGAATAAAAAGCACTGGTTTAGTTTCAAAATCCTCAGCTATGATAAAATGATAAAGTGGACTATTGCTCATGGCAGAATATGTAACCTGAACGTTTATTAGCCTCTTGCTTAAAAAGCATTACTTGAGTTCATACAGGATTTAAAAAAAAAAAAAAAAAAAAAAAAAACGTAAAGCACTCACTTGAATCTGTTCCTGGGAATCAGCAAGATAGCCATGAAGAGTCTTATTTTCTGCACGCAACTCCTTTATTAAAGCTTGCAGAGTTTGAGGAGAGAGAGAGAAACAGAATAAGCAGTGTGACAATCGTGTATAGAAACAATCACTATAGGCTTAGTGAAAAGGGAAACACAAAGATCAATCAACTGGTAGTCGGAGGATTATTATTTTTTTTTGGGGGGGGGGGGGGGTTCTCCACAAAAAGGCCATATCGAGTAGAGAAAGGAAATCCAAGCCTAGTTAATGTAGAAATTTAGTCCACTTCTGCCACCAATAAACCACCTTTAAAGCATACTCTACCGCCCAAGACCTTTGTTGAACAGAATCTTAGAATATTACACCACAAACTATTCCTACTCTACAACAGGGAGTCATGGACTTTGGCACACAAATGTTGACTACATATCAAACATTTACAATACAAACCAAACAAGACAGTCACATATGATAACACGGTCTAGGGGATACTCCACCTACAGATTCCTCATCTTTAGAATATTCCCCAAGCTCTAGACTGAATCCAGAAAGCTTTCAGCAATTATCTTGTGGGCTGCCAGGTAGTGCCATGCGGCTACACCCCACTCCTGAAACTTCAAAGCGGACACTTAAGTGCCTTCCCTGCCACTTCACACTTACTGGGCCTTCAGAAGCAGAGCATTTAACCAAATATTGGCACCAGGGTGGAGATCGGACTTTGGGCCATTTTTAGATGTTAAAAAAACAGGCCACTCCACAGAATGGTAAGGCAGTGCGAAGTCCACCAAAAAGCATTACTAAATTTAATTAAACTTGCTTGCTAATGGATACTTCTAACCGCAGATTCCTCACCTTTAAAATAAAAACCAAAGCTTTACTACCCACAGTGCAAGGGTTTGTGGAGTGGGTTCAGAACAAAAGGTCTGGCAGGAGAAAGGCAAAATACCCTTCCAATCTAACCTGGCTGTCAAGGTGGTTGTGTTTGGCGAACAAGTGCACAGACGCCCATAACAGACCAGTAGATATCCAGGACAAGCACGCCATGTGCCAACGCAGTGGTACTAGCCTTATCCCTGGTGGAACATGCTCAGTCCTTGCAGATGCTGCTTTTTTGCTAAGGCATAGAATGTTAATACAGAGATCAATCCACCTAGACTGAGACTTCTCCTGTACAGCCTTTCCTTTCTTTACCACTGAAAACCCACAAAATATTGAAAGTCCACCCGATGGTTCTTCATACAATCAATGTAAAAGCTTAAAGCTCTTTTGGAGGTTGATCAGATGCAGCTTCTCTGAGGGGCAAAGAACGTTGGCACAGTGATAAATTGCCCAACTTGAAAAGGAGTCAACTCTAGGCAAAAAGCCGCCAAAGTCCTCAGCGCCAGTTTGTCTGGAAAGAAGATGGTATAGGGTGGTTGCACAGAGTGCGTGACGCTCACTCTCAATGAGCTTAAGTGAGCGCAACGAGAAAAGTAGTCTTTAGGATCAGAAGGTGCCACAATAGCTAAGCATCATCAAGACCAAGTTAAGGTCCCGCTGTGGCATCGTACAAACTGTTCAGAAGGAAACTGGTGTAAAAACTTTTATAAACCGCATCATAACAGAGGATTAAACAAAAAGTCGAAACTTAAAGGGCCACCAAATAACCTATGGTGTATACTGAAAGGTCTTGCTGGGCCAAAGGCGAAGCACATATGTCATTCGACAGTTTGGCTTGTAAAGGGTCTAACATGCAAACTCAACACCTGGCCACAAATTTGTCCCAGCACTTGCCATAAATGTATTTCATGGAAGGGGATCTGACAGCAAGGATGACATCCACCACTTCAGGCGGTAGATCAAACTTAGTTAATTGTATCCGTTCAATCTCAATGCATGAAGGTGTCTATTGTGCAGGTTCAGGCAACAGGAGAGACATTCAAAATAGAGCCAGACTGGAGGTCAGATGCTCATGCCCATAATATCTGGGCACCCCACTCTCCCAGCCCAAACCGAAGCTACTAGTATGAACAAGGCTGTCTCGTTCTTGATCTTAAGAACTCATGGCATGAGCAGTAGAGTTGGGAAGGCGTACTGGGTACCATGCCCCACTCAAGCGGGAACGAGTCTCCTAGCAAATGTTTCTGCAGGATTTTCAACACAAAACCATTGACACTGCACGTTCCACTGCAGTGAAAAGACTTTACCAGGGTTCTTCCAAATGGCAGTACTGTCCTGCGTCACCTTGGTAAGTAGATGACATATGTGATCTGCCAGCAGTGACAAACTAAGCAGGACTGCTCTGGCACTGAAAGATCTCACCAGGTGGTTCAAAACTAGGTAAATGCACTGCAGCCAACCAAAAGGTGCAGTGCCTCCCGATACAGGACCTGGGACCCCCAATCGACCCTGCTCGTTGCAGTACCAAATGGTAATAGTGCTGTCCGTGAGAATCAGCACTAGCCTCCCTTCGATGGATGGCAGGAAAGCTTTCAACAGCAGGCAAACTGCTCTAAGCTCAAACAGCAAGAAACCGATCCGGCTTTTCTCCCGAGACCAGCAGTCTGATCACCTCGCCAAGATGACCTATCCTACCCAGTAGTGATGCCTACGTCACCAAAAATCCACTATGGATCTGGAAGGGAGAAAGTCCTGCTGCTCAACTAACAGTGTAGTCACCACTACAGATTAAGGGCAGTCCCTTCCAAAACCTGAATGGATTCCACCCGAATTTCACGTTGCTGGGCACACAGATTTCAAATTTCATTGCAGAGCTCGCATGTGCCACCTGGCATAGCTGACCAGGAAAATGCAGGAGGCTCAGGCCAAGAAGCCTCAGAGGTGCTCTCATCAAGATACAGGACTGAGGTTGAAACATCAGGATCATTGCCAGAATGTCATGACTCGATGCAGTGGAGGAAAGATCTTGAAATTCACTGTATCTAGAACAGCCCCAATGAATGGCAACCACTGCGATGGATTCAGGAGAGACTTCAGCTCATTGATTTTGAATCCCAATGAAGTCAAGAGGTTTACGCTTTTGTCTGGAGATGGCCTAGGACTGAGTGAGACGATACCACCTTCAAGAACCATTGACGTAGGAGGGAAAGACTGGCACTCCCAACCACTGAATGTGTGCAAGAAACCACCGCCATCAGTTCATGAACGTCCGAGGGGAATTGGCAGGGCCTCTGGAATTATGCGATTGTATCTGCTGCGTTTTCTGCACAAATATGAATTTGCCACATGTGCTACATAAACCATCTGCTGCATAATCTGCAGATTTTAATCACATAAAATTGTTTTAGCCCAAACAGTGAAGCTACTAAAAACAGCAACATGTGTTGACAAGTCACCTTTCCATTGCCTTATACTATATTTAGATGTCAATGTTTGGGCACATGTTCCACCTCATCAGTACCAGTTGAACAAGTGTAAAAATGACAATATAATTGATACTATCAAAATGTGCCACATTATGCCCCAAAATTTGTCTTTTCTTAATTTGGTCCTCGCCCTAACGCACAATTCTAGTGGTCCTAGGCATTGGAGACCAAAAGTGAGCACTGTAAACTGAAAATGCACCTGACTGACCTTGATTCTTAGATAATACCCGTAGGACCGCAGGTCAGGTATATGAAAATACATATGCTGCAGGACAAAGGACACCATCCATAGTCCTGGGTCCAGTGCAAGCATCTTTAACTTCCAGAGGCAGGCAATCAGAGGCCGAAAGTCCAGTACCAGCCCAAGTCCTCTTTCAGCACAAGAAATATCAAGGGTAGAAACCTGCTAGTTTTTGCAGTTCAGAATCCTCGCCATGGCTCCCTTAGAGAGAAACTCACACCTCATGCAGCAGAATGAAGACCGACCCATTTTTTGGGATGCAATGGATCTCCAGCCTGGGAGTCAAAAATTAAATCCTGTCCCCTACAGGCTGGGTATATGCCACTAGGGGCAAACTAAAACATTCCAGGTGAAGGAGACTGGGAGGACTGTCCTTGCTGGTGGAATGCGATTGGGCAGTCTGTATACCAATCCTACTGAATACCCAATAAATTTCCAAAAATGGTGAGGTAATTGCTTAGTAGTTGTCAGCAGTCCGACCGAGCATGCCGTAGCTCTATTATCTTTGAATCACTCAATAACAGAATCCGCTTCCTCAAAGACGAGAGCCATCAAAGGGCAGATCTATGAGCCAAGCTCGCACAGCTCCTGAAAAACCTGTAGAACGCATCTGTGTGCTAGTGCAACACATTAGTGCCTACCGCCCTCCCAAGCAGTGTTAAGACACCACAAATCACATACTTGGCAGCATCCTGGATCTGTGCAAAGAGGCTCCAAGGTCTTCCAAGATCGCCAGCAAGATCATTCAGGCTATGTCCCATAAGGCATGCACAGTGGACCAACAAGAAATTTGTTAACTGATCACAGTTCCAAACAGGGTGAAGAGAACATTAGTTTCCTGAAACCCTTAACTCATTTTGAAGGGAAAGAATTCAGATTAACTTTGCTAATCAATTCCTGCACCACTAAACTCTGTAGTAGAGCGCTTGGTTGGAAAGTCTGGGTCTCCAATTACCAGCCAAGGTAACCGGTCCATTCAATAATATACAGAAACGTGGTTTGGACCGCCAAAGACCATAAGCGCATTGTTGAAAGGAAGCAATGGCTCAGATGTAGCTGGCCTGGGTCGAAGGTTTATGTAAGGGCATTTGTTTTTGTTTCAGGCAATACTAAATCAAGCACTTCAGCTGCCCTCTAAACTAAAACTGCGAATGATGCACTTTCCTAATTAGAAGGCTCAAGCGGTAAATCCATTCATTTATCCACAGAGGCATCAAACCTGGGAGAAAAATCATTCCCTCCACCACCAAAAAGCAATATCACCTGGGGTGCCATGGTCATAATCGACACCAAAAAAGCCTCTTGGCGCAGCCATTCCAGTAGAAGTGCCAGTGCAGAATCATACTACATAACAGCCGAGTGTGTTTATTTGGTAGCACAACGTAGGTCTGAAGGTGGACACTGGAACCAGGATTACGTAGCCAGAGACGTTGGTACCAGCATCTAGGAGTTGAGGCTCAGGGTGGATGTAGGAGTAGGCTTCAGTACAGAGTCTGCAATGGACCTGAAACAGGAGTTCACAGCTTTAGTTTGCACCAGGGGAGGTCCTGCCAGGGGAAATCCAAATGGAGGCCGTTGTGATCCCTTTGGGCCTGAAAGTGTGCCAGGGAGAGCCAGTAAAGCACCAATATGCGGCATGGCCTCGTTGAAGGCTTCTAATTGATGCAGTGTTGCCGCAGGCCTAGGGAATTCAGGGCGCTTTGGGATCATGTTGGGGCAAGGAAATCTGCAGCATATTTGGGGGTTAAATGGTAGAGACCAACTAGTATTGCAATGCCCTCTCCTTGGACTTGGACCAGCAGGATGGTAAAACATCCCACCAGACTTGGTTTTTTATTTGGACTTCCCAGAAGACTTGTAACAGGAGGTGGACATTTCACAAAACAAGTCAGAGGTGTGAGACCAGGGCCCGAGACCCGGCGCTGGAGCAGTGCCAGGGTTTAGACATGCCCTAGCAAACCAAATTACTTTTCTTCAAGAAATCGTAGAAAGCCTGAGTGTGGGAAGCTGGCTGTTTAATTAATGTACCAAAATGTTGTACTCTATGTAGAAAGTCCAGACGACCCTTTGACTTACATAATCTCAAATGCTTTTTTTGCAGTAGCGTGGGCAAAATTGGGGGTGGGGGGGTTTATACTCTTGGGGAGTCTAAGGTCTACGGAGACACCGTTTGCTTCAATAGACTCGTGCTGGAGGGCTCGGGTGCATAGGTGTTTTGCCTGGTGGGTCGCTGAGTTTGAGGCTCCCACGGTTCTCCGTGCACCTGCAGAAGAGGGAGAAAAAACACAGCAAGCCTACTTCTGGAATTGAGCTGGCCTCAGGTGAAGTCCTTCGACGTGCAGGTCAATTTTGGCAGCGGCGGTGTTTGGGCTGAATGTGGAAAGCTGGCTCTATATAGTGAACCAAAATGAGGTACACTGTAGAGTCCAGGCAAACCCCCAGTTGGCTGACAGGCACAAATTATGACAAATTCACTTTTGTGGCAGTGTGAGCGAGCAGTCAGGGCAATCAGAGGGTAGTGCTAAACATTTACTGCACACACAAAGGCAGTGAGTGAGACATTCAAAGAAATTACACCAATTTATAACTACACATACCTTTATATGAATTTAGATACCAGGATCGGAAACAGGCAAGTACTTAAAGTTATGAATTTTTATAGTTTTCAAAAGTTGATAGTGCAATTTTTGGGAGCAGTAATGTTATCCTATTGGGGAGAAAACATGTACTGCATTCAGGCAATGAATAGCGACTTATGGAACTGTTCATCTGGACTTAAGGCGAGTATGGGGCGGCAACTGGAAGTCCAGAATGGCCAGTCCAAAGGACGAGCTTGGCTCGTGTGGATCTCAGGAGCCTGATGGCACAGTCACCTCCCTCGGACTGGGGCTGTGGGTGCAGAGGTACTTTGAGGTGTCGGCGGTTGGAGGCTCACATCGGTCTTTGGTTCTACAGGAGGGGCAACCAAGGCAGATGGGCCACTCTGTGTAGGTCACTGTCCCTCGACGTGCAGGTTAGTTCCTCAGCATTGGTGTCCGGACTGGACAAAAGCCTTGGCTGCTGAAGAGGCCGGTACCCCATTTATTTTGTACTTTGCCACTCGGGTCGGTCCTGGCTTTCCCAACTTGGAGGGAGGACAGAGCCGACCTGTGGGAGCACAGTGACCGCTTCCTTGGCGGCTGCAGTCCCGGTTGGCTGCAGAATGGTAAACCGGACTTTGCTTCTTTGGTGCCTGCAGGAGAGTAGCTCCTCTATTCCAAGGGTGTCTCTTTGGCAAATGGCAAAGCACAGGCAGCCCTCTGGGTTTCTTGTGGTCTACACAGCGGCAGGACAAACTGGTTGCTCCTTGAGGGTCGGGTGCAGAAGGCAGGTTTGGCACCAAGTCAGTCGTGCTCCTCTGTTCTCAGGTCAGCAGTCTTCTTTGTCCGTCGAAATGTGAAGTCCTGGTATAAGGAGAGTCGTCCTAAATACTCAATCTAGGGGCATTAAGGGAAGTGAGTAGTAGCCAATGGGCTGTTTACCGCTGGGGTCACCACAACCCCTAGATGACCAATGTCTTTGCAGTGGGCATCACCCTGTCCTAGAATTCCTAATTCCACCACAAACAAGATGGTGGAATTTCTAACCTTGTGTTCACTTCAGCCTGGAAGTGCAACACGCCTCTGGCATAGACAATTTTCCTGCCTTTCCTGGTACCAGATGGGCCCATGGCAGGGGGTGGCATTTTACTGGGAAGCTTTGGGTCGCATATCAAAGGTGGCAGAGGCCTTTGAAGCTTCCTACCTTGATACGCAGATTAGTCATCCTGCTTGGAAGCGGTGCAAACATCCTGCAAGAGCAGGCATGGTTTCAGACCTCTGAGAGCAGGGCTCTCACCTCCTAGGGGGCCAGAAACTAGTCTGAAGCGGTAGGCTGGACTGGACCAGTCAGCCAGCATATTAGAGGACTAGTTTGGTTCAGGGGGTACATCTAAAGTATCCAATGGGTGCATTTATTAACAGATCAATGGAATCAGTGTAGGTTTATTAATAGGAGGCGTTTGATACCAAACACCATAGGTTTCAGTGGAGCGATTATGTAGCTGGGTAACTCGTTTTTGACCGGTGCCCAGTACATATCTTAAGGTGGCTTTCCTGCTCACTTGTAATATCTAGTAATATAACTAAACATCACAGGGCCATATCTGCTCATGCAGATATGTCCTCACATAAAGTGAGGGGTGACTTACTTCTAGTGACTCACTTCTATTAAATGCAGTCACTTTGGCATGGCACACAGGAGTGTGCCATATGTTTTCACTCCTGTTTTGCACCATGTCGCATAGCCTGCAATGGCAGTCTGGAATTTGCGTGTGTCCCTTAGGGTGGCATAAGATGCGCTGAAGCCTTTAGGGACCCTCTTTAACACCCATGCCCTAGGTACCTGGGGCATCATTTACTAGTGACTTACAGGGCTGCTAAGGACCTTAGCCTATTGTAGAACAATTAAACGTCAGCTGAATATCAGTATTTAGTAGAGAAGAAAAAAAAAAAACGGGGGGGGGGTTATTGGACAACCGCAAAAAAAAGGCCCAGTTTCCTACACTGAACACAAACAAGCCTTGCTGTTTGCAACAGACTCTGGTACCCCGGGTATTTGTGTTGGGGGGGCTCCTGGGCGTCCTGGCAACTCCAAACTTGGTGGGGAGACTGATCTGACCTCCTGGAGCACAGTGACCCCTTCCTGTGTGGCTGCTGTGTCGGTGGACCCAGTGGTCAGCAGATTGGTGTACTGGATATCACGGTCGGTGGCTCCTCCACTTCAAGGGAGGTGCTCTAGCTGATTGACGGAGAGCTGGCAGCCTTCCAAGGCTTCTGGAAGATGCAGTTGCAGGGCGAGTCAGGTCTGGGGAATTGTCTGAGCAGGCAGGGTTTGGTGCTAAAGTCCACAGCTAGTGCTCTGTTCTTGCTTTGTTTAGCTCTTTGTCCATCCTGGTGTCAGGAGGCCATCTAAATAATGTATTTTGGGACGTTAAGGAGAGTTAGGGTAGTAGCCAATGGGCTATTTACCCTTGGGGTCACTACACCCCTTATATGACTACTTCCTGTGGGGAGAGGGCATCATTGTGTCCCAGAGTTCCCAATTCCAACAAAAGCAAAATGTTCAAACCCTTCTTTCGTGGAGCGCATCAGGCAGCCCACCTTGGGGTTGACACTAGCCTGGTGGTGCAACACCACTACTTACATAGCTAATTTCCCGCTTTTCCTGGTGCCAAATGGGCCTCAGGGCAGAGGGTGGCATCTACCAGGTCTGGGGGAAGCCAGGGTCACATTTCAAAGGCAGCAGGGTCTTTGAAGCCCGTGGCCTTGATCTGTTAAATCACTATCACTAGCCATCCTGCTGGAGTAGGTATGAATATCTTCCTCCGGAACAGGAGTTTCTGGCCTCGGAACCCATGGTCCCTCACCTGCAGGGGGAGTCAAAAACGTGTCTGTGGTGGCATGCTGGATGATACCAGTAAGCCAGTACACTAAGAGGCTGGCAGGTTTTCAGGGGGCACCTCTCCGGTACCCTCCGAGCATATTTAAATAAATCCAATACTGGCATCAGTACTGACTTAAAGACAAGGATTCAGTAAAGCCATCATGTAGCTGTGAAAATTGCAATGACCAGTGCCCAGTACATATACCCAAGATGACTTTCCTGTTGACTTGCACTATCTAGTAATTGAACTAGACAGCACAGGGGAATATCTGCTCATGCAGATATGTCCACGCATGTAATATAATGCACCCTACCTTCGAGCTACAAGGCCTGCTGCAGGAGTGACTTACATATACTGCACGCAGAGTCAGGTTTTCACATTTGTTTGAACCATTCACACAGCCTGCACTGGCAGTCTGTAGGAGTTTGTTGGTGGGTGCATCACGGTGGCACAATGCATGCTGCAATCCTTAGGGTCCCTCTTTAGTACCCATGCCTTAGGTACCATTTACTAGGGACTTGGAGGTGCTAAAGGTTTTGTCAACTGGGAACAATTGAACAGTTACCTTGTTTTAGGAAGAGAGCCCTGGGGACCCACTTAGTAGGAACCCAGTGCACTTCAGTCAAAATTGCATCAATAACAAGGAAACAGTGCGGGTGACCATGCCAAAAAGGAGCACTTTGCTACACAGACCACAGTACAAGCGAAGCTCCGAATATGCGTCGGATGGCATTGAAAGAATGGACGGGCTGCCAGCATACAGTGGAGGTGACTATATGTGGCTGTGCTCTGTCTTTCAGGGCCCGGCATGAACATACATGGCGCCAACTGGGGAGAGAAGGAGAATCGCTCAAATCTTTCCAGATCCAGTCTTCTGCATGGGAAGTGTTGAATAGGTGAGGAATCTGAAGTTAGAAGCATCCATCAGAAATAAAAATTCTCTGATGGCTAAGGATTCTAATCACATTCTTCCCAGCTGTGATTAACAGGAATGGGCTGTTCAATCTCTGCGTAGGAGTAATGAGGCAAGGGTTGAAGAGAAACTAACCAAGGACCTTTTTAACTCCCATTCTTTAGGAATATAGAGAATGAACTAGCCCCGAGGCATATTGTCAGCAAAACACGAGTGGATATCTGTAGCAAAAGAGGAGTACAAGTCTTCATGTGTGTGGCTGATGCATACCAAAAACTATCACACAAGCAGAGTTTGATGAAGTCTGTGCTAAACACATGATGCCAAACAGATGATCTGAGTGAAATCGCTAGGACTGAGCCACCAGGTCCAGTGCAATGCTCAAATACATTTTGAGAACATAAATTAGGGAGGACGTGGAAGGCCATCTAGTGTGATTAGAGCAAGCACAGTCAGAGTGCAGGGAAGTAGAAGATCGGAGTGCACACTATACACAGCTAGTACAAGCTAGGACAGCCATCACAGTCCTGCCAGCATTAGCAGCACTTTGTCCCTGGTCTGCAAGACTTCACATTAAACACTGTTCCCAATAGCTGCCATGTTGTCAGGCAAAACGCTACTAGGTTAGGCACATGATTTGCCAATAAAAGCTTTGACTTAATATGGTGGTTTTAAATATAGAACAGAGGCAGATACGTGGTAGAAATACAAGGGCACAAATTGAAACAATACGCAAAAATGATAGATAAATAGGGCAAACACTTTTGTTAAAAAGCATAACCGCAACTCTGCAGTCACTCACGCCATGACAACACTTCCCATATAGACTCAACACCCTCCCAACCACACGCCCTGCACTGTGTAGCTTGATATCTGCATTGGTAGCAGTTCAGTGCCAACACAGGGTTATAAAGCGCTATCCAAATGCTACAATACCACAAGTGAGCAAAGTGGTTAATTGGCACATTCGAGAAGCAACGCCCCTGCCACCAAGCGATTTATGGACAAAGTTAGGGGTGTTTACCGTGAGCAGCATGCAGGTCTCAATGAGAGTGCTTCAAATGTAGATCGCGGGAAGGTGTGGGCGGCATCTCTGAAATATTGTCAGACAGGAAGACGAGACCAACTACCCAGGAATCAGCGAGGCTAAAATGCGACCAGCTTTAATGTGGTAGGGGCTAGTTTTTTTCTTTTTTCCTGGCTGGCAGGGCTCCGAACAGTAATCTTTTAATACTGATAAGTGCAGATTCCAGGCAGTCTCGCAATGGGAAAGGGGAGCACAACTGAATCAGCCTTGGATTCACCAATGCTAGCAAGAGCCATTGCGACCAATCTTAAGGTGGTAGGGTATGATGACGCCGCTTTCTGTAATTTTCTCTCTAATCCTAAAAAAGTCAGAGTACTGCTCCTATCTCCGCAAGGTGAAGGGTCGGCAGGATGGGACCAAGCACCCAGAAATCAGAAAGACTATCCCAAAACATGACAACCTGCCTTAAAGTAGTCAAGGGGTGTCTAGTTTATGTGCACTGTGCCTGTAAGGCCCAAGGTTCTTGCATGAGCAAAAGCAGACCAAGGCTCTGCCCTCACAGATTCATCTATTCTACGGAGACTGCTGAAGAATACATTGCCAAAGAGAATATTTAAGTGACTGTAGGACTCTTTTGCAGCAGACAGCTGTTTAAAGGTAATTTACTTGGGGAGCCTTTCATGATGGCAAAGTTTAAAACAAGTCAGATTGCACAAATATAGCCATGCAGCATAGTTTTACACTGGCATTCCACTTGATCACACAAACAGTAAAGCACAAGTTACTAACTTGTGTAACGATATATCTGTAAGAGACAGTAGTTAGTGACAGATTCCTTACCTTAGAATATCCCCAGGCTGGATCCGGAAAGTTTTTTGCGTAGCAGTACCCTTGCGCGTCAGTAGGCGGCGTCGTGCGGCTCCGCGTCCGTCGTCGGCGTCGTGATCGCCGGGATGACGTCGCGGGCAGTACTTAGACGCCGCCCTGCGCGCTGACGTCAGTTCTGTACACGACTTTCCGCGCCAGGAACGCAGAGCCATGCAAGAAGCTGACATAGGTGTCTGAAAAATACTAGGGCCCTGAAAGGGATGTCCTTAACCCTAGAAATCAGTTCGCAGAACGGGGAAGATGGGTGGGCGGTAGGAATCTGTCACTAACTACTGTCTCTTACAGATATATCGTTACACAAGTTAGTAACTTGTGCATCTGAAAGAGACACGTTAGTGACAGATTCCTTACCTTAGAATAGATACCCCAGCAATACCAACCCCGGTGGTGGGTCTGCGAACAAAGATCAGACAAGGAAGTCCTGGAGGACAGAACGGCCAAAGAAGCCGTCCCTCCGGACCGGACTGTCAAAGCAGTAATGCTTTGTAAACGTGTGCAGCGAGGCCCACGTAGCTGCCTGACAGATAACCGGCAGCGGAACACCGCGGCCCAAGGCCGTGGTAGCAGCCGTTGCCCTGGTGGAATGGGCACGCAGCCCAACAGGAGGCTCCTTCTTAGCCAAAGAATAGCAGGTCTTGATGCACAAGGTAACCCAGCGGGAGATGGTCCTCTTGTGCACCGCCCGACCTTTTTTGGCGCCCACGTAGCCAACAAAGAGCTGGTCATCCACCCGGAAGTTTTGTGCAGTCAATATAGAAGGAGAGCGCACGTTTTGGGTCCAGACGGTGGAGCCTCTCTTCCTCTCTGGAAGGATGCGGAGGCGGAAAGAAGGTGGGCAAAGTGATGGTCTGCCCAATGTGGAAAGCAGTAACCACCTTTGGCAAGAAGGACGGACGCGTCCGAAGAACAACCTTGTCTGGATGAACAGACAGAAAGGGAGGTTTGCAAGATAGAGCCTGGAGCTCACTCACCCGCCGAGCGGAGGTGATGGCCACCAGAAAGGCTGTCTTCAGAGTCAGAAGACGAAGAGGACAGTTATGTAGAGGCTCAAAGGGAGCGCACATGAGAAAGGTAAGAACCAAGTTCAAGTCCCACTGAGGCATCACAAACGGAACAGGAGGGAAGAGGTGAGTAATGCCTTTTAAGAACCTGTTAACAGGGGACTTGAAAAGGGAGGGCTGATCAGGGAGCCTGAGGAAGGCCGAGATGGCACAAAGATAGCCCTTGATGGTACCCAGGGCAGAACCCTGTTGGGCCAGAGAGAGAAGGAACAGAAGGACCTCAGAAAGAGGGGCAGAAAGGGGATTCACAGCCTTTGCTGTGCACCATGCCACAAATTTGTTCCACCTGCAGGCGTATACCACCTTAGTGGAGGGACGCCTGGCTGCCAGAATCACATCACAAACTTCGGGAGGCAAGTCGAAAGGAATCAACTGCCGCCGCTCAATCTCCACGCAAGCAGGTGTAGACTGGACAGGTTCGGGTGGAGGACCGTCCCCTGCTGCTGCGACAGAAGATCCTCCCGAAGAGGCAGACGGATCGGGGGATCTACGCTCATATTGAGTAGCTCGGGATACCAAAATCTTCGAGCCCAGTCCGGAGCCACAAGAATGACTTGGGCCCGGTCGTGCCGAATCTTCTTCAACACTCTGGGTAGAAGTGGTATAGGCGGAAAGGCGTACAATAGACCGCAACTCCACTCGTGACGAAAAGCGTCGCCGAGCGAGTGCCGCCTTGGAAATTCCAACGCGCAGAACTGATGACATTGCGCGTTCTCTTCGGTGGCGAATAGATCTAACCAAGGCTCTCCCCACTGTAGAAAGAGTCCTTGCGCCACTTCCGAGTGAAGACGCCATTCGTGATCCATCATGCACCTGCGGCTGAGTTCGTCCGCCCTGGCGTTCAGGGAACCTGCAAGGTGTTGAACCATCAGGAACATGCCCTGATGTTCCAGCCATGTCCAGAGGCGCAGAGCCTCCTGACAGAGGGTCCACGACCCCACCCCGCCTTGTTTGTTGCAGTACCACATGGCGGTGGTGTTGTCCGTGAACACCTGCACTACCTTCCCTTTGACAGAGGGAAGGAATGCCTTGAGTGCAAGTCGGATCGCCCGGAGCTCCAGAAGGTTGATATGGAGCCGGGACTCCGCCGGAGACCAGAGGCCTCTGATCTCCGCCTCTCCCATGTGACCGCCCCATCCCAGAAGGGACGCGTCCGTCACAACTGTGTGCTCTGGCTGGGGAAGGGAGAGAGATCTGCCCATGACCCATTGCCGGTTCGAGAGCCACCACTGCAACTGTTTTGCAGTCCCCTCCGAGATCTGGACGTGATCGGACAGGTTGCCCTGGTGCTGCGCCCACTGGAACTTCAGGTCCCACTGCAGAGCCCGCATATGCCATCTGGCATGATTGACCAGCAGGATGCAGGAGGCCATGAGGCCATGAGGCCCAGCAGCCTCAGGGTCATCCGTACCGAAACCCAGGATAAAGGCTGAAAGATCGGAATCATAGCCTGAATATCCCGGACTCGCCGTTCGGGAGGATAGGCCCGAAACTGCGTCGTGTCCAGAACTGCTCCGATGAAAAGGAGCTGTGGAGAAGGAATCAGATGCGACTTTGGCACATTGATGGAGAACCCCAGCGAGTGCAGGAGTTCTGCCGTAGTCTGGAGGTGGGAGACGACTGCCTGGGACGAGCCCGCCTTCAGCAGCCAGTCGTCGAGGTAGGGGAAGACTGAAACCCCTGCCCGGCACAGATGAGCTGCGACCACCGCCAACACTTTCGTGAACACCCGAGGGGCACTGGTAAGGCCAAAGGGGAGCACGGTGAACTGAAAATGCTCGGGGCCTACCGTGAACCGAAGGTAACGCCGGTGGGCCGGCAGGACGGGGATATGGAAATATGCATCCTGCAAGTCCAACGCTACCAACCAGTCTCCAGGGTCGAGGGCAGTCAAGACCTGAGATAGGGTGAGCATCTTGAACTTCTCCTTCCGGAGGAAGCGATTGACGTTCCGGAGGTCCAAGATAGGACGCATGTCCTCCTTGTCGGGCACCAGGAAGTAGTGGGAGTAGCAACCACGCCCTACTTCTGGGGTCGGAACATGCTCGATGGCCCTCTTGGCCAAGAGGGCCGTGACTTCCTTCTGCAGAAGTACCAAGTGATCCCCTGACATGCGGTGGAATTGAGGTGGCATGGCTGGGGGGTGGACTCGAAGGGGAGGGAGTAGCCCCTTCGGACAATGTCCAAGACCCACCTGTCCGAGGTGATGGTACGCCAGTGGGGAAGGTGATGGCGGACCCTGCCACCTACTGGCGTGCTGTGCACCTGAAAGGAGGGACTAGGAGGGTTTGGAGGCCGCGGACGGGTTGGAGGTGGTGGCCTGACCCGCACGCTGGTTGCCAGATCCGCCACGGCGGAATCCACGTCCTCGGCCACGCGAAGACGCCTGCTGCGCGGGCCGGTGGCTGGGCTGCTGACGTGAAGGGGCGCCCCTACCGTGGCCACGATAGGGGCGAAAAGCAGAAGTCAGCGGAGGGCGTGTAGCAGAAAGGCCCAGGGACTTGGCAGTAGCCCGTGAGTCCTTAAAGCGCTCCAACGCATGGTCTGCTTTGGACCCAAAAAGACCGACTCCATCAAAGGGCATGTCCATGAGAGTATTCTGGACATCCCCTGAAAAACCAGTGGTTCTCAGCCAGGCGTGGCGTCGCAGCGCCACCGTCGTTGCAATAGACCTGCCCAGCGAGTCGGCGGTATCAAGGCCACATCGTATCGTGTATTTGGCCGCATCCCTTCCTTCCGCAATGGCGCGGGAAAGCAGTGTCTGGACCTCCTCAGAACACTGGGGCAAAACATTCGCCACCGAATCCCACAAGGAGTGGGTATATCGGCCCAAAAGACAAGCGGTGTTGATGGACCGCAAGCCAGCACTGGAGGAAGAAAAACCTTTCTTCCCAAATTGATCCAGGCGTTTGGATTCCCTATCCGGAGGGGCGGTAGGGAAGGCGGTTTGGGAAGCGGAGGCTTGGACAACCAAGCTCTCAGGAGTGGGGTGGACAGAGAGAAACAGGGGGTCGCCCGGAGCTGGGCGATGGCGTCGGGACACGTTCCTATCCACAGGAGCCCCTGTGTTGGGCTTGGACCAGGCGCCCAAAAGAACGTCAGTGAGGGCATCGTTAAATGGCAGCACAGTCTCCGTAGAGGAGGCTGCCGGCTGAAGCACCTCTGTCAAGAGATTAGTCTTGACCGCCACAGTAGGGAGTTGGAGATGTAAGGCTCCAGCCGCCCTACGCAACACCGTTGCAAAATTGGCTCCCTCCTCCGTAGCCACAGGAGGAGACAGCATGCCAGTGTCAGGGGAAGTATCTAGACCACTGGCATCCCCTAGACCCTCTGTCCAGTCCTCATCGTACTGACACTGTAGTGCCAGAGGGTCATCAGACCCCTCCCAGTCCTCCTGGTCCTCCTCTGGTTCAAAATAAGGGGGAGGAGGGACATTTGGGACCCAAGGTCTCATCGGCGCCGGAACCGGCGTCGAGCGACGTCGGTCCGGGTCCATGTCCGGAGCCGGAAGGAACTGGGGGACGACGCCGCCCGGAGCCCCAGGCGGCGTCGAGAACGGCACCGGTGGAGGTGTCGTTAGGTCGACCGGCGTCGATGGGGGTTGCGGAGCCGGGATCAAGGCCGGAGCCGGGATCGAGGCTGGAGGCACGGGCGACGCCGGGGCCGGAGCCGTCGGCGACGCCGGAGCAACCCTATCAGGGCCCGCAGGGCCCGAAGGCGCACCGGAGGGACCTGGAGGCCCGAAGAGGCGGGCCATGGCCGACAGGAATTCCTGTACTTGGGCCGGATCCGCCCCCGAACCCGGGAAGGACGGGTATTGCGGGGGCGACTCCACAGGCATGTCCGGGACCGCGGGGGCGGGGACGGTGCCGGGAGGGGCCTCAGCCGAGTCGCGAGACCGGCGAGGCGAAGTCCTAGAGCGACGATGCTTTTTGGACTTTTTGTGTTTGGACTTACCGGACGAAGAAGACTTCGATGCCGACGACCGGTGTGGACTCCGCGATCGACCCCTGGACCTCTCACGCGACCGGGGCTTGCGCGGAGCCGAATGCCGGGCCTCTAGGAGCTTTCGAGACCGCTCTCGCAAAGCTTTCGGGTTGAGGGCCCGGCAGTCGGAACAAGACTCAGTGTCGTGGCCTCGGCCGAGGCAGAAGAGACACTCCCGATGCGGGTCTGTGATGGACATCATCCGAGCACAGGCGCCGCAACGTTTAAACCCGGGCATCCCTACGACACCTTGAAGTCGATGGAAGAAAAACAGTGAAAAATTCACCAAAAAAGATTGGTCAAAAAATGACCAGGGCACTGCTCTTCCCGGATCCGCGCTTGCTGGCGCGGAAAAAGAAGAACTGACGTCAGCGCGCAGGGGCGGCGCCTAAGTACTGCCCGCGACATCATCCCGGCGATCACGACGCCGACGACGGACGCGGAGCCACACGACGCCGCCTACCGACACGCAAGGGTACTGCTATGCAAAAAACTTTCCGGATCCAGCCTGACGCTTGGGGATATTCTAAGGTAATGAATCTGTCACTAACGTGTCTCTTTCAGATGATGATTTTACAAGATGTTTTGTTTAGAGCTAAAACACAAATTAACTTGTGCAAACTTACCATGTAATTTTTCCATTTCCATCACCAGTTCTTCACTCTGAAGCTTTCCTTCCTGGTGAACATACTCTAGAATACAATTGAGAACACATCAGAAGCTATGACGGGAGGGGACGTACATTTTCACCAATGGCCAACATTCGCACCAGAAAGTCTTTTTCCAATCCTGGTAGAAGAAATAGATTCAAAAACATTGCGAAGATCTTCTGTATAGGTACAATTTCAAAACCGTATTAGGAAACCCAGATATGGGGGTTTTTGGAGCAAAACAAGGAGGCAAATCTTCATGAGCAGGAGGGTGGGAAGTTACATGTGATTTCGGGAATACAGGAAATACTGTCATTTAGCGCTATATTTTAGTGATGAAACGCATCCTAGCATTAGTCTGATGCAAGGATGCATACTGCACTAAAAATAACCGCACTAAAATATAAAATTGCTGCAGCCAGCTGCTCATTCTGGTTGTTGGCAAGCTATAGTGTTGCCGTGAACAGTGGCATAATTACACAACATGGCATCATTTTGTGTAACGAGCTTAACACAATTCTAGAAATTACACCAGCATAACCCAAACTGCACCCAGGTCTAATTTTGAACCTCTGCCAACCACAACTATAGGTGCGCAAGCCATAGGTTTTCATAGATTGGCATACTTGTTACAACAACATTAATTAAGCCCCTTTACAGTATAGACATTTGGAGTACAGGTAGTAGTGGAATTTTAAATTTCTCGTAGCCTGGTAGGACTGCACAATTGTGCCCTGTTTTTGTACAAACTATCCATTTTTGTTATACGGCTTACTAGATAACTAAAGTACACTTCAGGTACCCCATTTGCTTTACTGTTAGTCATGAAAAAGAAAACTCACATCTTGGCAGTAATGGCAGGTGGACAAAGATACTCACCCTTTCCGAGGGAGGGCTGCTAATCACGCTCTCATCCCATGCAACGTATTTACTAACAGTGGATTAGCATTTCAGGAGTACATGCCTTTCCTGTGATCCTCAGGGAAGAATGCTCTGCTTGATTACATGTTAACCCCATAACTATGGCTAAAATCCATCGCCCTAATGTGTGGTACAGGTAAAGCCTACGTTCAAATGATATACTAATACCAAGGGAAACGTGTGGTCCTTTGGAACATTGCGTTCTGCACAAGATAAAACTCTTGCGTGAGGACCTTTTAACACCAATGGTAGAATTTGGATGGATGTCATCTCAATTGGCCATGGCATCCAACACTCTGAGCTAAAAGCCACCAGATTTGAACAAAGACATAGTATATGAGCTGCACTGCATCATGGAGCTCCAATGATGCTTAACCAAGACAAACTGATAGTGTACCTCAAAATTGCCTGTACTGCCATCTTACCCAAGACGTAGTACCCCAGTGCATCCTCAGCATGGGGTCTAGTTCTGTTGACTGGGGGATTTAATAACTCTGGAACAGTTTTAGACCACCTAGTTTCACAGAAACATTTATAGCCATGGCCAAGCCCTGTAGGAAAGTGCCCCTTTTTGACATGCACACTCACTTTTTGCCTGGTAAATGATGTGATTGACTGAAAGTGCACTGGGTTCCTGCTAACCAGATCCCCAATGTCAGAACTCCTTCCCAAAACGGTTCACTCGATTGGCATAACTTTTGGCACAGTTTGTAAGTCCTTAGTAAATGGTACCTTGGTACATAGGGCCTGAGGTATTAAAGAACTAAGGGCTGCAGCACGAATTGTGCCACCGTAAGGGGCCCCTCACCAAGCCCATGCAAGACTGCCATTGCAGGCTGTGTCTTGGTGCAGACAAAAGTGAAAACAACATCCCTGTGTGCCATGTCCCCTGCCACATGCAAAAACAACAATTGATGGACAGAATGCAGAACAATGTCATACATTCACCCCAGTACAGAGATCTGGGCCTAAATCCATCGTTTTTTTGCTCACCATGCCATTTCAGTTTGGACCCAGCCATATGCAAATCAGTCTTGACCCTGCACCCAATGGGAATAGTCCAACCCGAACTGCCAGGCCAGGTCCTCCCTGGACTGGAAACAAGCATCCTAGGACCGGTTTCGGGCTTTCAGCCCTCATCAGCCAGGATAGCTTGACTCCAGTGGCATGGAGAGCACGGGAGCCACGTCTGGGCATACCCGTCCCACTCGGGATGACAAATGCAAAAAAAGATTCAAGCTAGCCTGGCTGATGAACGGTGATGCCCTGAAACCGGTCCCAGGATGCTTGTTTCTGGTCCAGGGAGGACCAGGCTTGGCAGTTCGGGCTGGACTGTTCCCACAAGGAACAGGGTCAAGACTGATTTGCATATGGCTGGGTCCAAACTGGGGTGGTGTGGTGAGCAAAAGAATGGATTAAACCCAGATCCTTGTGACTGGGGGTGAATGTTTGCATTGTCCAGCATTTCGTCTATCAATTGTTTCTTTTGCATATGTCCCCTGCCACTGCATGTCATTCGTAAGTCACTGCTACAGGAGGCCTAACAGCCCTAAAGCAGGGTGCTGAATATTACATGCGAGGTCATACCTGCATGAGCAGATATGCCCCTGTGCTGGTCAGTCCTATTACTGACCGTGTAAGTGAATAGGGAAGCTATTTTAAAATATGTGCTGGACACTGGTGAAACGAGTTCCCCAGCTATATGGCTTCACTGAAAAGAGGGATGTTTGGCATCAAACATCTTATATTGGCAAACCCACAGGGATGCCAGTGTTCGATTTGCCAATACATGCACCCAAAGGGCTCTTTAGAGGTGCCCCCTGAAAACCTACCAGCCTTTGGTATGCTTGCTGACTGTTTTCTGGCAGCCTGCCACCCGAGACGCTGTTCTGACCTAGGGTGAGAGCCTCTGCTCTCAGGAGACTCAGAACAAAAGTCTGTCCAGGAAGAGGGTGGTACATCCCCTCCGACAGGAGGACCTGCAGATAAGCCATCCTTGTGCGGCAAGCTTTAAAGGTCTGCTGTAGGATGCTGGCTCTGTATATACTATACCAAAGTGAGGTATAGTGTGCACAGAGTCCAGTGGAACCCAAAAGGTAGGCAGAGGTAAAGTAGATAGCACCTCACTCTTGATTTGTGGTAGTGTGGTCGAGCAGTAAGGCTTTATCAGAGGACAGTGTTAAGCATTTGTTGTACACACTCAGTCAGCAAATGAATTCACACACTCAAAGACTGAACTTCATACCAATTGTTTTTGCATAAAAATATTTAGTTATTTTATTTCCTAGAACCAAGCAAGCCTGGCATGGGTAAGTGACAAGTACTTTGCAGTAAATATACAGTTTGTAACAGTTTGGATTGCAATTGTAAATGTACTTTGATTTGATTACAGTAGTGTTACTGATAATGCAATGCTTTTCAGAATACAGTACATATACTTTGTATAGGTCTTTTAGGAAAATTACAGGCAAGTTACTTTTCTTACACAGTGCAGTATGCCTAGATACTGCACTGGAACATTTCTTGGAAACAGGTAAGTAAAAGCGTTTGTTAGTACAATTTTAAAGAATTTCTTTAGGTTTTAAAACTCCACATTTATAAACTTTAAAAAAAAATTAAGTTTTTATTGAGGCATATGCAATGACAGTATCAAACAGCACATGTAAATAAAAACAAACATAACGACCCGTGGCAATTATGCATATATCAATCTGCAGTATCAGAGGTACATCCTACGTATCATGGTGAGTCATCGTTCATGCAAACAGGGGAATAACATTCTCAACATTCGTCGGGGGACTCATTGTGCTCAACAGAGCGCAAGTACTGTAGGAGGGGCTCCCAAATGTCATTAGGCCGAGGAGGCAGGAAGTTCCTCAGCATATAATACTAGGTTGTCCCGGCAATACACCAAATCCTCGAGCCATTGCGCAGCAGTAGGCCCAGCCGTGCCTTCCCATGTCATTGCCACGCGTCTCTTGGCCACTATCAAAGCCACTCTGATAAGTTTACCTGTGGCTCCCTTCAAGGACGGAACCAGGCCCAGCAAACATACGTGCGGAGAGCATTGCAGCTCGACATTGATCATAGATAGTATGCGAATCACATCACTCCAGAACTTCGCCACCCTATGGCATACCCAGGCTAAATGCCAGAAATCAGCATTCATGGCACCACAACTCTTACATGCATCAGTGTCTAAGCCCATATTTGAACAGCTTATGGGTAGTGCGGTAGGCTTGATGGATATATTTAAAATGAATTATTCTGAGATTGCCATTGGAAGTTAGGGCACCATTAAATTGACAGCACTGCTCCCAGTCTTGCAATGTCAGTGGCGGTGACATATGTATTCCATTTCTCCAGACTTGTTATATGGCAGGGGCTTTTCCACTCTAGCAGAGCGGTAGAGTTTGGCAAGGAGTTTACGTCGTGTCGGACTGGTGAGCATGGCGTGTAGGGTCTGTAAAGCGGGAGGTTCTGCGGGAAAGGTGGAATAGTGTGCCTGTACCTCTTTTTTTAACCTGTGGAAGAGTAATATAAATCGAGGCGTCTTATTCTGCACGCAACTAAGATAGATTGTCAAAAAGACACCATTAGGGTATAGATCAAGCATTTAATCTATTCCTGCCAGCTTTAGAATGGACATAGCACCCACCTCATGGGTCACAGACAAGTTTGAGTGGAATGCAAGCGGCAACAGGGGGGAATATAACAGTAATTTCCCCGCCATGCGGCCCAAAGCCTGCCAGGCCGCTATAGTAGAGTCAATAGTACTGATCTCAGAGCGGGGTGTCTGCCGATGAGTGAGTCAGCATTGAACATAATGGAACCGGGTGCGCGTCTCCGTGCTCCACTGCCACATGTGGGATGAAGTCGTGTGAGCCGAACCAGTAGTGGGCATATTGTGCGTGAGCACACAAATGCAGATAAAAAGGTCAGGCACACTGAAGCCCCCATTTTTATATTCCAAAGAGAGCATCTCCCAGTTGACGCGAGCTTGTTTGCCACCCCAAATCAACCGGAGGAGCAAAGTGAGCACAGTTTTAAAAAATTGTTTAGTGAGTGGAATTGGTATATTGCTGAACAGGTATAAAAATTGAGGCAGCATGACCATCTTGATAAGGGCTATGCGGTCGGCCAGCGATAACGGTAGCTTCGCCCATCTGTCCACCTGTTCTAATTTCGTATATGCAGTGCCATAGTTCTCGCAGATAACGTGTCAGGGTCTCTATGGACCCACACCCCCAAATATTTTACAGGGTCTGTGGACCACACGAGCAGGAACTCGAGCTCATAAGGCAAGGTGGTTTCTGTGAGCGGCACCACCACCGATTTAGCCCAGTTGATATGGAGGCCAGAGTACAACCCAAAGCGGATATATTCCAGTAAAACAGGTGCCATGAAATCACGTGGCTCCCGTATGAAGAGTAACATGTCATCCGCGTACAGTGAAATACTGACGAGACGGTGGACAAATTGGAGAGCTGAAGCGCGGTGCCGCTGTCTAATACAGGCAAGGGGTTCTAGCGTTATCGCAAATAGGAGTGGCGAAAGGGGGCAACCCTGCCGCGTCCCCCTGGTAATGCGGATAGGGTCCGACATAATACCCTCTACCCGGATCCGCGCCACAGGATCAGTGTACAGCAGACTAATCCAATTAATAAAGGAGGAAAACCCATTTGTCGTAAAATAAAAAAAAAAAAGGTAGCCCCATTCTATAGAATCAAAGGCCTTGGCGGCGTCTAGCATGACAGCCACTGCCTGGAGCTCGGGATCGAGAATATGGAACATAGAAAAGAGCACGCGCAAATTATGAGATGTAGATCTGGAGGGAATGAACCCAGACTGGTCCGGAAGGACCAGGCCTTGCATGAGCGGTTGGAGCCAGGTGGCAAGAATTTTGGCCAATATTTTTGTGTCAGTGTTTATAAGCAACAGTGGTCGATAAGAGTCGCAGCGAGACGGCGTTTTATCTTTAAGCAACGTGATAATCAAAGCCTCTCAAAGGGTTGGCGGCAGTTGGCCAGTATCATATGCCTCGGCGTACATTGCCAAAAGGTGGGGGTTTAATTCTTCCGCGTATTCCTTATAAAATTCACTGGGAAACCCATCAGGGCCAGGAGCTTTGTTCGGAAGAGTTTTGATCGCCGCACGAATATCTTCTTCTGTGATTGGTTGGCTAAGAAACTCCCTTTGCCCATCCGACAGCCATGCAAGGGCTGTGTCTGATAGGTATGTGTCTAGATCCTCGGTATCAGTCACTCCCTGTGTGGTGTATAAGGCTGCGTAAGTGGTTCAAAACTGTGCTAGAATCTCCTGAGTGGTGTAATGATCCTGGCCAGCAGTGTCAGTGATCTTAGGGATAGTGTCGGTCAATGCGAGCTTTAATTTTATTAGCTAGATGACGTCTCGGACGCCCACCCTCCCCGTAAGCGCGGGCTACTTGGCGTTTAGAGAGATACTGGACTTTCTCCGCCAGCTCATTATAGTCCAATATGGACTCTTTAATGGACGCCAATGTCTGAATGCAGGGCGCAGTCTTATAGTCGCGCTCAAGACGTTGCAAAGTGGTTTCCAGCTTAGCAAGCTGTCCGCGCAGGTCTTGCAAGATGCCAGCTGACGTGCCAATACAAGTGCCCCGGATAGTGGCCTTAAAAGCTTCCCAAAGGGTCGTAGCACTGTCAACCGATCCTTTGTTATGGTCAAAATATTGTACTATAGCCTCGCAAACAGTTTCAGCATAGAGGGAGTCTAGTAGAGCCTCAGGGCGAAAGCGCCAGGTGAATGATCTGTGAACAGTACACGGAATTTGCAGGTGAAGGCGGACTGGATTATGATCGGCGTGTGTGTGGGGCAAACCCTCAGACACCCAACCCCCGCTACCTCACTTAAAAGCCAATAATCTAGCCGGGACCAGCTACCATGTGCGGTGGAAACATGGGTTCCCTCCCGCTTCTCCATGTGGCGCTGGCGCCATACATCAATCAGTCCCAGTTCGATCATTCCCTCATTAATGACCTGGGCTGCCCCGGGGGACTGACCACTCCTGCCCCTCGACTTGTCTCCAAGGGGGTCTAAATGTGTGTTGAGGTCGCCTCCCCACAAAATCACAGCATCGGGCCAGTCTCGTAATGTAGAAATGATGCGCTCAAAGATGGCAGGGTCATCTATATTGGGGCCGCAAGTGTTTACAATTGTGATTAAATTGCCCGCTAGCTTCCCGTGTACTATGGCATAGCGTCCTGCATCATCAACGCAGGATTTGATCATCAGGAAGGGGAGGTTTTTCTTAACGAGTGCAAGGACCCCACGGGAATAGGAGGAAGCCAAGCGATACCCCGGCCCAGTTCGCCCCAACGTGCGTTTCCGACAGGCGAGTTAGGTGCGCCTCCTGCAGAAGGGCAATTGTAACCTCATGTCGATCCAGGTACGCTAAGACCTGCCGAATCTTTTTCGGTGAGTTAAGCCCCCGTACATTCCAGGTTAAACAGGTGATTAAAGCGTGAGCCATATGCAGAACTTTAGTATGACATACATTGAGCATAATTCAACTGCAGTGAACAAAGTAACGTGTGCAATCCTCATAGCATCAAAAAAATGATCAGCCACAAACAAACCCTGCAAACCCCACCCACCATTATCCCCCACCCACTTCAGCGTCCCCAACATGCCAAAGCCATCCCGAACCCCCCAAAACAATCCCCGAGTGCAGCACCAAGGGAAAAACCAGCTGTATGGAATACCCACGAGGGAGCGCTGGAACAGTACCAATCCCGGTGAAGTGGGAGGTGGCCGAGCAAGTGTGAGCACAATTCCTGGCCAGTACATCGCAATATCATAAAACAATACGAAGACCACCCACAGTGATTAGCAATACGAGTTCAAGCAGTGAGATAGATAACATCGGTACACAACAGGCGCTTGCCAACTGCCCGCAGCTCACGTATCAATGTCCACCATAACAGACTGGGTGATACGAGTCATCCCATAAGTGAAATGATGTAGACATGCACACCATCCACAACTCACGTGACCTGGCTTTGTCATTGTTCATCTGTCCTCTCATCGGAGCCTCCGCCGTCATCCCCAGCCCCGGGGGACCGGCTACGGCGAGTAAGAGTCTTGGCAAAGTCCATCACAGATTTCGGGCTGGTGAAGATCTTGGGCTTTCCATTGACCTCTATGCGCAACTGTGCGGGATAAAGCATAGCATAGGGTATCTGCGCCGAGATGAGAAGCTTCTTAATGGGTTGGTATTCTCTCCGGGCCTCCTGGACAGCTACGGTAAAGTCGGGATAGAAGGCAAGTGTGTTCGCTTTGCGAGTGATGGTACCCCTCTCGAGCCATGCGGAGGACAGTGTCCCGATCTCTAAATCAAAAGACGGGTGATAATGGGACGCGGTGGGGCACCCAGGGGAAGGCGAGCAGTCAGAGCGGTGCGCCCGTTCCACGATCAAAACCTGAGACAGCCGTTCCGCACCAAAAAAAAAAAAAAAAAAAAAAAAACAAGCAGAGAAGCCTCCACACAAGTCTCGAGATGGCCCGTGTTTGTGGACTCCGGCAGGCCAGTGATTTGCACGTTGTTACGTCGTGATCTGGCCTCCAAATCCTCATTACGAGCCTGTATAACAGCCAACACCTTCTCCATAGATGACGCTCTGGTGGTCACCTGTTGTAAGCCATCTTCGGCGTTGGAGATACACGTTTCTGCTTCACCAAGGCGCAGCGCATGTTAATCCAGCTTCGGGGACATGTGATCCATGTGCAAGTTCAAGTTGTCAATTTTCCAGTCGATGGACTGCAAGCTGGCTTGAACTGAGAGAAGTTTTATCAATACTGGTTAAGTGGTCGCTGGGTACATCAGCCTCCAAGTCAGAGGCAGCGTGCTGAAATGCTTTGCCAGATTTGCAGGGCTCAAATGCGAGGCGTGGTTGGCTGCGCTCAGATTTCCCCATGGCGGTAGCGCTGGGCCAAATAAGGAAAGACTGGGGAGGACGGTATCTGCTAAGGGCCGCACGCTGCACAGTGTCCAGCAATCTCGGGCAGTGACAAAGTCAATACCGAATCGCAGCACAAATAGTAATGGAGCACCCCTCGTTATATCGACATGATGTAACACAAGGAGACAGTGAGTAGTAAGTTGAGGGTGAGGCGGAGAAATTATGGTGGTGGTGCATTCAGGACCAATACTTGTGAGGGTGCCTGCAGTACCCCGCAAATCGCAGTGCGAGCTCACAGCGTCAAGAGCACTCCGCCGATGCCACCGAGAGTAGGCCCAGAGGGTCAGTGTCCACGCTCCGAATCACAAGAGAGACCAGGCCCAAAAGCGAGAGGGATGATCAGGAGTCCCCCAAAGGGCACCATGGGATTATGCGTGCCTCACGCCCCGGCACCGCAGCACTGTTGTGGAGAGGAGGAGAGCGCGCGGGCCGGAACTCCAACAAGGCCACACTCCGCCGCACCTCCACCCAGGGAAGAACAAGCAGAAATGGCGGTGGCAGCGGTCAACTGCGGGGCCACACAGCGAGGATAACCAAAGGATTCCCCCGGTCGCAGCAGAAGCAGGTCCACCGAAGAGCAGTCACCAGGTAAGGCACGCCACGCAGATCCCAGGGGCACCGCCAGTCTTCAGCACACACGGCGCGCAACGATCTCTGTGGGACGATCCCCCACCAGGCCACGAAGCAGACGGCAGCAGAGGCCCAGCAAGCTCAGCCGGGAGAGGCCCAGCGGGACACAGCAGCAAGGCGTGCCGCAGTTAGGAAGCTGGCGCACCTAGGCACTCACCCAGGAACCCGGTCCGAGCGATGGTCCGCAGCGGCTCCGATGTAGGCGAGGCAGACAGCCCGAAGCGGAAGGAGAGCGATGCCTCCACAAGCCCGCAACCAGTGCACCGCGCAGGCAAGGACCGGAGGTAGGCCCGCACCCAGGCATCAAAATCTCTGAGACCGGGGTAGCCGCCAACCCCAGTCCAGGCCGCACAGCCCACTGGTCACCAGCTGGACAGCGCGATCCCACCACAGTGCCCGTAGGCCGCGGCTGGCACCCCTTGGAGCTCACCGCAGCCTCGCGGTCAGAGCGCGTCCCGGGCCGCCATGTTGACAGCACGGGCCTGGGGAATCACCAGCCTCCCGTCCGGCTAATCGTCCCCGCAGAGCCCAACTCAGCACGAACCAAGTGGCCCGGATCACTTCACTGCACAGTTCTTGCAGGCAGGGCGTCAGTCAGGGCAGGATGGCAGGATAAGTGAGCGGATTGTTGGCTCGGCCGGCGGAGCTGCTCTATAGAGCAGCCATCTTGCCATGCGCCCTCTAGCGCCCCCCACATTTAGAAACTTTTCCAAGAAAAACAGTCAATGTTATCCTATGGAGGAAAATAGTGTTATCGGTTTTAGGGTAAGTATTTTCTAGAACCAAGCAGCCTGGCACAGGTAAGCAATAAATACTTTTCAATAGTAATGCAGTTGTAACACTTTGGATTGCAATTGGATTGAAATTGTAAATTTACTTTGATTTGGTTAAAGTAGTGTTACTGTTAATGCAATGCTTTTCAGAATACCGTACATATAATTAGTATAGGCTTTAGTAAAATGACCAGTAGATTACTCTGCAAATTACTTTTCTTACACAGTACAGTATACCTGGTTACTGCACTGGGACATTTCCTGTAAACAGGTGAGTAAAAGCGTTTTTTTTATTTGGTACAATTTTAAAAGGATTTCTTAGGTTTCCCAACTCCACACTTGGAAACTTTTCATTGAAAAACAGTCAATGTTATCCTATGGAGGAAAATAGAGTTATCGGTTAGCAGGCAAGTACTTTGTTGTGGGAGTTGGTATTCTGGGGTTAAACTCAGGGGTGCCCCAGGGTCAAGGATGCACTCTTGTTACACCCTCAGCGCCACTAGGGCGGCCGGGTGCTGAGGCCCAATGTTATCCAATGGGGGATAGGGGGCCTCCGGTTGGTGGCTGCTGACGAGCAGGCCACTGGGTTGTGGGAGCAAAGCTCCTGGACGTCAGCTCAGGGCAAATGGGGGTTTAGGCCAGCACAAAAGTTGCACCCTCAGCGGCACTGGGGCGGCTGGGTGCAGAGTGCGGTTTTGGCATCGGAAGCCCTGTAGCTTTGAATGGGGAAGTCTCCAGTTTGCAAAAGCACTGCCGGCTCGGAGACAAAGGTCTTCTGGGTGCGACCACCACTTGGAGCGGTAAGTTGGGATCTTGTGGGTTGGTTAGGCACTGTCGGTTTGGCCACCCAAGGCCGTGGGGTGGAGGGGTGCCTTTTAGGGTCAGATCTTACCAGCTCCTGGTCGCAGTTGGAGGGGGGGGGGGGGGGATGGGGGAAACCTTCCGGTTTGAGGCTGGAGGCACATTAGGGGTCACCGGATCTCTGGTCAGGGTCGCCGGGGAGACCACCTCTTGGTGTTGGGCCACTCGAACTCGGGCCGTGGGCGTTGGGTGCAGAGTGGTGCAGACCCGCAGATCCTTGCGGAGCTGGAGTCTGTTTGAACAAATCCGGTGTTCACGGGAGACAGTCTTTGGGGTGGCAGGCAGGCAGGTCCTCCGGGTTTCGAGGTGGTTTGCTGCAGGACACACCAGGATTTCGCTGGAGCAGGTTCGAGGTGGGGACAGGCCGGTAGGGCTAGGGCCAAGTCAGTGGGCATCCTCTTATTAGCTTTGGAACAGCTGTTCGGTCCTTTTCTTCTTCTGGTTTCTTGTCCGAGGAAGCAAGGTTCAGGGGTGCCCCTAAATACTAGATTTATGGGTGTTACAGGTAGGTAAAAGGTTGGGACCAATGGGTCCCTTCCCTGGGGTGGGCACACTCCCTATTATGCCACCCTCTAGTGGGAGGGGGGCATAAGCCTTTCCCTGGTTGGCTGGGTCCCACCCATCTGCAAGATGGCGGGGACAGAGCTGTGCTTCACCTTGCCTCCCCCACCTGAGGGGTGGAGTTGGCAGAGGTGGGCACACCTCTCTTCCTCACTTGTTTTTCCCGCCGGTTCTCCCGCCCAAAGTGGGGGTCAGAACCAGTGGGGACCAGTTGCTGAAAGCAGCAAGCGGCCTGGGGAAGCTCACAAAGGCGGCAAGCCTTTGAAGCTTCGCCTTCGTGGACCCTGCCCATCCTGGAGGGGAGGGGGGGGGGGGAGTCTTTGCACCTCGTCCCAGGATGTGCATTGTTTTAGGCCCCCAGAGAGCAGCAGGCTCTCGCACCAGGGGTCCAGAAACATGTCTGGTGGTGGCAGCTGAAAGCAGCCACTCAAACTGGACACTAGTGGTAGGTCGTTTTTCAGGGGGCATCTCATAGATCCCACACTGGCATCAGTGTGGGTTTAATGTGCTGAGAAGTTTGATACCAAACTCCTCAGTTTTCAGTGTAGCCATTATGGTGCTGTGGAGTTCGTAATGACAAACTCCCAGCACCATATACTCTTAATGGCAGCACTGCACTTACAATGTCTAAGAATGGACTTAGACACTGTAGGGGTACAAGGCTCATGCACCTGTACCCTCACCACTGGTATAGTGCACCCAGCTAGAGGGGTGACTGATCTATGCCTGGGCAGTGGGTTGGAGGCATGGCACACAGGGATGTGTGCCATGTCGACTCTTCACTTTGTTCTGCACCAAAACACGCAGCCCGCAAAGGCAGTATTGTGAGTGCAGTGGTACAGGGCCTCCAAGGGTGGCACACTAAGTGCTGCAGCCCTTAAGGGTCTTCTCTGGTCACAGTGCTCTGGGTACCTGTGGTACCTTTAACCAGGGACTGACCTGTGGCCAGAGATGCCAATTGGGTTTAGGCTTCAATGCAGTTTTTCGGGAAAGAACATAGGCCCTGGGTACCTGGTTAGCAGCAGCCCAGGGCACACTCAGTCAAAGCACATCAGCAATTAAGCAAAAAGTGGGGGCAACCATGCAGAAAGAGGGCACTTTCTCACAGCTGCTGCCTTTGAAATGTGAATCTGGCTCCCCCTCACAGGAGAGGAAGCCGACCCCTTTGTCCAAGGCCCCCATGACACCTGGACAAGCGGGTAAATTAGCTAGTTAGCTAGGTGTGCCATCTCCAGGCTAGTACCACCCCTAAGGTGGGCTACAATGAGGTGGACAACATTTTTCAGAAGTAGCTATCTTTGTGATGTTATACTTTGGAATTCTGGGACAGGGTTATGCCCACTTCCCACAGGAAGTGGTCATATAGGGGGCATAGTGACCAAGAGTCAGTAGCCCATTGACTATTACCCTACACTCCAGCAACGCCTTTTAATTCTGTATTTAGCGGAGTTCCTGGCACCAGAGAAGCAGATCCCGACGACCTAAGAAGAAAGACGACACAGAACAGCTGCAAAAGCAGAGTAAAGAGAAGCAGCAGCTGACCTGGTACCAACCCTGGCGACCTGTCTCCATCCCTCGTCGAAAACAGCTCCTAAGTCGAATCTTCATGTAGTTGTGACTCCAGAAACATGGGAGGACTGCCTGCCTTCGAAAAAGACTCAAGATCTCCCGTAAACCGCAGACCTCGTCTAAAGAACTCCAAAGGAGGCGGCACTGGAGCCTCCGGAACCACCAAACCGACACCTGAAGCAACCACTGCACCCGTAGCCTCCAACTCGAGGTGAAGTGGGCCAATGGTGCCAACAAGTTTCCCAGCCTTCCAGAGCTAGAGCCTATCGATGTTTCATCCCTCCTGGACTCAGACGTTGCCTGCAGCCTCTGCACGCAGGCCCCCTCTACCTGGACTGCTCCAGGTAAAGAAAAACCCGACCCCTAAGTACACCCGGGCCTTGGAAAAGCGGACTAGAGGTGCCCCCCCCCCCCCCCGCCCTTCGAGCGTCGCAAGACTTGAGCCCTCTTGCTGGTTCAGCAAGACTGGCTTCTTAGCCAGAGCCTGCAGTTTCTCTTTCTTACATCATTTTTTTATTAAGCACTGTGTGCATTTTGCAAATGTCTTACACTCCTCTGTGTTAAACCTAAGGCTGCTCCACCGCACTACCCCCTAATAGAGCACTTTGGGATTGCTCTGCAAGCCCTTGTCCAGTCACAGGGTAACCCCTAGGCTCTTTAGACTGTATATAAACGTTTTGATATATCACATAAAGAGCCAGCTTCCTACACCAGGTCACCAGTGCCAGTGCTCTTTCCCTAAAAGATGGCAACTGTTCAATTGCACCCCAATTGACAAGACCTTTAGCACCTCTAAGTGCTTAGTAAATGGTACCCAGAACATGGGAACTAGAGGGTCCCTAAGGCCTGCAGCATGTATTGTGCCCACTCCCCACGAAACTCATGCAGACTACCATTGGAGGTTGCATGAAATTAAGTATAAGTACTGGTCATTACGAGTTCCACAGCTACATAATGGCTTCACTGAAACCTATGGTGTTTGGTATCAAACACCTAGTCTTAATAAATCCATACTGATGGCAGTAGTGGAAGTATTAAAATATACACCCAGAGGGCACCTCAGGTGCCCCCTGAAAACCTACCAGCCTCTTAGTGTGCTGGCTGACTGGTATCGTCCAGCCTGTCACCACAGACTTGTTTCTGAACCCCTGCAGGTGAGAACGCACACTGAAACCAGAAACAATGCCTGCTACGGAGAACGAGGTTTACACCTCCAGCAGGATGGCTAGTGATTTAGCATATCAAAGCCCCTGCTGCCTTTATGAGATCCTGGCTTCCCCCAGATATGGGAGATGCCACCCTCCTGCTCTGAGGCCCATTTGGCCCCAGGAGAGGCAGGAAATTAGCTACGCAAGTAGGCGTGGGGCACCTCCAGGCTAGTCACACCCCTAAGGTGGGCTGCCTGATGTGCTTCACGAAAGAAGAGTTCCACCATCTTGATTTTGGTGGAACTAGGAACTCTGGGACACTGTAAATGCCTACTCACCACAGAAGTGGTCATATAGGGAGTGGAGTGACCCCAAGGGTAAGTAGCCCATTGGTCATTACCCTTCACCCCCCCTTAACGACCCAAAATTCAGTATTTAGGTGGCCCCCGACTCCAGGAACTTCGATTAGACGGACTCCAAAAGATGGACAAAGCCGAAGTAAGCAAAAACAGGCGGCTAGTTGTGGACATTGAGGCCAAACCCTGCCAGCTACTGCCCCGATAGTAGTCAACACCAGACTCGTCCTGCAGCTGTGCATCTTCCAAAAGCCTCGAAAGGCTGCCAGCACTTCGTCAACCAGCCAGCATCTCCTTTGAAGTGGAAGAGCCACTTCCCTATAGGCACTGACTACAACATCCGGTACACTGATCTGCTGACCACTGGGTCCACTGACGTAGCAGCCACCCAGCAAGAGGTCACCATGCTCCATCTCCCCACAAAGTTTGGAGATGGCTGGAACCCCAAGGAGCCGCGCAACACCAATACCAAGGGTACTGGAGCCTGCTGCAAGCACAAACTAGTTTTTGTTCAGTCTAAACACCACTGCTGCCAAAACAGACCTGCCTGCCCAGGGACTTCACCTGAGGCCAGCTCCACTCCAGAAGACATCTTGCTGCGTTTCTTCTCCCTCTTCTGCAGGTGAATCGAGAACCGTGGGAGCCTCAAACTAGACTACCCGCTAGACAAAACACATATGCACCAGAGCCCCCCAGCTTAAGTCCATTGAAACAGACCGTCTGTGGCCCCGAGACCCCCACAAGTGGAGCCCCTCCTTTGGGTTCTGCCAGACTGGTCCCCCAATCCCCCCCCCCTTGCAGCCTCTCTTACAGTGTGAAGTGTCCAGATTGGTTTACACCACCTTGTTCATCACCAAGGACATGAATACAGTGACACAGAAGAGAAAGGGACTCTAGTTCAGTACCACTTTCTGGTTCATACTCTTGCTGCAGATTCTTCACATTTAAAATATTCGATGGATCCAGAAGATTTGTTAACATAGCCCCCCGTGCAAGAATAGATGGCACCGTGCAGCTCCGCATCTACTCCCCTCTAAGTGACAATTGGAGCCACATACAGGTGCCACCCAAGTGTCTCGATGTCAGTTTCTTTCTGAACATAGTCTGCACCCTCAGATGAATCACTCAACAGCTAACTGCTCGTGCAAATGTGCAGATCTCCAATTTGGAATCTTTAGGAGGAAAAGTCCATTACATAGAACGAGGAGGCAGGGCAGTGAAGACTCTACGGGTTAGCTACATTATTCACCAGAAATAGCATTATTGAAGGTAAGTAACTTGTTCTTCTGATGGATACTTCTAACAGCTGATTCCTCGATTTTCAAATCGATACCAAAGCTGTAACTTCCCTAGTGGAGGGTCTGTGGAATCACTACGACCAAAAAGGTCAGAAAGACCTAAAAGTCAAAATGCCCTTCGTCAGACCTGGTTGTCCAAGCGGTAGTACTTCGTGAGAATGTGGGCACTGATGCCCATGTTGCAGCCTGACAAATATCAAGGACAGGCACTACACATGCTAATGCAGCAGCCACAGCCCTGGTGGAATTTGTCTTCAACCCTTCTCTAGGCTGCTTTTTGGCCATCACATGCATATCTTAATGCAAAGGACGACCCAGCTGGAAAAGGCAGTTTCTAAATCACTGACTTTTTCCACCCCAGATAATCACAAAAAAGCAGATTGTCCACTCCATCTTAGATATGATCAATGTAAAAATGAATGGCTTTTAGGGTCCAAACCATGGAGGGGTGAGGAGGAGCAAAGATCATAAAGAAGTGAGAGAGAGCGCGTGCCAGTGTCTCAAAAGGAATACACAGTGAAAGAAAGGACCATATTACGGTCCCACAATGGCATCACAAAAGCTTTAGTAGGAAGCGTGTGGACCAAGTATTTGAGAAAGCACATCACTACATGTGATTTGAAAAAGGACAGTAGCTGCAAAAAAGGCCAAAAGAGTAGACCAATAACCTTCAACAATGCCTACTGCAAATCGCTGGGCCAGAGAAAAACAGTAAGGCATCCAACAATTTATCCTGCAGAAAGTCTGTGCACCAGGTGCTACGCCAAGCAACAGACTTGTCCTAGCATCAGTCGTAAAAAGATTTGGAAGGATACAGGCTGCAAGGACTACAACCACAACTTCAGAAGGAAGATGGGATAAAGTCTACTGCTGCTTCTCAATCTCCACTCATGGAGGTGTAGATTGTGCAGGCCCATACTGCTGCGACAGAAGATCCAAGTGAAGGATAGATCCTCTCGCCCAGAAGTGTCTGGTACCACTCTCCTGGCCCAATCCGGAGCCACTAGGATGGCCTTGGGACAAATCATTCCAGATCTTCAGAGTTCGGGCATGAGAGGTAGTGGTGTGATGGCATACACTAGTCCCATGCTCTAGTCTAGGGGTAATGTGTCTTCGAGACAGAGCTTTCTTAAAATGGACATCAGGAAGGCTTTCAATTATGGCGTGCAACTCCAGCAGGTTGCAATGCAGACGGGTCTCCGCTGGAGACCAGTCTTAGATCTCCACCTCTCCTAGATGAGCTTCCTAAACCAGCAATGATAGGTCTGTCAGTCAGCTTGGGGTGTAGTACAAGGAGGGGTCTACCACTGATCCAACTGTGGTTGAGAAGCCACCACGGCAGATATTTTGCCATCTCCTTCAAAACCTGGATGAGTCTGAGGTTTCCTTGGTGCTGGGCACGCTGAGACTTCAGATCTCACTGCAGTGCTCACATGTACTACATGGTGTGGTCAACTAGCCGGATGCAGGAAATCAGAAAGCAAATGAGCCTCTGATCCTCCTCACCAAAACCCAGTAGAGAGACAACTTAAACATTTGATCATAGCATGAATGTCCTGGACTCATCGATCGAGGGAATGCCCATATCAAGGATGGCTCCGATGAAAGGGACCCTTGGCAAAGGAGTCAGGCATGACTCCGGCATGTTGATCGCAACCCCCAGTGATGTAAGAAGGCCCACATCAGACTACCTTCATCTGTTGCATAACCGGATGATGAAATACAGGGTGCATCAGAATCCGCTGCAGAAACTGCTCCTCAATAGAAGAACAAGAATGAAAACGCAGGGCGTTTGGACATCCTGGGACTGGGATCGAGTGTAGGAACGTGTCCAGGTACTCTACTTAAAGCAAGAGTGGCCCTTACATAACTTCCTTTGCTGCTCGGCAACGTACGTTTGGCTCTGCAGTTCTGGGTCACCTTTGGGTGTGTAGGAAGCTGGCTATGTATATGGTATACCACCAAGTGGTTATATCATGCACAGAGATTCCCCCGGAAGTGTACCGGGCTCAATGTAAACCCAAAGTGATCTAAATGTGGTAGTGTGGGCCTGCAGTCTTGGGCCTAAAACAGGAGTGTTAAGACATTTGTTATGCACACCGAATAAAATACACTACTCAAAAAGGAGATCCACACCAATTTTAGAAAAATACGCTTCTTTCAAGTTTTATTTTAAGACCAAGATGTACGCAAAAAAGTAAGTACGTTTTTCAGGAAAAATGCTTTACACTTAAAAAAAAAAAGTGGACCCGGTGCAAATTTCAGGGTTACAAATTCAGTCTCCGGGTTATGGGGTCAACACCAGGCAAGGCTCAAAAACATCAAGAGTGCACTCTGCTGCCCCAGTGCTGCTGGTGGTGCAGAGATCAAATTTGGAGTCACGCGCCCAATGTTAATCAATGGAGATAGGGGGTATTCGAAGTTGGACTGCTCACAGTTGAGTAAAGCAGTTGAAGAGGTTGATCTCCTTGAGTTAAGGTAAGTACGGGGGCACAAGGCCCCCACCTCCCCCACCCCAAAAACCCACATCCAAACAACCTCTCACCGAAGGGCAAGTCCATTAGAGCAGATTGGAAATCCTCAGCAAAAGACAAGTGGAGCACAAGCCACAAAGTCAGCCAAACCTAGACCTATTTAAGGATTTTGAGACAAGGTGCCTCAAGTTACAAAACTTGTTTCCTGGGATCTGGAAAGTTAACAATTTGCTTTGGGACGTCACAATGCTTGGGTGTACAATCAGGGAGACACTTCGCATTCACTGTTCACAGAGCTAACCTGCCTGAGGCAAAGTTGTTGCAGCACATGGATAAACCTGTTTGGTCTCACAGTTCTGTGATAGTGACGAAAGCATTGGCTTTTAATTTAGCAGACGACACAAACTACATGAGACTGGAGAACATTGGGTAAAGAAGAATTTGGAATCAGGCATTAAGGAGCTACATGGATGCATAGATTTAGAGAGGTCAATGAAGAGTGGCTTCTGCAGTAAAGTTGTGCTTGTATGGCAGAAGTGGTCTTATTATGCAACTGCCACATCTGGTAGCTGTGCTTATTCATGGATGGAAGCTTAGGCGATTATTCTCTTCACATGTTGAGGCTAATGTGCGTGTGAACATTTGGAGTCGTACTACAGCACTGGACTATTCCCCAAGGAGGATAAGTGAAGAGATTACTGCACAAGCAAAACTACACACACTAACAGAAATGTAAAAGTCAGCAATAAGGCTAAGGGCATTCCTTAGTAATTGAAAAACATGGCAAACCAACTAACTGCATAAATTTAAAACTTGGCAGAAACAAATCAGTCACAAAAAAGTCAGTGATGCTTATGGTTGGGAGTGATGGCAAATGTAAGAATAGCACAAGACAAGGACTGGAACTGAAGAGCTGGACAAATTGGTCAATTTCACATGACACTAACCTAGTATACAGGATCCTTCAACAGAGTTATTCAGTCTTGCACAAGGCTGTGCATGATATTCAGAACGAAGAAATTCACCAAACAAGGCAGTTAAAAATATATATATGAAAAACAATTGAAAAAATATATAGTTATTGGCAGTGATGCATCCAGAAGCCAAAAGTGCAGAGACCTGCCACTCATTACAAACCTATGTCCAGTTCCTAGACGAGAACTACGTTTGCTTACCTAGATACTTGTTCTTTTCTTGTAATGCATTTAAAGTAGTTTTAGAGGCCTCCAAATCGTTGTTCAACACTTTGATCTGCTCGTCAAAGTTTATCTGGTGAGAACTGAGCTCCTAAAGTAAATGGGAAAGGTTATTAATCAAGCCAATAGAAGTAAGTGTACAAAGAGCACCATAATCTCAACAAACTTTCAACAAGCTCACTGAACGTAGACCAAAGGAGTAATCCAAGACTAACAAATAGGGCTAATGTGTTCCAGCTCTCGAAAAATCTTGCAAGCAAGAAAACGACCCTTCACAATCTGTAGTTCAATCTTTAGTACCAACACCCCGAACTGAATTATCCGAGGTGGGAAGGGAGTAGATTATCGTAGGAAACTTGCTCTGTATATGATATCACTAGGTAGTAATGTTGTATTCCCTCTTACGGTATCCATAAACGGGCTTTCCAGTATCATGTCCTTATATAGGCACAATTCGCCCTGCCCTTATATAGGCATAAAATCCCAGCCCTTATTTAGGCATTAAACCATGCACTCCAAATACAGGCATGGTCTCTGACATCCGTCCACCCTAATGTCACAACGAGTTCATGAAGAACAGACCCTTAGGCTGTGGGAGTTTCCCTAGTCCAGGACTATTGATTTCTTCAAGGACTCATATTATGCATGAACCATTATTCCTTAGGGGGTTCATTCATGACGTCTTTCGCTGTCCAACTCACGTCAATACTAACAATCTTAGGTGCTCTCAAGTATAAATATACCTTCCCTAGCCCCTGTAAACCAGAGGAGACCTCTACTTCAGAGGAGCCCGTTTCCCGGCCTGACGCACTGAGAAGACGCTGCCTTCCCTGCACGCAGAGAGCCCAGCCTCCAGCTTCCAGTGATCCGACTTCCCTTGCGGGGTGTTGGAGTTAGAGTCTGGCAAAGAGATTCCTACCTCTCTCATTCTTCAGGTATGGAGCGGACTAGAACCTAGAGGGACTCTTGGCATACTAGGCATACTAGACTTAACATACTCTTAGTATACCGTAGTAAGGAATACTTCACCTACTTCTTCCCTCTTCCTACACCTAAGTCAGGTTAGGTACATTGGGGTAGAACTAGCTTAGCAACGCATCATATGAGTACTCGCATTTTTAGTCTGTGTTATTTATGTAAATGCATATGTACTAAAAGATAATGCTATCGCAGTATTATTTATTTCTACTGCTCACCCTGTACATTATTTATCTCGCATACTGTCTTGTGATCGTAACGGCACATTTTACTTACACCAGAAACAAGACTGTTCAATAAATCCTTTATTGAAACGCCCGTCTATTTCTTTCTGTGTAACTTGGAGAAAACTAAGCATGCACGACTGAGCTGAGTGAAAGTTATCTATTGTTTCCACAACTCTGGGACATGTTCTGATTCTAAAGGGAAACAGTGGTCATGTTTTGCGGCTGCCAGAAACTACTCCCTTCTTGTTGTCAGGGAGTTTCTAGTGGCCTCTGAGCTAGCTGGCACAAGTAATTAAGTTTAATATACTCGATAGGGACATACTGACCGTAGTCCTATGTAAACCTATAGGATATATTATTCCAATGCGCAGAGCCCATTAGGGAAATAGGAGCTCCACTACATGGCGCCCAACGGTTTGGTAAGGCAGTAATTAAACATTAGATACTGAGTAACTCAGCCGTGCTTTTTCTCTCAAGACCTCTACCCATATACTCCAAAAGACGTCTGGAGTGGGCAGGGTTAAGTATCCACCACGGCTACATAGGGCAGTACCCTATATATTAGCTGTTTGGTTTGCTCAACGTTGAAGGATACAGTGTTCCACAATATTGTGCACCTTATCTTTGTTTCCTTGAAACTTGTTTCATTTTACAAAAAACAAAATGACTGATGACGCCGGAGACGGTGTAACTGTGGCTGATCCAGCCCTAGCAGCAGTTTTTAACATTACCGGTTTAAATGAAACCGAGGAGGGTGTTATACACATCCATCAAAATTTAAGAAGAGCCATCACTCTAAAACTTATAAAACATGGCCTACCACCAAGAGGCGGTAGAGCAGTTTGTGATAGAGGCACATGAATCCTTTCAGACAGAGGTATTCTATTCATGGGTAATATTTCCTGAATCCAATTCAGTAACACATGTTTCACTTCTACAAAGAAGATGAACCACCAGAGGAATACATTCCTTTCGAGGATATAGAAATTCCATTAACTTACCAAGAGCATCAGCTCTGGTTTAAAGGCGCCCTAAAACATCACAAAAACATTACCAGACTCGGTCCACTAGGTAGACCAGGAGCAACATGGCCGATTTTAGCCGGCTACACACCTCATCCAGACATTGAAGAGATGTCAGATGAGGAGTTACTTACTCAACACAGAGTTAATAAAAATTTACAGACAATTGGTCCAATATGTCATGCGGACTTTTACAGTCCGACCACCATTGACATATCCAAATCCAACTCCCCAACAGGGGAATACAAAAAAATTACACCACAGACTCTATACGCAGTCATGGGTAAAATGCCCACAAAACGTGAGCAAATTCCATTTTGGATAGCTGAAAAAATTACTCAAATCGAAGCAGTATTTCCAAATACTAGCCCGCATGCGAAACACAGAATCCTAACAACCAGTTTACCAATGGGGATCACACCACAACTGGAAGACTGCACCACTTGGGGCTCAGTCTTTGCTGCCATCTATACTAAAACACATTGCATTCCGTCAATTGCGGTAATACCGGATGTCCTAAAACAAATTCAAAACGAATATGGGGCAGAGCCTGCTCTAAATTTAGGTATGAAATACTGAAAAATTTCGACCAGGTCTCAACAATAATATTATCTAATATTAAAGGGGAGGCAGCAGCAGTGGCGATCCGCCAAAAATTAAGGGAATTTGAGGTTACAGAACATCAAACTGAGCTACCCAGAATAATTGAACAATCTTATGCAGAATTAGGCAGAGATAGTTTGGGTGGAAGACCAGTGAAGCCGAAGCCATCTGAAAGTCCTGAGAAGGACTCAATTAAACAAACTCCTACATCTTCTAAAAAGAAGTGGGAGACTAATAAACAAAATTCAAACTAGAAACGTTCTCAATCCCGAGGTAGGTCTCCTCAAAAGGAGCCCTCTGAAAGGAGGTATAACCTCAGGAATAGGGATAATTTGAGAAAACCTGATAGGTATCAAGATACTGATACACGTTCCTCTTGTCCCTTTCAGATCTCAAAGACTTCGGAAAGAAGAGGACGATCAGAACAAAGAAGAACGCGTGAAATCGAAAGACGACAAACACGCACCAAAAAATAAAACAAAACCTCAATTCTCCAAAAAGAAGGTAGCAGGTCTGAAGATCAGACATGCCGAGAATACTGAGAACACAACTCAAGAACGGAGAATGGGCTCAGACAATGCTGGACAGTGCAGCAGAAGTCACAATAGTTCGCCAGACCGTGAAGGAACTTCTGGAGATAGTGGACTTGAATGAGTACATCACAGTTGAGACTGTAGACACCAGGGTTAGTACTCCACAAAAGTTATATGAAATAACACTCCGGATGGAGGGAGACAAACCTAGACAGGTGAAAGCAGTTTTTTGGGAAAGACTATCAAGGGGCTATGACATACTTCTAGCAGAAAAGGACTGGCCACCACAATTTGTCAGGGAGTGCCCACACGGCGAGGACATTATTATGCCTGCCTTCTCCAACCATATTCCAATTCATCTAAAATATACATATGCAGGAAATGGGCAGTGGCCCAGGCCCCAGCATTATATAAAAAAATCATGTAGGATGGGTTGAGGACTCACCTCACCATAAAATACATCTGAAACATGAACCTACTGCACAAAGGCAGTACCCAATAAAGCAAGAAGCTAAAAAACAGGTCAGGGAGATCTTAGATCAACTTGAATATTAAGGGGTGATTGAAACATGCACCTCCTCAATGAACAATCCTTTGTTTCCTGTCTCCAAACCAGACAATACATATCGTCTAGTTTTGGATTACAGACACCTAAACACTTGTTCTAAAACTTTTGCAGTGCAAAATGCACATAGCACAGCATTAATGAATAACATTGTGCGTAAAAAATATAAAACATTAGACATCTCAAATGGTTCCTTTTGTCAAAACATAGCACCTGAAAGCAGGTACTTAACAGCATTCTCCATAATGGGGACCCAGCGTCACTTTTGTCGACTCCCACAAGGGTTCAAGAACAGCCCAGGTTTATTCTCAGTGAGGGTAACGGAGTTACTATAAATTTATGACAATGAGGCATTGTCCTATGTCGATGACATATCTGACAGACGATGACCTGGAAAAACACTTGAACAGGGTGAGCACCATTATACTGGGATTCGCCTCGGAGGGCTACAAGTTCAACTTTAAAAAGTCCAGAATTGCCCATCTCAATGTCCTATTTCTAGGATATGAGCTTTCAAGTGAAGGCAAGAGCTTGGCAGCTAACTTTTTAGAAAAATGTGCGCTGCTCCAACCTCCAAAAACGCAAAAAAACTTACAATCCATCCTGGGTTTCCTAAATTTTGGAAGAACATACATACTAAATTACGCAGAAAGGGTTAAATCTCTCTACGCATTAATCAAACCTGATTTTTCACTCAAAAACTGGACACAGGAACACAGAAATTTTGCGTTCACTCCAGGCTAACATGTTAGCAACAAATCACTTACAAACACGCGCAAGTCAACGCAATTTGGTGATCCGAATAATTTCGGGTCAATGCGGATTCACCTACTTAACATTTAATGAGGGTGAAAAAGTACCAATCGCATACAAATCACATTTGTACGCACAAGCGGAAATGCGCTTCAGTTCAACTGAAAAAATTCTAACAGCAGTTAATACCGCTGTAGCAAAAGAAAGCCTTAGCCCAAGGGAAACGCATTGTCGTAACCCCAGTACCAGCTTTAGAAGTGGTCACAAAAGCAAGCATTCCAAATGCTAAAGCATTACATCCGAGATGGATACAATGGGTTAATTCTCTTGCTGCAACAGATGTTGAATATGTTTTTGATCCAGATTTAAAAACACAAGCATTCCTACAATATGAACAAGAATGTCCTCTGCCTACTGAAATTCTGCCTCTTGATCAGTACGAATTTATAATTTACACCGACGGATCCGCACAACCCGCAATAGGGAGTAAGCAAGCTTACAGTGCAGCGTGTGCAATCGTTAAAGGTCGCATGCGAGATGGCATTTTCAGACCTATGGTCACAAAAACAATCTCTAGGGGATTGTACAGCTCAGCGAGCTGAACTACAAGCATTCAAACTGGCACTTGAAAGTACAGATCGAGAATTCCCCACACTAATAGTGTGCGATTCCTTTTACTGTGTTCAGTCGTATAATGACTATATACAAAACTGGCTTGAAAATGGTTTCAAAGATGCGAAAGGTGGCACAATAAAGCACAAATTGCTTTGGGAACAAGTAGTTCAGTTGAAAAACGAACTACCAAAGGCTCACGTGATCCACACACTGAGTCATCAACGTGATGGCGTTCACGTTGCAGGAATTCATTGGCTGCCGAAGCCGCAAAGGGGGCTGTGCAGACGGCTTCCGTAGCTGCGATCACTCGTTCAAAAACAAAAATAGACGGTGAGATAATGTTGGCTGTCAATGCATCAAGCAAAGGCAGCAGTGCAGCGTTACCAAAAAAAATTCCACTCAAGTACTCTTATGTAATTGATGCGAACGTTCCTTTTGCTCGAATCCCTGGAGTGGGGGATAGGGTAATTCCAAACCTGGAACGTAGAGCAGCCTTGATTTATGAAACACATTTGGGGGAGGGTCTGTCACATCAAGGGATCTCTAAAACAATTTTGACGTTAAGAGATGTACTGGTGGCCTGGAATGAATACAGAAATTCACATATTCATCAACAACTGCTTAGACTGTAAATTACAGCGAGAGAGCCACCAGACACCATGCTGCGAATGCGGCAGCCCAGTACAGACACCACTGTTAGACAGCATTCGACTATCTACGCGCCTGCGTCCTACTGGACAAAGGCATTCCCACAAATACTGAATCTAGGTTCCTATGGTTATGGCCTCAGCGCTCGGCTGACGCTCGAACTGTTATAAAAGATTTGCGAGTCTTTATCGGCACATACGCAATAGGCACGCTACATTCTGACCAAGGTCCTGCGTTTACCTCTAGGGCTTACAAAGAAGCCATGGCCAGTCTGGGCGTTGCATTGCGGTACTCCTCTCCATTCCATCCTGAGGGAAATTCGGTTGTGGAAAGGAAAAACCGGGACATAAAGCAGTCTATAACAGCTAGGGTATTAGGTTCGGGCGATGGGTGGGTCAAACACCTTAGTGGGGTTCAACGTGCATTGAACAACCTGCCAAGAAGTTCTCTAGGGGGGGGATCACTCCATATGAGATCCTATTTGGGACAAGGACCCGACCTTGAACACGTAGGCACAGTGGTGGAAAATAAACCATTTGATATCAAAGATAGTTTGGCTGTTTTACAGGACTTAAACAAATTAAGAACGAAACAAAGCAACGTATTCCTACAGTCAACCACCACTGGGGGATCAACCGGCTGTCCCAGCAAGGCCTGTCTGGATTCCAAAAGTTGGGGATCTAGTCAGAGAAAAAATTGCGGTCAAGAAGGAATTTGGACCTTCTTACAGACACCAGTACCTGTCCTAGCAGTTCAAGGAACAAGAACAGTACTTCTGCCGCCCCTTGCTGGAAGAAAGGAGAAAAGATTTGTGTCCATCGACCTCATCAAACCACAGTATGTGGCCAATACTAAATAGTAGGCCTCGTGGACTCTGACCTAGTAGCAGACACACTCCTCTCGCTACTATCCAAGAGGTTCAGACTGAAAGACTGAGAACAATCGAGAATTCAGCTGTAACTGATGGAGGACTAAGCAATAACGCTATGGAACTCATCCCTCTTGACAACCAAGTAACAGTTCGTCCAAATACACCTGTCTACACCAACGTAACAAGTGATGAACTGGTTCCAGTGATTTCTACAAATCCTGATGCAATTCCAACAATTGACAGAACTGCTTCTGGCTATTTCATTAACTTTGATACGTTCTCAGAAGATCCAAGTGAACCTGAAACGACGCCAGTGTCATTGAAATTCAAGCAGCAAGTACAAGACTTTCTTCACTTTCTGAAAAAGACTTATTTGGTTTCTCCATGGATTGAACTCTGGATTACATCTGGACTTTTTGTTTTCCTGCTCTGGCTAGCTTTGGTAACAACTGTAAGCGTGCTTATAAGTGGCAGATACATCCATGTGAACACTGAAGGAAAAGACGTAAACGTACTTTTGAAACCTCAAATCTTCCCATCGTGAAGCAAGAGACTTATCAGTGAACATCACAGCTGTTCCTATACAGGATGGTATAGTGTGGGACAAAACAGATTTTGATATCTTCGGCCCGAATGAACAATTGAACATTCCACATTTGTTTAAAATTTCACTAAGTGATCTAATTACGTCCAGTACCTATTCAGATGATTGGGACTTTGAGACTGTCAATGATATAATGTTTGACTTAGAAAAATCTGCTGCATTTTCTAAAAATAAATATTTAGAGGGTTCATCAGACTATGAACAACTGTATTGTTATAATCACTATGGTCATCATTATTTGCATAAATCTGCATATCCAAGAAATGTGTTTATGTTTAACCAATGGGAACATTGTCCTACACCACCTAAAGGTAGTTCAAAAACATTTGCTAGTAAATTTCCTTTTTTTTCAGGTTACAATACATCTGATCCAGAAATGTTTTACTATAAAAATGTAAACAAGACAGGACTGAAAATTATGTTAACAAATACAAAACCGATTTATTCTGCATTATTTAATGCCCAACTGTCTAGACAGGGTTTCGACTTTTGGAAAGACACAGACACAAAAACTGTGTGGGGTACTAAAGACTGGCAAGTGCAGGGGATAGAAGCTTTATTTAGAGCCTGCATCATCCCAGAACAAATAATGTTTTTGAATGAAACTATCGAACAAACATCTTGTCTTGGATTAGCCAAGATAAAAGAGATGAACACACCTTCTGTACCAACACCTGCCAGTGAAAATAATACAAAGGCAGTGGTGACAGTTGACAATATACTACAACTCAACAGATCTAATCCTACTTGGAAAAAATGGTTGATCTGGCCCACAGACACGAATAACTGTCAGGAAAGATTCCTGAATAAACCTCAGGGGTTTACTATTCATAGGCCAGACCCAAGATACGTCCAAAGACAACATCCGGGGGTAGTAACAACATACAGTGTAGGTAAATTATGCCTCGATTGGCTGCATAAGTCTACACTACAGGATGTGAAACAACACTTAACCTTACTTAAAAAGGACTCAGACCATAGGGAATTCTTGCTTGGACCAAGAAAACCGCGTCAAAAACGTTTCATATATGCCGGCATTTATGCTGTTTATAATGAAGCTTGGAAGGTATCACAGATAGAGGCTGCAGAACGAATACGTGAACTTGATCGTATTAATTTAGAGAAAACACTCTGTGGTCGACAATGGGTTAACAACTTGGCCAATCTCAATTACGTTCTATTATGTTATTAAGCTGGACGCTGCAATCTTTGCGAGCGGGCTATGTGCCTTGGCGTTCATCAACACAACGGCTGTTTGCAGAATACAATCTCACTGATAAACAGATCGAACTGGCACAAAGAGGAGCAAAGTATACAGTGCTGAGCATTGAAAAACTGGAAAAATTACCATTCACTGTGGCAGGAAAACCAGCTACAGAATGGCTTATTCATGGCAAAATAACATTACCTGTGAGTACTTTTCAGTTTCAGTATTGCCTCAGACAAATGCAAGCAGGCAATTATGAAAGGTTGGGTAAGGAATACATTAAGACATCTTGGGATTTACCGTATACATATAGATGTTGGAGTGGGGATCGTGAAGTGTTTGAGCGGTTCAAACTGTAAACTTGCACCGAGTGGTTCACTTATATGTCAAGACATTTCCTTGCACGGGGCTTGTAATGGTTCAGTGGAAAATTTGTCTTGCCATCAGCAGGGTACTCCAGCTGCTGTGATTAATCCAACGTTTGGACAACTTTCTAATGGGAGTTACCTCATGTTGAATGATCAGAGCTGCTGCGGAATGCTGCCAGGCATCCCATATCTAGTAACGGTCAACTCCAGGGTCACTTGCTGTATGCAAGTATTGTTTGCCCTAATAGACACAGTCAGGGAGTCGCCTCTATGGCCTTCGCTGAACGTCTTTTATAAGATTTGATACTTTGAGCAGAATGAAAGCCATGCTTTTAAAGCAAACAGTGCCTTTGACCTCGGCCAAAGAAACCTATGATCTACAAATAGCAAGGACTTCGGCTGAGATACAGACTTTAATACGTACAAACTGCCCTATACATTTCGTGGATATTATATCACGTATCTTTAACATGTCTGATACAACCGGAATTGTACATGTATTTAAGAGCATCTGCTCAGGTCTGTTAGCACCTTTCCAGGCAATACTCAGAATCATCCCGAACTTTGCACATTCGGTGTTTGGTGGCATACCATTAATTCTAGCACTTGTTGCCGGAATTAGATTTCTCTTCCTGCTATTGCAAGCCTATTCGCAGACATCACTCCGAGCGAAATGGAGAAAGCTCTCCTTGAACGAAAGTGCCGTGAGCAAATAGTAAAGCTTTTGGGCAGGACTCGTCTACAGGACCTTAATACAACTTGGTTCCTGTCGTTCAGACCAATCTGGCAAGATTGCATCTTACCTGTTCTACGATGCCTGCTATGCGGTGAAGAATGCGTGTTGGACACCTGTCTAACATTTCCATCAGCAACGCCAACGGATGTCGATACTCTGCTGGGCCCGATAACGGCCCATGCTCTGTGTTGTCCCCAGAGGCTTCCTATCCTGCTGTCAGCATTCATTGAGATCTCACAGACGCTTCCGGCTGCTGCTGAGGTACGAGAAAGATCTACAGGCACACAGGTAACAACGGACGCGAACTTTGCTGCGGCAACCTATGCTGGAAGCAATGCTTCCCATCTCTGTGCAATTAATCTACTACACGAGGTGTTCCAACTGACACCAACAGTGGATGATGTTTTGTCTATTGAAATAGATGATCTCATGTTTACACCAGACCCGTGAACTGACTGATTCAGCATACAGTGTTCCAGAGATGCAGTGACAAATTTGGCCTTCATTTTTAAACAACTTGGAACTCTACCAAAATTGAACTTTCCCATTTTGTTTTAACGAAAATGGCACATCGATCTGCTTAAAGTAGAACTAGCCTTATAATACAGACTTCAAGGTACTTCCACGGACACTTAGTCATCTTGTGTGTCTAAAACAGTTCAATAATTTTCATGACATGAAATGACTGATTTTTGAGAAACTTAGCAATCATTTTTTGTCACATGTAAATATTATTGCTTATTTCCTACCAATTGCATTTATTTTCTAACTTTATGCCTGTAATGAAAAGCAATGCTTCAAATGTACAGTACCTTTTGCATTCTAATAGGTTTTTTAAATGCCTTTTTTAAATGGTTTTATGAAAAATTTTAGAAATATGCGGTACTCCATTTTAATGTTTAGCATTTTAGTATTATCGTACACACGAAAGAGGAGTGGGTGTTGTATTCCTCTTAGGGTATCCATAAACGGGCTTTCCAGTATCATGTCCTTATATAGGCACAATTCGCCCTGCCCTTATATAGGCATAAAATCCCAGCCCTTATTTAGGCATTAAACCATGCACTCCAAATACAGGCATGGTCTCTGACATCCGTCCACCCTAACGTCACAACGAGTTCATGAAGAACAGACCCTTAGGCTGCGGGAGTTTCCCTAGTCCAGGACTATTGATTTCTTCAAGGACTCATATTATGCATGAACCATTATTCCTTAGGGGGTTCATTCATGACGTCTTTCGCTGTCCAACTCACGTCAATACTAACATTCTTAGGTGCTCTCAGGTATAAATATACCTTCCCTAGCCCCTGTAAACCAGAGGAGACCTCTACTTCAGAGGAGCCCGTTTCCCGGCCTGACGCACTGAGAAGACGCTGCCTTCCCTGCACGCAGAGAGCCCAGCTTCCAGTGATCTGACTTCCCTTGCGGGGTGTTGGAGTTAGAGTCTGGCAAAGAGATTCCTACCCCTCTCATTCTTCAGGTATGGAGCGGACTAGACCCTAGAGGGACTCTTGGCATACTAGGCATACTAGACTTAACATACTCTTAGTATACCGTAGTAAGGAATACTTCACCTACTTCTTCCCTCTTCCTACACCTAGGTCAGGTTAGGTACATTGGGGTAGAACTAGCTTAGCAACGCATCGTATGAGTACTTGCATTTTTAGTCTGTTATTTATGTAAATGCATATGTACTAAAAGATAATGCGATCGCAGTATTATTTATTTCTACTGCGCTCACCCTGTACATTATTTCTCGTATACTGTCTTGTGATCGTAACGGCACATTTTACTTACACCAGAAACAAGACTGTTCAATAAATCCTTTATTGAAACGCCCGTCTATTTCTTTCTGTGTAACTTGGAGAAAACTAAGCATGCACGACTGAGCTGAGTGAAAGTTATCTATTGTTTCCACGACTCTGGGACACGTTCTGATTCTAAAGGGAAACACAGTGGTCATGTTTTGCGGCTGCCAGAAACTACTCCCTTCTTGTTGTCAAGGAGTTTCTAGTGGCCTCTGAGCTAGCTGGCACAAGTAATTAAGTTTAATATACTCGATAGGGACATACTGACCTTAGTCCTATGTCAAACCTATAGGATATATTATTCCAATGCGCAGAGCCTATTAGGGAAATAGGAGCTACACTACAGTAATACAGTGCACAGAGTCCAGGGGTTCCCCAGAAGTGTACAGGGCTCATTTTAAAACCCAAAGTGCTCCATTAGTGGTAGTGTGGGCGAGCAGCATTAGGCCTCAGAAGAGTACAAGGCATTTATTGCACACACGATCAATAATGGACACGACTCAAGAAGGAGATCAACCACAATTTTATAAAACTATCCTTTGTACGGGGGGGGGGGGAAGGGGGAAATTAGACCTAGCCCTGATAGAATGTCCCGCACACCCATCTTTTTTAATTTTCCTGCTGGTTTTCCCACCCGAGGTGGTGGGTGCAAACCGGGGGCTGCCATCTGCTGCTGGCAGCAGAGGCTGGGGCTCGCGTTACAAAGGAGGCAGGCCTTTGAGCCTTCCCTCTTCGAGCACTGACCCATCTTGGGGGAGGAGGCATGACACCTCTGCCAAGGATGTGCATTGTTTCTGGTCCCAGATAGCAGGGGCTCTCTACCAGGTGTCCAGAAACATGTCTGGTTGTGTCTTGCTGCCTATAGCCGGTCAGAGACCACACCAGGGTTGGTAGGGATTCAGGGGGAACCTCTGAGGTGTTCTCTGGGTACATGGTACAATAAATCCCACACTGGCATCAGTGTGGATTTACTGAAAGGAGTAGTTTGGTACCAAACACTCCTATATTCAGTAAAGCCATCATGGTGCTGTGGAACTCTAGCTATTGAGTTCCCAGTCCATGTACTCTCTATGGCTTCACTGGCACTTACAATATTGGGACATAGTGCCAAATATTGTAGGGGCATATCTGCTCATGCAGATATGCCCTCACCTATAGTATAGTGAATCCTGCATTAGGGCTGTGAGGCCTGCTAGAGGAGTGGCTTATCTATGCTGGCAGGCAGTGCTGGCTGACAGGACTGTCATTTTCTCCCTCCCTCACAGGGGCATGCAAGCTGTCAGGGCAGTGGCACGGTCCCAAGGGAACCTCTTGAGCTTCCAGGCCCTAGGTACCATTTACTAGGGACTTACAAGAGGCAGAAGTAACAATTGGGGGTTTGTTTTAGGGAAGGCGCACTGGCACAGGGGACCTGGTTGGCAGGGACCCTGTGCACTACATTTGAAACCACATCAAAACCAGGCAAAAGTTGGGGGCTAACCATGCACAGAGGCACTTTCTCACAATGAGTAACATTGCGTGGGTTGGAGGGGCTGAAGTACCTCAGTAAAAATATTTAAAAAACAACAACTTGAAGTTTTACCTTATCCTTAACCTCGAGTTTATTCTTGGCTTCCATCAATTCCACACAAAGGCTGTTCATCTTTTTCTTTGTGCTGTCATCTGAAAACTAAAACAGAAGTTACAAAATCCAGCAAAAGCATTAGAGACACTGGTCAAACCAATATTGCTTTAACAGGATAAGACAATCTATTGGAAGGTGGATGAGCTAGATGCCCCCCACGGCGGAGAGTTGGGCCAAAGACTTACGGGAATGGGTAACAGCGGAGCTAATCCACATTGAGTTAGGAGAGATGACAAGCTGGAAGAGGACGAGAGGTCCTGGTACGCCATCATTATAGATGTCCCCATGAGAGGGGTCCTCACCTCACAAGAGATGGAGGGGTCTCAGGCAGGACGCGGTGGTTCTGCGATGATAGTACTGTCTGGGAGCACCCCGGAGCCCGAGAGTGTAGCAGCCCCACAACAATCGTAAGACAGTCAGACTTATGGTACGGGTTTTTTTTCCCCCCCTTCAAGTGACCCGGGGGGGGCGCATTACTAGCTGTTCCCAGCGATTCCCAATCTAGAACAAGTCTTACTTTGACTTTCATTAACTCATTAGCCTTCTGCAAGTCAGCAAGCTGTCTTTCCAATGATACTATGCTAGCTGCCAGAGCCGATTTTTCTCGAATTGCTGCAGTCAGTTTAGCTTCAGTCTTCTTAAATTCCTCCTCTAGGTCATGGAGCTGCTTGTCCTGTTCACCACGCTCTTTAACCAATGACCGGATCTGGAAGAACAGCAAGGAGTCAACGGGTCATAATAGGAACGATGTAAATGTTCTAGATTAGTTATTCAACGTGTGCATAAATAGCCGCTAGTCCTGCAGAGCATCTCCACCTCACTTGGAACTACTTAAAAACCATACTATTTGGTGTAGGATATTGGGCTATGGATTATTTTATTATTCATCAAAGGATTAAAACGCACTCCAACCCAGCCACCTCCTCACCCCTAAATTTTTTTGAATTCAAAGCATTTTTTATTTCATTTTTTTTTACTTTAAGGCACAAATTACCCTGTGCATGAAAGTTAATTGGGGTAGAACAACTGTGCACCTCAAAAGGTTAAGGCCATCGCCTGCTTGGTGTCACAAATTAAAATAAACAGGTCCTAAATCCTTGGTAACAACACAAAGCAGTTAGGTTTAAATCAAAGGCAACGTGGAAAGCATGTAAGCAGTGCATATATACTAGGAAAAGTCAGACCGAAAAAAAAACCCTGTTAAACTCCACTATCAATTTTAAGAGACATTTTAGGAGTAAAATACCAAAATGACAAATATCCATTAAGAACCAGACTGTTTTTTTCTTGAAAGGTTGTGTCAGGTTTATTTACAGTTACAAGAAAGAACAAGCACTGGCATAGCCAATAGGTCTCGCTTTTGGGACCTTATAAGTATTTAGTTATGCAGCACAATAGCCTTGGTGCAACAACATCAACTGTTGCATGGGTAAAATCTTATAAGGTCCCAAAAGCGAGACCTATTGGCTATGCCAATGCTTGTTTTTTGAGGGGGCAAAAATTGGAGGTTGAAGGTTGTGAACTAGTACCTGTATTATAACACTAGCAGCGGCCAGACGCTAGGGGAGACTCAACAGATGGCAGATTCCGAGAGCAGGCTGAGGTGATGCTGAATGATACTTGGGTGGTGGTGCCGAGTGATGGGGTGGTGGTGCCGAGTGATGCGGTGGTGGTGCCGAGTGATGCGGTGGTGGTGCCGAGTGATGCGGTGGTGGTGCCGAGTGATGCGGTGGTGGTGCCGAGTGATGCGGTGGTGGTGCCGAGTGATGCGGTGGTGGTGCCGAGTGATGCGGTGGTGGTGCCGAGTGATGCGGTGGTGGTGCCGAGTGATGCGGTGGTGGTGCCGAGTGATGCGGTGGTGTTGCCGAGTGATGCGGTGGTGTTGCCGAGTGGTGCGGTTGTGTTGCCGAGTGGTGCGGTTGTGTTGCCGAGTGGTGCCCCTGACTATTTAGTGAGTGCAATAGGTCTTGCATTACTTAAAGTTTGAGCTATTGGCGTTGCAAATAATAATGCAAAACCAATAGCTTAAACTTTGAGTAATGCGAGACCTATTGCAGCCAGGCCTCCTGTGTGTATGTTGGGTGCTGAATGGTAGAAACGGGTTGTTATGAATAAAGATAAAAGGAGTTGAGGCTTCTGCAGCCTGTCAAAGTAAACGGTATGGTTTGTTCACACAAATAAACGTACGAGAGGCTTCTGCAGCCAAGGGAATAATTGTGGAGGTGCTAAATGTACGCAGCCTATAAAATGAAACAGCAGAGTTTATTAAAGTAACAGAATAGTGCATGGGCGTAAGAATTATTTTTAAAAGAAGCTTAAGAAGTCGTAACAAACTGCAAGTATTTGCTTTTATGAAAGAGCAATATTAAAAGAAAAGCATAGCAAGCAAGCTGTAAATGTTCGCAGCCAGGCCTGCTGTGTGTATGGTGGGGTGCGTGGCTAAGACAGCGTGACAAATACAAGCATTAGCGAATACTGAACTGCGTGCTGGTGGCACGAAAACATGTCCTAAAATGTGTAATTACCTAAACAATGTAATTCTGAAAAGGCATCAGAGGTTGAAATGTTTAGAATTTGACAGAGACACCTTAACCTGTCAAGCGTTAATAAAATGCATGCTGCTGCTACCGAATTTGATATTATCTAAAAGATAAATAATGACTTAAGGCATTAGGGACCAAAATCTTTTAAAAAACTATAAGTTGCTGTGAAAAAACACGCATAAATTTCCTGATGTTGCCATGACACTAGTTCTGAAAGTATATGGTAAAAAATGAAGTTAATTATTTACTAAGTATTGGAGCTAATATTTTTGTAAAAAAATAAAAATATACAGGAAACAGTTTTTGCAATGTGGGCAGACGAGGGAATGCGTGCAGACATGAGCAGATATACAACCCCAAAAAGTACATTTGAAATGTGTGGAGACAGGAGGAGCCGAAGAACTTACAACAAATGTTGACAAGGAGGCTCTAAATGCGGAGCGATAAGGGAAATGAGGCTACAACCAGATCAGGCTTCCTCAGGGACAGGAGACTATTAGAGGCCCACAGCCATGCGTCCTGTTCCTGTATGTATGCCCTGGGGTGCGAGGGAGAGATCGAGACGTGTTGTGGTGATTTGTGATAAACGTGCTTGTGAGGCTTCTGCAGCCAAAGAAATAATTAACATAATGGTAATTGCTTGCACGCTGGAAAAGTGAAGAGTAGCGCCAAAATAAAAGTACAAAGCTTCGTATGCTTAAAAACTGCCATTGAAATGTGCAGAAGGCGTTAATAAAAATCAAATAATTTCCCCTCCTAAATAAAGCTAGCCCAGGCGTATGGAGTCCGGAGTTCCTGGCAGCCACACAACTCGTCCTGGTGTTCTCTTTAGTGGCGGCTGCCTAATTCATAATATTTATTTATTTATGCGTTTTTATATAGCGCAGACTTTACCCGAAGGTGTCAGAGCGCTTCACACTAGGAACTACACACTAGGATAATACATTTGTTGATTCTCCATGTCCCGCAGGAGGACAATAGGAAAGTGTTGTTTTAATTTTTTTATTCAAATACTGGAGCATTGAAGAAGCAGCTGCAGACTCAGCACAGCCATACTCTTCCATATAAATAACACCATCTCACGCAGCGCTGCTACAGCACACTGCTTAATGGAGCATAGAGAAGCGTTTACCCAATGCAAGGGCGCAGCACAGCTGTGCTGATAACGTCAAACATACCGCATCTTCGCCACACTACTGCATCGGAGGGAGCGCATGAAAATACAGAAGCTAAGCTTGTTGCCCTCCTCAGTTGCACTAGAACGGCATAATTTTCCGAAAGCAGTGAGTCACATGCATCGGGGTACTGGCAGCCACACAACTCGTTCGGGTGTTGTGCGTTGCTGATCAGCTGCTGCAGGGGAGGAGGGGAGGCGGGCAGGTCGGAGCCCGGCACAGCGGCTGATCACTATGGCCGGAAGAGGCTTTTGCACAGCCGCTAATGAAGAGGTGAGAGGAGCGTGAAATATGCAGCTTGTTTTTGATGGCAGGAGGTGGAACAGATGCAGCTTTGAAGCTGCAAATAAAATGAAAGCGCAGCGCTTTAAAAAAATGGAGGAATGCGAGCAATGATAAAACAAGCATCGTCACGGCCGCGAAAGTGATCGCGATCGCGATCGTGATGCACTTAATGACCCGTGAGGGAGGAAAGACAGGTGGCGGCCACGCGCGTGAACGCAAGCTGGTCGCCAGCAAAAGCCTCTGGTAGCACTTTGAAAACCCCCTCACTAAATTTCTCGCAGAGCAGTGCATGTGCTGGCTCAGCGAGACCTAAAAAACATGGGTTACAAACTCTTGCCAGGTTGAAAGGTTCTCACTGTAATCAGCACTATCAATATCTGTGTAGCCCTGCAATGCTTAATTCAGTATGATGACAAACATTATCCATCAGCCCTTTCCCCAACTTCACAATTAGTCTCTAGAAATGCATTAATAGTCATATATACACACACTTCTCTGCATTTATGGTGGCAGCTCATGTGATGAACTGCAGGTTTCTTGTTAGTTCATGCAAAATTTCCAAATCCTCAAATAGCCCCTCATCCCATTTTGTAATTTCATTTTAATCTCTTCAGCTACACACAATTCGCCTGAATCCTGAAGCCAACTATCTAGCCAGAATTGGAATTTTAGCGCTTAACTAATGTATTGCCAGTCACCTCCTGGCTAACAGTAGCATTAATTAACAAATAAATAAAAGTAGACTTCCTTTATTTTACTTTTTGTGCAACTGGCTTCTATACCTAGCAAGGAAACCTGTGGAAGAAGCTGCAATTCTACGCTTATTCTTTTGATATCTGCGTGTCACCTGCTCCCAGTAATCATATTTAGGGACAGGCCCAGACAAGGGGACAATGTGGCCTCAGATGGAGTACATTTAGGACCCTGCAGATCTGTTATGTGCAGCTTCACTGGGGTGATGCATGTCCTGTGCACAGTTAAATTCTATAAGCCTAAACCTGGCATTACTAGAAACCCCTTAGCCAAGCATCAGGAACCCTTCCCACTGACTATTTGCGAAGCACTCGTCACAATCCATTTCTAATATATTCAATTTATATGGTTCTTCCAGAACGGCTCCCCCAACCTGTAGGAAAGTGCCCCTTTTTGACATGATCAGCCCCACCTTTTGCCTGGTATCTGATGCAATTTTGACAGAAGTGCGCTGGGTTCCAGCTATCCAGGTCCCCATATCTTTCCCTAAAACAGTACAATTGTTCCTCCAATTGGCAATACCTTTAGGACCCCCTGGTAGTCCCTAGTAAGTGTTACCCCCCTGGGACCTAGGGTAAGGAGGCTAAAGAAGGTGTCTAGGGGCTGCAGAATGTATTGTGCCACCCTAAGCAACCCCTCAGCACCCTCATGCAAAATGCCATTGCAGGGTGCACAGAAAGGTGAAGACAACATGGCACACCCCGCATGCAACATGCCTGCAGACACTACATGAAGTCTAGGTAAGTCCCCACTACTTACAGCCCTAAGGCAGGGTGCACTATACTACGTGTGGACATAGACATGAGCAGATGAAGAAGTTACTTAAGTCCGGTAACGCCTTTTCTGGTAGAGACTAGTTCTAACCACAGATTCCTCACCTTAGAATTAGATTGACAGCAGTACCTCTGCGCGTCGGTAGAGGGCGTCGAGACTAACTACATCGTCCACCTGGGTGTGATGTCGTTTAGAGTCCATAGAAGGCCACCGCGGATGGAAACAGTGTGCCCAAAAAGAAACCTCTTTCCGATAGACCCTTCTAGTAAGTAAATTCTCTCTCTCCCTCCCCCTCTATATATATTTTAATAGACAACGAATAGCACAAAGGTGCATTGAAGGAATCTGAAAGAAAAGGAGAACCAGTTGGCAGTGGGGGTGAAATGGGTGGGTCAGTAAGAGGAATCTGCGGCTAGATCTAGTCTTTACAGATAAGGTGTTACCTTTGATAAGTAACTTATTCATCTGAGAGCCGTCTAGCCGCAGATTCTTTACCTTAAAATAGATACCCAAACAATACCATCCCGGAATAGGGTCTGCGCACGGATTCCAAGAAATATCCCCAACTAGGCTTTCCAGTCTTCATAAGAAAAGAGACCACTTGCCAGGAAGGGAGGGGTGGAAGACAACAACCCATCTGAAGACTCAGGGGGAAAAACCCGTACTGAACCAAATCCACAGCCGTGCAAAGCCATAGGAGAAAATGCATATCAAAACACCATGACGAGAGGAAAGAATGCTCCATACAAACACCAACCCCCCCCCCCCTGCTGAGCTCAGGCTGTGGCACTGTTACTATTGCCTCAGATCTGCCCGACTTGTGGTTCAGCAGGTCGTGTTTTGCCAGTCTTCAAACCTTGCTAGCTCTAACCCGGGGTACTGGTTCCTTCACGCAGGCAGCCTTGGGTCCAAAGCCGATCTGCCTTCACCCAACAAATACCTCCTCAGCATGTCCTCGTGTCACCGCTTTGTCAAACTCCCGTCCACAGGAGCGTTCCGCCGTAGCCACCATCCCTCGTGCAGCGTTCCCCACCGGTTGCCGAGAACCTCCGGGGTTCCGAAACATTAACTGCCATTGGCACCAGCTCAAGGTGGGTTCACCAGACTGCCAACTTCACGGCAGTGTCCGATGGGGGCCAGCCGGCCCCACTGCAAGATCTTGCCTGCTAGCAGATGTTTTTGCCTGCAACCAGTTCCTCACCCGAGTCTGGGGCTCCGCCTCTGTGTAGGCCTTATGGTGATCTCTGCTTTCTAAGCGTCACAGTCCACAAATAGACTGCATTGGTAGCCCTGTGGCGTAGAGAAGGCAGATCAGAGGTCTGCTTGCCACTGGGGATGGATTATGTACCAGATGGTCAGGGGTTTTGTTGATGGCTAGCAGGAGCCGCCCTAGCAAGTGGCCATCTTGTTAGGCAGTTGGCCACGCCCCCAAGCTAGACAAATAGTTGAACACCTATTTTAGAAGTGATTAAAACCCAATTCAATGACTAAGTCAGACTTTTAATAAACATGAAGGAAAAGTAATTTTTAAAAAGTTATTCTTTACCTGCCTGAACTATCAAAAGGCTAATAAGCATAATCGCCCACCAGCTCTTAGCCAGTGATAAGCCTTTGAGTAGGTATGAAAAAAGTGAGAAACTCCCAGGATCAAACAGCCTTACCTGAATAGACAGAGGACTCCTCAGAGCTGGGCAGAGTATGAAAGATGTGGGTCTCCTTTTGAAAGCATTGTGGCAAATCCTGCTGGACATGTTTGCTGAGCCACACTATACTTGAAAGGGAGAAATCATGATGTCTAGACAATTCTTGTGTATCCACTGTCTGGTTGCTGAAGGACCCTGCTTTTGTCCTACCACACTTCTGTCTCTGGGTTTTACATGCAATATTTACGGTGCCCTCAAGGACATCAGATGCCAACATAATTGTTGTGAATACCCGGTCTGGTTGCTGAGGAACACTGCTAAACCTGAGCAAGATCAGAAGAGGCCTGACCATCTGTCTATGACCTGAGAAGAGAAGTGAAGGGCTGGATCTGCTTCATCTTGTACTCGGAACAAAGAGGAGATCTTTAAGGCAGACAACCTGTGTGATAACAGGAATACAACAAGCTGCCTTTTCCTAGAAGGACCCAGCTGACCAGTGGCAAATTGACTTATCCTGGGGTTTGCAGTCAGCCTTTGCGGACACCCCAAGTCTAACTTCCATTCCCTCTTCTGTTCTTCCACAGATCCAATAAGTGTTCTGAGGAGGGTTTCAGGGGATGCCACATTTACAAATGGCACAAGCTAGTCTACAGGTGTGACTTAAGTGCACTCCGTAACCAAGGAGGTAAAACGTCAGGGGTGGGGGCGTGGCTTGACGCACGGCAAGATGGCCGCTTAATACCGCGGCTCTGCCGACCACCGACACAATCCTACAATAATCCTGCTTTCCTGCAGCCATCGGTAACTCTACACGGCAGCCTCTAGCACCCTGAAACCAGGGAATTACATAGCGGTGAAATTGCGGCTGGATCGGACAGTATAACTGCGATAATCGGCGGCCTCACCTGACGCTGCAGTCGAGACAAGATGGCGGCCCCCATGTCCGGGGCCTGGTGAGTCCGGTGCCGAAGATCACGCGACGGCCGAAGCGGATTAACAGCTGCCCAACGCCGTCACCACGACCGCTCTCCCGGTAAGGCGCCTGGACAGAATTAGCCGGAGAGATAACGGGCTGCCTTCCTACTCCAAAGGGGCTCCGAGACCGGCACTGAAGGTGGGTGTGCTGCGACCCGAACGCGTCAGAGCGAGCGGAACGTGGGGGGAGCCGAGCTGGAAAAGTCGGCGAACGTTGCAAGCGACTGTGCATAGGAGGATAGCGGGCCCCCATTAAAAAGACATTGCACTCCCCGCTCGAGCGCATAGACTGAGAAAACACAATAATCCAGCAGGGAGACAGAGGGCCACGGGCATCACAAAGAGGCTGATGCATGGTGACGCCAGACGGAATGTACATAAGGCACTAAAACACATCTGCATGACCCACTAAAGCGGATAATATATTGCAATTGCTACGCTGGGAAGCGTGTGTGCGCTACGGACCTCGATAGCAAAAGGAGACGGTCTACGAATCAGCTGCATCACCGACACTCCTATGGCGTCGTACATCATTTAAACGTCACGCCGAACAGAGACAATTAGCGGTGAAAGCACGGAGGTGCGCATTGCAAATCCCAAGCGCCTGCTGGCATGTACTAGGCGGAATCCTCAGAGCCTGCTAAAACTGTTATTCTTGATAGCGGGACGCGGCGCATCGTTTACATCCTTGATGCCCATAAGTGATTGCATATCAGCCAAACGCTACGCCGCACAAACAAAGGGTGGTGGCGGCACGTAGGAGCACGCTGTCATACCTAAGCACTTGCTGGTGTGTATTAGTCGGCAACGAACAGACACGGCAACGTGACTTTAATAACTAGCATTCGCTATCGACAAGTGGCGCCTCATGTGATACTCTGATCACTCCCCAGCACACCCTACACTGGAAGCAAAGGCTGCATCATATTTGGAGAGATCTGTAGTACGACATAAACCACGCACTAACGCCACGAAATGGGGAAACCTGATAAACATCAGCCGAGACTCACGTTAGAGCTGCACAAATCCAGTAAGCCCCAGCATGCTTCAGATTCGGAGCTGGAGGGGGCCACCTCAGCCCCGACCACATTAAAGAAATCCTTGGCGGCTATTCATATGAGCCTGCAGTCCATCAACGACAATATGGAGGCGCTCAACGGTCGCATCGATAGCATTTCTGCCAAACTTGATAAACAGAACCTACGAATTGGAGAAGCAGAGCAACGCATTTCAAATACAGAAGACAACCTCCAGAAAGTTGAAAAGAGGACATCCGACATGGAGCAAATACTAGCGGTCATCCAAGCGAAAAATGAAGATCTCGAAGCGCGCTCAAGGCGGAATAACATACGCATTTTGGGCCTGCCGGAATCGACTAATGTTGGACGTCTGGAGACCTATGTCGAGACTCTGTTCCGGGAGCTCTGTGGCGAAGGCACGCTTTCCAATATGTTCACTGTAGAGAGAGCCCATTGCTCAATAGCGGCGCGGCCGCCACCGGGGGCACCACCGAGACCGGTTATCACCCGCCTGCTTAACTACAGAGATAGAGACACTACACTCCGCATATCACGACAAAAAGGAAATGTGGTTTATCAAGGTAATGCCCTCTCATTCTATCCGGACTTTACAGCCACAGTACAAGCTGCACGGAAAGAATTCCAGGCAACCAAGAAACTCCTATTCGCCGAAAAGATTCCCTATGCTATACCCGGCGCGATTACGAATTGGAACTGAGGATAAAGCCAAAGTCTCCGTAAACTCCAAACGAGCCCTGGACTATGCGAAAACGCTACGACGCCAGAAAACACCACCTCCACCCACATCAGATGTTGATGAATGAATGGAGTGATAAGTCGCTACACTACCATGATCCAATGTTATCCCTTGAGCTTCGTTATATACACGACTCTCAGATGGACACATCTTTAATAAGCTCCGTCACATGAAACTAACACTGCAGAGCCTAAATATTTCGGTATCCTTTACAAATATAGAATGCCTCAAATGTGCGGGGTTATGTGCAGGAAGCTGAACGATTGCATACACATTTTTATTGGCTGGCCACGACGGTGGCTCAGGTGCTCCATATAAACACCCGGTGGTCACCTCCCCGATATGGTGGGAGGCTAGCTGCGTCGCTATGACCCCACGAATCATTATTCATGTTATTGCATTCATGTTATTGTTTACGTTGAGGGTGGTTAGGGGCAAGGGCTATGGCTTTGGCAAAGTTGGGGTGCTGAAGTGGGAGGGGGAGGTAGGGCATTGTAAGGTTATTATTAGTTTTTACGATGTGATCATCTAAGCACACATGAGAAAGTTACGTATGACAGGGATCACACAGACACCAACTATATCTTTCATTTTGCTTCTTCTAGCACACATCATTTACCGCATAAACATTCTGGCAGGGACCATGCGCACGGACCATCGCAGAATACTATGGAGCGCTTGGCTGTGAATCCGTACCTCTATATTGCTAGGATATGTAGCTATCGCCATGAGTATGTGGGGTCTACTCGTTATCCATTGTTGACCAAGTTAAACTTCACGAATAATGCACGATGATTATAACTGCCTGACGTGGTATGTGAGGGGACCCCACACCCCCAAAAAAATTCGCCAAGTACTTGCTTATTTAGACAGGCACAATACACAAATAGCCCTCTTACAAGAAACACATTTGACTAAATCATCAGAAACCAAAATTGCAACCAGATGGGCTGCATGTAGATTAGCATCGTCATATTCTGCATATGCCAGGGGGGTCCTAATACTGTTTAAAAGAGGCCTGCCATTTACGGCTCTCAGGGACTACATTGATGAGGAGGGAAGGTGTGCAATGATTCAAGGTAAATTAGGGCAAAATCTGATCACTGTCATTAACATTTATGGCCCGGTAGTGGATGAACCGCACGTGTTTATCCGAATGTTAGCAGAGCTACGAACATGGCCGGAGGCAGCCATATTGTGGGGGGGAGATTTCAACACGCACTTAGATCCTGCTAAGGACAGATCAAACCCGCAAGGGGCGCGCACTATAAAGGTGGCGAAGTGTATACGCGACGCTATGATAGAAATGGGTCTGGTGGATGCTTGGCGTCTACGAAATGACACAGCAAAGGTGGGCACACACATAACACCTGCTTATAACACATGGTCAAGATTAGATTATTGGCTGTTAAATGAAGAAAGTAATACCTGGGTTGCCGATGTAACTCTACTCCCGCGTACATTATCAGACCATAACCCAGTAAAATTAAGTATTAGCATCCGTACCACCATTCACCGCCCGTTTACATGGCGTTTTTGAAATAAATGTGGGAACGGTGGACAGTGCAGCTACGTTGTGGGAGGCCTTCAAGGTTACTATACGAGGGGTGTGCATAGGCACTGCTGCAGGCATACTGAAAGATATCCGAGGCCAACTTGCTAAACTGGAAAACACACTGACAAGCCTAGAAGGCACTTATGCAACTAACCCCGACACTACTACACTTGCGCACATTCAAGAACAAATACAAGAATATCACAAAATGGCAGAAATGGAAACCCTCTATTTATCACACCGCCATATCGCGAGGGCGTATGGTGAAGGAGGCCGACCTGGACGTCAGCTAGCCGCCAAACTTAAATTCCGTAATGAACATTCTCCCATCACGAAAATAGTAGACGCACAGGGGAAAGAATACTACACACCGCAGGGGATAGTTGACCAATTTAAATCTTGTTATTCCACACTGTATACATCTCGCGGAGCGCGGATGAAGCGGCCCTCGATGACTATTTCGCTGAAGTAGCATGTGCCTGGCTGGCGGACAGTCATCGGGACTATCTTAGTCAACCTATAGGAGTAGACGACATTAAAACAGTGATCCGAGCGTTGCCAAACAAAAAGGCCCCGGGGCCAGATGGACTCGCAGCTGAGTTTTACAAGGAATATGCTGATCTCCTTGCGCCCTACCTACTGGAAGTATACGCAGAGGCCCATGAAACGGGTATACTTCCTCTGTCACTGAGACAAGCCTTAATCATAACCTTACTAAAAAAAGACAAACCCCCATCACAGTGCGACTCTTATCATTAATTAATCTAGATGCCAAAATACTAGCGAAAATATTGGCCACGCGACTCCAACCCCTAATGACCGGCCTGGTGCTTCCGGATCAATCTGGTTTTATACCGGAACGCTCTACATATCACAATTTGCGAACACTATTTGCCATGTACTAACGCCGGACTTACCTGCAGCTGCGGTCATGCTGGATGCAGCAAAAGCATTCGACTCAGTCGAATGGAGCTATATGTTTTATATATTGAAACGAATGGGATTCCCGCCAATATTCTTGCGTTGGATACAATTGCTATACACAGAACCATCGGCAAGGGTCCGGGTGGGAGGCATTACTTCCGAACCACTGGTCATCACTAGGGGCACTTGCCAGGGTTGCCCACTATCCCCGCTACTTTTTGCGATCGCGCTCGAACCGCTGGCTTGTGTGATTAGACAACGACACAGGAAGTCGGCGCTTAACTTCCACCACCGTCCCGTCGGAATATCATTATATGCAGACGACATGGTGCTTTTTGTCCGTGAGCCTCATGTCCATTTATCCCCATTATTAAGGGAATATATCCGTTTTGGGCTATTTTCTGGGCTTATGATCAACTGGGATAAGTCGGTGATTATACCCCTGACGGAAGTCACTAAGCCTCCACCAATGGAATACCCATTGATCTGGTCGGCCGATCCTGTGACATATCTGGGGGTGTGGGTACATCGTGACCCGGAGATTGTAATCCGAGACAATTATGGCACAGCATGCACGATACTAGAATCTCAGGTTGAAAGATGGTCCTCCTTGCCCCTGTCCTTGGCGGACCGCATAGCCATCAAAATGATCGTACTACCACGCTATCTTTATTTATTTAATAATATCCCAATTAAACTACCAAAGCATCTCTTCCATACTATTCGCACCCATTTGCTAAAATTGATCTGGAATGGCAAGCAAGCTAGGGTGAGCTGGCAAACACTTACACTAGACTATATGCATGGAGGTTTTTGTGCGCCAGATTTATATGTATATTGCTTATGCGCGCAGGCCCAATATGCCTATCAGTGGTACAACCCACATGCATTTACACCCCACGTAGCAGTGGAAGATGGAGATGCCTACCCCGTGCCTCTCGCTGGAATACTTACACACACACACACGCAGAGGTACACCACGTACGGAAATTAATTCGGTGGACACTACTATTGCCGCCTGGCAGACTATCGGTAAATTAGCAGGGAAACTCCAGCTATATGCCCCAGCACTACCCCTTGCGAACCACAGTTCCTTATCCGTCACTCAGGACAGGGGAGCGATCCGCTCGCTACAACTGGTGGGTATACAACGCATGCAAGATATTTATATAGAGGGTAATTTTCTCACAAATGAAGACCTCCAATACATCACCCACACGTCATTGTTTCAATTCACCATTCACAGATTAAAGCAAGCGGTTAGAGCTCATTATAGCTCGTTCCCCACAGAACCGCCCACATTACACTCGCTTCAGTTACTATTAACAACACCTTCCAAGCGTAAACTAGTGACCAAATTGTATAAGGCGGTACGGGCTGAAATGGTGAGGGCTGGAGATGACAGTTTAACCAGATGGAATAGTGGCATAGATCAGCCGTTGACTCCAACTGACTGGGAACACATATGCAACCTAACAGGTAAACTAACGCCAAATGGTAACCTCAGAATTATCCACTTCAAATATATCCATCAGGTATACCATACGCCTCTGAAATTGTACAAAATTGGACTACGAGATACTAGTGAATGTAAAAGATGTCACCAAATGGACGCAGACTTTTGGCATTTAGCATGGCACTGCGCGGCTGTTGCGAAATTCTGGTCCGCAGTGGTGGGGTGTTTGCGGACGATGTCCAATCAACAACTGCAATGTACACCTGTGGTGTGTTTGTTGAGTTATGTACCTCATATCAAAGGAGTGTTGGGGAAATTTGTACGAATAGCTCTGTTACTAGCAAAACGTCGAATAGCTGTGACATGGGAGAGCACTCTGACCCCGCGCCTTGAGTATTGGTTAAAAGACATGATCTATTGTAGGGAATCACTTGAGCTGTATGCAGAAGAATTACCATCCTCATCAAAACCAAAAGACATTTGGGAACCATTACGACAATATTTACTGAAGATGGATGAGCCAGACCCTATGCTCAGTCCCTAAAGGTCAATGATGTATGTTATGTACTCTCGCAGATATGTAATGTGCATTAGAAGCAATAATCCCTAGTGAATTTGCCCATGAAAACAGCATTGATTACGTCAAATGTTCGTGCTGACTGTCACCATGGATGATACACCGCCCTGCGTGGCGACTCATGTGGTTTGTTCCGTTTCTTTTCTGTGTTGATTGGAACTCAATAAAAAGAATAATAAAAAAAAAAAACACGTCAGGGGTAACCCTACCCACTTTTCAGCAGTTCCTATTTGTCACTGTGGGATTGTTTGCAGTAGGACAATCACTCTCAGAATCGAAGGGGAGGTTTTTCTCTACTTGTGCAGAACCTGTGTGCCAACTGAGTTATGACCAGGGTAATGAGCAGTCCGCTCCTCTGTGGTCATTCAAAACCAGTTCTGGGGATAGCTTTCCTCCCATTGGGCTTGGTGCTAGCTTCACTAGGAAGGACAAAAGCTGGGGCTTACCAGAGGTCATCTAGCATTTACTTGTGACAGGGAAGGTCCCTTGGAAGTAAATTAAGTTTCTTGCCCACCCCAACTAGTCTTCTTGCTAGGTAAAGAAAACAACCAACCACTCCAAGCGCATAGAGTCTCCTCTGGAAGCAGTAATCATACCTCATTCTGGCCAACAAAGGCTGGGTAGCTGCTGAAGCTAGTGCAAATAAAGCAGCTTCAGAGAGGGTAAAAGCAATAATTCTTTAAGTTAAATTTCCAATATATTTGAAGTCGGACTTTACCATTAGATGGCATTTTTATTAAGTCTTTAAAGCTGTCTGTAGCTGGTACAGGTCAAAAGTTGTACAATAAAGTGTATGATCTATACCTCAACTTTTCCTACGTACCAGCAACGCCCTGACCACTGACTGCCATTTTGGGCCTAGTGACTGATGGAGTGGGGACGAACATGCCATTTCTATTGTCAAACATGTTCCACCAATATTATGCACCCTACCTTCTGTTAAGCAAGGCGCGCTTAGAGGTGGCTTATTTAATATTTAAAATCTGGGTTTCCTACCTGTGTTTGACAGGTGTGGGAAGTAGGATTCAGGCTGCTGACTAACTACACTTGGTGGCCTGAAGCCAGGATATCACTGTCACTATAGTGGATGGCACAATAGGTGCGGCAGTTCGCAAGTGACATTTAAGTCTGCATGTCATGGATATATTTCTGTACTATATACTAGAGCCTTATAGGAAATTCGCATCAATCAGGGTTTAAGCCAACTTTGACACGTTTTAGAGGTCAGACCACATACACACATTGGATAGTTCTACTTTACCAGCAGGGGAGAGCCGGCCCCCCACATAAATAAACCTGCATGTGACCACCTGAAAAAGCACTCTACAGCAGCCTGAATCCGCTAGGATAATGGTTATTAACCAGTGGTCTGGGGACTCCTGGTGGTGCGTGAAGCCTACACAGTGGTTCCACAACGGCTTAGAAAATTAAATATTAAAAAATTAATGTGTGTATAAATAAAGATGCAAAATGTACAACTTACATTTTCAAAACATTCTGTAACTGAAAGAATTTAAAATTGGGGCTAAAAATCAAATTAGTATTCAGATTGATTTGTTGGAGCAGTGCAAGTGCATCAAAAAGTATATAGTATAGATAAGCAATCGAAAACTGAATTCAGAAAAGCTCCAGCCTTCCTTTATAGTTAAAATTTTGCATTTTGATTTTTAAAATATTTGTTTCTAAATTAAATAAAATGTTTCATCATTTGTGCGTTTGTTTTATGAATGCCTGTTACTTTATTGGTTGTGTATTATTTTGCGCTTCAAATCATTTAACAAGACTGTTCGAAGGAGGATGGCACAATGAGGGGACAATATTAATCACAAAAAATAAACCATTTGGCTTCATTTGGTGCAGAGAGAAAGGAGTTGGCAACACAAATAACTAGGTTGTAACTACATTGTATAAATTTGAAGCAACAAGGAAAACAGAGCTTTGAACCAATGTCCTTCTGGCAACCAGGATAACAAATATCAAACCACATTTTTCTGCACACAAGCTTTTGTTGATTGACACAAGCATACCTCCTTCTCCAATGACTTTTGTTTCTTCAGCTCTCGAACAAAATCTGAATCCTTCTCAGACTTACGACTCAAGTTTGGCTGAAAAAGTGTAACAGCAAAAGTTAAGATTTGCAGCAAAAAATATTAGTTTCTACATTAGTAATATAGTGGAGTAATAAAAAAAAAAAAACTACATTGGTAGCCGTTTAAGGGTGTGTGATGAATTGCAAGTTAAATTAGCCCCTTCACAATATATGCTCATAGGCCAAGTTTTACATTTCAAAGAACTGAAGATATGGAGAAAAAAAAAAAAAGTTTAATTCAGATCGCACAGCAAGCAGGAGAATAAGAGTGTCACAACATAAGACCTGTGTCAATTCTGTTGTATTATTGAAAATGCTGCACAACTGGTAGGTTAAATGCAGTCTGAATTAGTGCTCAAGGGGGGGGGATGGGGTTTGGCTGCCACCTGTATACCTCAGTGCGGTGGCAAGGACCCAATTTATTATGATCTTGTGGAAGTACTTTCTAGCACCTTGGATCACCAGTTTAACATCTTGGCCCTCCTCCGAAACTAAAGGCTACAAACATTACTTCATACGGTGAATTCGGCCCTAGGGCACTCTATGCATTTTGTTCAAACCACAGTATTGGCTCCGTAAAAATAAGGTGTCAAGTCAGTGAAACTGGATGCGGGGGGGGAAGAAGAATGCACAAGTTGCGCTGCCTTCAGTAGTTTACGATTTTCAATTATCAGAAGCAGCTTGCACAACACAAAAAAAAGGTGGAGACCCTGGATCAAGATGTGGTCTTACCATCAGATTTAACCACCCATCATTAAGTAGTTAACTTAAAATCAGCCTTCTAGTGCATTAATTGAGCAGTCCACAAAAAAAAAAAAAAAAAAAAAAAAAAAATCGACCCAGGATTGTTGTGGGTCTTTAGGAGTGGCTCTGCTCTTTTGCCTAATCTGCTCAGATGAGTCCAAACGAATAGTTTACCTGTCGGTGTAGTTTTGCAGCTTGAAGACTTTCTGGATTCACTATGCTGTGCATTATTCCGCATTATTCCGCCATCTCGTGGTTGGGTCCGGATTCGTAGTCTTTTCTTTGTTTGTGTTTTTTTTTGTTGTTGGCCCAGGTGGGCGGCGACGCCCCACCATTTGGTGTCTTCGGTGACGTCGTCGCGCTTCCTGCGGAAGCTCCCACCCTTGGTAGCCATCTTCGGATTCTTTTTTCTTTTTCCTCTTACAGTTTTTGTCGTCTATGTCTGTCTTATCTTTCAATTTTCCTTTTGATCCCTTTAAACTCTGTATGTAGTCTAGTTGTACCCTTAACCTCCTATGTTATCTTTCTGGCGGAGGCGGGTGGGATCGCTAGTGAATCCAGAAAGTCTTCAAGCTGCAAAACTACACCGACAGGTAAGAAACTATTCGTTTTGCAGCGTGAATCTTTCTGGATTCACTATGCTGTGCATAGACTTTGTAGCGGTTTGGTTATTGCGGTGGTTGGGTGGAAGATGAGCATTGGTTGCTGAAAATGTGCTGTAAGACCTTCTGTCCTACTTGTGCCTCTTTGTTCATCTGGATATCCACACAGTAGTGTTTGGTGAACGTGTGCACGGAAGACCATGTTGCCGCTTGGCAAATGTCTTGTATAGGTGTGTTCGCTAGGAACGCAACCGTTGCTCCTTTCTTCCTTGTTGAGTGAGCCTGGGCGGCTCCCTCTAACTCTTGTCCTGCCTGCTTGTGGCAGAGTTGTATTGCTTGTGCAATCCATCGTGCTATGGTATTTTTTGTTACTGGCCGTCCCAGGAAACTGCTTGCGAAGGAAACAGTTGTTTTGTTTTCCTGCATTCCTTTGTCCTTTCTATGTAGTGCATCACTGCCCTTCTGGCATCCAGCGTGTGTAGCGCCTTTTCTGTGGGCGTTGATGGTTTCTGGAAGAAACTTGGTATCTGTATTGTCTGGTTAATATGGAACCGCGACACCACCTTTGGCAGGAAGTGTGGGTCTGTTCTCAAGACAATTCTGTCCTTGTGTATTTGCAAGTAGGGCTCTTGTAGTGTAAGAGCCTGCAGTTCACTGACCCTTCGCAGTGACGTGATAGCCACTAAGAATGCCGTTTTTAGTGTGAGCATGTGCAGTGTTATTTTGTGTATGGGCTCAAATGGTGGCTTCATCAACTGTGTTAGCAGTGTTGAGGTTCCAGCTTGGGGCTGGCATTCTTTTAGGGGGGGGCTATTCTTTTAGCCCCTTCCAGGAATCTTTTGACCACCTGGGAGGTGAAGCTTTTCCCCGCTTCTCCCCTGGTGTAGGCCACTATGGCTGCTAAGTGAACCCTTAGTGACGAGTAACTTAGCCCGCTGTGTAGTAGGTGCGTTAAGTATTGTAGTACAGTTGATTCTTTTGTGACTTTGTTGCAGTCCCTCTTTAATGCACCATTGCGAGAACCTTTTCCACTTTGCAATGTAACATTTTCTTGTAGTGGGTCTCCTTGCTTCTCTGAGAACTGCCATGGTGCTTGGTGGTAGTTTGAGGTGCGCGAATTCTAGGTCCTCAGGAGCCATGCTGCTAGGCTGAGGCTCTCTGGTTCTGGGTGGAGCACTTTTCCGTCTTGCATTGTGAGGTCTTTCCTTCTGCTGAACCAGTGTGCTGGTTCCTGCGCCATTTCCATTATTTGTGAGAACCATGATTGTCTGGCCCACTGAGGTGCCACCAGTAGGAGTGTCATGCTGCTGCTCCTGCATTTGCTGAGTACCTTGTGTAACAGTGGTATCGGGGGAAAAGCGTATGCAAATTCGTTCGACCAACTTATCCATAGCGCATTCCCTAGGGACCTTTGGTCCGGTTGTCTGGATGCGTAATGTTGGCAATTTGCATTCTGGAGTGTTGCAAACAGGTCTATCCGTGGTGTACCCCACTTTTGGAACAGCCGCTGCACCTCCTGTTGGTTGAGCTCCCATTCGTGGGATGCAGACGTCTGTCTGCTGAGTCGGTCTGCCTCTACATTGTCTATTCCTGGAAGGTGTATTGCCAGTAGGTCTATCCTTAGAGGGATGGGCCATCTCCAAATTTCCTGTGCTAGGTTTGATAGCGGTGCTGACTGTGTACCCCCTTGTTTGTTGATGTAGAACATGGTGGTTGTGTTGTCTGTTTGTATCAGCACTCTGTCCGTAAAGCTGCTTTTGAAAGGCTTTTAAGGCTAGGAACACAGTTTTTAGTTCTAGGTAGTTGATGTGTTTCACTGCATCTTGTTGTGACCACAGCCCCCTGACGCGGAGTCTGTGCATGTGCGCGCCCAGCCCTGCTGTGAGGCGTCTGTTGTGATGGTCACTGTTGGAGTTGGCTGTGTGAATGGCTTCCCTTGTAATATGTTCTCTTCCTTCCACCACGCTATTTCTTGCTGCACTGCGTGTGTGACAACCACTAGATCTTCCCAACTCCCTGTCGCTTGTGACCACTGCTGCTGTATCCATTCTTGGAACGGTCTCATGTGCAGCCTGATATGTGGGACTAGGTGGATGCACGATGCCATCATCCCCATTGTTCTGCTCACTTTCCTCACTGTCAGAATTTGCCCCTTGCGGTAATGACGTGTTTCCCTCAGGAGCGCTATAGTTCTCTTGTTGCTGGGGAACACCTTGGACTGTGTGCTGTCTATTTGTGCCCCTAAGAATATTTTGATTTGCTGGGTTTTGTTGACGATTTCTCCCAATGTATTGAGAAACCTAGTCTGGACAGTGTTTGTATGACTTGATTGATGTGATCCTTGCAGTGTCTGTATGATCCTGCTTTCACAAGCCAGTCGTCGAGGTAGGGGTATACATGTATGCCCTTCCTCCGAAGGTGCGCTGCAGCTGCTGCTAGGCATTTTGTGAACACCCTTGGTGCGGACTTTAGTCCGAAGGCTAGCACTGTGAACTGGTAGTGATTGTGGCCTATCACGAATCTTAGTAGACGTTTGTGTTTGTGGTTGACGGGAATGTGCAGATATGCATCTTTCAAGTCTATGGTCGCCATGTAATCCCCTTGTTGGATTTGGGGTATTACTTCCTGAAGTGAAGTCATTTTGAATTTGAGTTTTTACGAATTCGTTCAGGAATCTGAGGTCCAGTATTGGTCTTAGTGTCTCGTCTACCTTTGGCACTAGGAAGTACGTTGAGTATACTCCCTTGTTCCTTTCGTTTATTGGAACTGGTTCTATTGCTCTTTTTTGTAGCAGCTCCTCTGCTTCTAGACGTAGGAGGGCGAGCTCCCTTGCGGGAATTGCCCGGTGTCTTGGTTTTCTGCCTGGGGGGTGTTTTTGGAGTTCTATGCAGTACCCGTGCTGTATGATGTTCAGTATCCACTTGTCCGTGGTAATGTTCCTCCATTGTGTGAGGAACTTTCCTATTCTGCCCCCAACTGGGGTTGTATGCTCTGTGGTTATTTTTTGGCTGTGTGTGTTTTTTATTTTGTCCTTTTGTTGACTTCTCCTCTCCCTTGGTGTTAATAGGGGAGGGTTTGGTTTGTTTGTGGAGTCACTTTGAGGTGGGCTGCTGTCCCCCTCTTCGGGCCTGTCCCAGTCCGTAACCGCGCCCTCGAAAGGACCGTCCTCTGGGTTGGTACTGCCAATTTTGCTGCTGTTGTCCCTGTTGGCTTTGGCCATGGTTGTTCCCCTGGTATCCTTGCTGGGGGGACTGGTGTGAAGTGGTGGGTGCATTGCCCCCTCTACCATTGGGCCGCCTTCAGGAGTTTCCTCTCCTCATCCCCCTGAACTGCAGTGCTCCCATGGACCTCGCAGTTTCGTTGTCCTTTTTTAGTTGCGTCAACTTGTCGTCGACCGGTGCTCCAAACAGTTTCTCTCCGTCGAAAGGTGTGTTAAGGATGTTACTCTGTACCTCCGGTTTGAAGCCCGAGATCCTGAGCCATGCGTGTCTCCTTTCAGTCACCCCTATCATCATTTGCCTGCTGGAGTTTTCTGCTGCGTCCAAGGCTGACTTTAGGCAAGTGTTCGCGATAGCCTTGCCCTCGTCCGCTAGGTAATTAGCCCTTTGTTGGTATTCTTCTGGCAGGTGTGTAATGAGGTGGCTCATTTCATCCCAATGCTGGTATGCATGCCTGCTGATTAGGGCGTTGGAGTTGGCGATGCGCCAGTGTATGGCTGCGTTCCTCTCCACCTTTCGTCCTGTGAGGTCTATTCGCTTGCTCTCCTTGTCTGGAGGTGGGCCTGTGTTGGTGGGCACACCGGCCCTTTTCCTGGCCGTTGCTGCGATAATGGAGTCTGCTGGCACTGACCCTTGGATGTACGCCGGGTCTTTTGTGGAATGCTTATATTTCTTTTCGCTTCTAGGTGTAACCGCCTTGCAGACTGCAGGTTCTCTGAAGGCCTCCCTTCCCTGGTCCAGGACGCCGGGCAACATGGGTAGGAATTGGCTCTTTGTTTGTTGAGGGAGCAGTGTTTCGAAGAGGAAACCTGCTTTTGTCTTTTCCTCCTGCATTTCGACCCCATATGTCTTTGCAGCCTTCTGGACGACTCCATTGTAGACTCCGATGTCGTCCGGCGGCGAAGGCCTCGAGGGGTAAGAGTCTACCCCCTCTTCTGGTGACTGCGTCGAGGTCTTGCCAGTCCAAGTCTTGTGCCTCCGAGGGCTCCGAGTCCCGGTAAGACTGCATCTCTTCTTCGGCTTCGAAGTCGTAGTCTTCTTCGTCCTGGTCTTCGAGCGGTTCGGGTGTTTTCGGGGGCTCGATGTATTCGGCGTCGAACTCCTCGAGTGCCTCGTGCGCTGGCTTCGATGGAATAGCGTATTGCTTCATCTTCTCGTCGAAGTCTTTTTTACGTTGCAGGATGCTCGCCATCTCTGCCTCGAGCCTTCTCTTCTTTTTCGCCATCTCGTGGGCCTTTTCGGCGTCGAGTGGTGCAGCGCCTCTCTTTGTGGTCGCGGTCGTCGAAGATGACGTCGGGCCTTCCTTTCTCGGTGTCGAGGCTTCCTTTTCGGAGGTGACCTTCGACGCCTTTGTTTTTTCAGAGGCTTTCGCCGATTGGGAGTCCTTCTCGAAGGATCCGCTCGGTTGCTTGTCCTTGGATGCTGTTGCTTTCGTCGAGGGTTTCGGCGGCAACGCTCCCTTTGAGGACTTTCCTACACTTCTAAGAGTGTCGCTCGGGGTTCTGGCTTCACTCTTTCGAGCGTCGCTTGGGTGTCTTGGGGTCGACGACTCCCTTACCTCCTTCGACGTTTTCTTATGGACCTCGACGACAGAGCAGTCCTCCGGTCCCTCTGCGATGTTGTCTTCCTCTCCGCTCGAGAGGCCCAGGTCTCGGAGCGATGGTGCTGGTCCCTGGCCCTGCATGTTGTAGTTCGCCCTTCTCTGTCTCTCTCTTACTCGGAGGGTCTTCGGGGTGAACGCCGAACACGCGTTGCAGTCTTCACTGGTGTGTTCGAGCGGCAAGCAGAGGTTACAGACTGGGTGCTGGTCCTTCTGTGTGTACTTGTGGTGACAGTTCTGGCAAAACTTAAACGGTGTCTTGTCCATAACCGCTCTCAGGGAGCCCCCTGTGAGCGCACTCTGTAGGCGTCGAGATTTCGGTCGTGGACCTTCTACCTCGTCGTCCTTCTTGTTGTCTCCGGTTTACTTGTGTCGTCGTCCGGTGTCTCGGGAACGATCCTCTGTGGTGATATTCGACTTTGAGATTCCTCGTCCAAAGTTTCTGGAACTTCTCGGCAACGATCCAGACCCCACGGCGGAAAAAAGAATCTGAAGATGGCTACCAAGGGTGGGAGCTTCCGCAGAAAGCGGCTACCAAGGGTGGGAGCTTCCGCAGGAAGCGCGACGACGTCACCGAAGACACCAAATGGTGGGGCGTCGCCGCCCACCTGGGCCAACACAAAAACAAAGAAAAGACTACGAATCCGGACCCAACCACGAGATGGCGGAATAATGCACAGCATAGTGAATCCAGAAAGATTCACGCTGCAAAACTTCTATACCAGGGCACCCTTCATGTGTGATTTAGCCCCTCCCTCCTCTAAAGTCAGAAGCACTACAGGGCCAATTCCCACAGGATGGACCCACCTTGCACATCCTGCAAGCTATTTCAAATGAGGAAAACCACTTATCAATGTAATTCCCTGCCACAAAGCTAAACACAATGCCCTTGTGTACTCTGGTATATGCTTTTTTGTCTCCATACATGCCTTATGCTCATAGTTATCGTCATGATTACAACTCAACCGTATGTAAAAGTTGATTTTTCCTTCACTCCAAACTGTCTGAACTCAATATTATGTCAATACTCCTTGTGATTTCTTGGTTGAATATAAAATTTGGATTCATTCTTACATTATAACTTTAACTGGTTTCCTCCTCAAACTTCTCTATTTTTTCCCTCTTTTCCTTTCCTCTGACCGGTCACAATTTCTCTTTTCCTATTGTATGAATACTTTAATTCTCACTTTCTCCTCTGCATTTTTCTTACTTTCTTTTCCTCTTTATATTTTCCTTTCCTAATGCGTTCCATCTTTTCTTCTCCTTCCACCCCCCCTATGCCCCCCCCCCGCCGATGAGCCTATTTCACACTCTTTCCTTCCTACCACCATGCCTGGTACTATACGGGTTTCTCCACTGATGTACTACGTAATTACTATTCGCTTTTTTGGTTTGTTGCATCTGTTCATTTATCCCCGCTCCTGAAAAACTTTCCTCCTGTAAAAATTCACCTTTAAATGTACTGTATTTTTATTTTCCTTATATGTATATTGATATTTGATCTGGCAGCCCTGATGAAACTCAATGGCTGAAAGGCCGATCATAGGAGGTGAAACACATGTAGGCTGTGCCACAAACCTTTTGTTTTCTGTTGAGTTTTCAAAGACTGACAGTATAAAGTCCTCTTCACATCTCACTCTGGACCCAATAAAAGGATTTCATTCCTAATAAGCAATGAATATTTTGATTTGTCCTGACACTTCTCAGTCATAAAATAAATGGGGAAGGTGTTTCCCCATTGCTGAGAACAAGTACTCAAAAATATCCTCATATGCAGGAGGGCAAAAAAAAATCTGGTCCCATTACTCGTAAACCGCACAATGCCCTTGTGCAGGCAAGGGTGGCAAGACCCCCCCTACAGACACCTTCTGTTTCACGGTCACCATTTCCTTTGTGCCTCAAGCCCAATCTGACCTGCCTTTCGGCTAGGGGCATTCTCTTCTTCTCAAAAGCAAGCTTATTTTCCTCCAGTTCCAGGGCTGTTATCCCAGCCTCTGGCTACATTTGGCAGACAGCCCTTTGAGAAAGGTTGGTGCCGGCTAAGCGTTTCTCACTACCAGCTCTGGAGGTTACCCTTACAAGAGGGTGGGGGAAAAGCGGCTACTTCTTTATTCTCAATCTCTGAAATACCTCTGTTTCAGAGGTGATGCTGGCTACTAGAGTGTAATCCTCAGCCTACAACCCACAAATTGTAAACTCAACCAGCAAACTGCTTTCGAGATGTAGATAAGGGCTGACCTATAACCCACAGTAGCATTATATAGTTATAAGTTATATACTTGCATATGTAAGTTAACGCCCACAATACTAAGATCTTAAAACCCTGCGGTCAGCAGCAAATTCACATCAAACATATAGCCTATAAGGGGGGCCTATGATACTTGAAGAAATCGGTCACATATTGCTGGATAATTCGAAGGACTTAAATCTAGTTCACCACTACAGGTCCAAAAAGATCTATACAATCTGACTGCTTCTTTACATCTCACAAAGACTCACACCTGGGATGGTAATAAACATCTGTACAGAACATCTAAGTGGACCACCCAGGGCAGTAACCAGTAAAGCAGACTATATCATATGAAATAACATAAATGGACCGGCAGAGCTGCTCAAAGCTACCAGCGTACTGAAAACCATAAATCTGAATGTCGGTCTCTCACACTTGATCATCCACCATACTGCTACGCGCTGCATCCCGTAACACGCTAACAGCACCTCAGTGTTTCACACATAACATGGAAACACTTCTCACATAGGATCAAAACAAAGTTAACATCCTTCCAACCCCACACCCTACACTTTGTAGTGTGCTACCCATGTAGGTAAGCGCTTCATCACCCCGCATAAGAGTAGTAAGTACTATATAAATGTTGCGATACAATTCAGCACCAACTTAACCACTCTTAATTGATCTGAGCCACTGGGAACTTGCTTATACATAGGTGGCAACACTGCCCACTCCATCCACTTTGTATCAAATACAAAGTTTATTAGTTCCTGAATATTCACATAGAATCTAACTTCTCAACCATGAGTGAGCACAACCTTCACATCAACTGATAAACAGGCACAGGTTAGAAGATAAAACTGACAGAAAATAAGTTAATCTTCAGTCTAAAAACAAGCAGCCCTTTTCAAATTTCAGAATACACTCATAATCCATGATAGTGCAATTTATATCCAGAGAAGCACCAATGTCTACACAAACCACGAGGTACTGCATCCAGCTCCCCTTTTCCTGAAAGAAAAAGGGAAAGAACGAATCTTGTGTCAATCACATGCAGAAGTCATGTACTGTACAAGACCTGGGTAACGAAGGCAGGAGACAATATACAAACTAGCCCTCTTGTAGGTAAATTGTCTTACTGTTGAGCCAAGAGAAGATTGTTTTCTAGGACGTGTTGGTGAGGAAAATTCCCTTTCATAATCCAGACTTTGCGTGCTGCCAGCCCCATCATCTGCAAGAGGAGATACAATATTTACAATTACACAGTGACTAGAACTAGAGAAACTGAAGACCAAGAAACCCATAAATTATGAAAAACTACCAGGGCTCATTGAAAAGGGGGGGAAGAGGGGAAATAGCACTACATTTCTCAATAAGAGACCTGCATTCTTTACCCATTAGGTCTACATGCACCACTTAAAGGACCAAATTAAAGATGTCTGTTACTCATACACAACTAGGAGGTTATAAACATTGGTACACATGACAACATTTTGAACTACAGTTGTGGAACACCAGTCCAGTAAGAATTCCCCTCCAATTGGATAATGTGACAGCTATGCAATTTAAGTTGCAGAAAAAGCATGTGAAATGGTCTTCGGCGATAAACAACTTGATTAATGTTTCAAGAATTGTAGGATACGTGTAGACCATTGAGACAATAGCATGCTTATTAACCACTGATGATGCATTTTTTTTCTTCACTTTTGTGGATTGTGTATGTAAGAGCACCAGACAACGCCACCCTCTTGCCGGCAATAGGATTGTGGTGCATTTGGCCCCAATCTGAAGGTGGGTGCCTTCAAATCAGACTGCTGGGGGAGCTGGTGGAGAAGGAGACCATATCTAGTCCAATGGACTCAATCATCCATGGTCCTTTCTTCTTTTGATAACAATTGTGAGCGGAACTTGTGACTAAATTTATTTTAATGTTGTAAACCTTGTATACCTATTCACCTTGGTTTTAATGCTCAATCTATTTTCTGCCATTTATCATTCTTGTTTTTATTTCATTAAATTACTGTAGAGAGTCAGTGTAAGTGCTGAGAGACAAATAAAAAGCTATAAAAAAAAAAAATAAGTTTGGTTTGGCACAGATTATTATGGTGGTGCAACTCTAGTGCTCCCATGAAGGCCGGGCCTCAGGCCATATAAATCATCCTGCCTGTGTCTTGAAATTCTGAAGAGGGGGTATGAAGTGCCACACCCTGGAGAGACTGGTATGGCTTGTGAAGATATGCAGGCCACCAGATTAACAAGAAAACCAAATCATCCCAGCACAGAATACAGCTTTCGCTACTCCATCACATCCAGGAGGCGGCGGACTCTACACGCAGCTCGAGATACCACTACGCAGATCACCTACATCTATGTGGTGAGACAGCTAATGTTCTGACTGTCACCAGATGTTTGACTTAACCCATTTTGCAGCAAATCTCTCCCCTCCCCCACATACAGACAACCCAGCACAAGATGGCACCACTTGCCTGAATGACAGCAAGGGGCAGAGAGTGGGGGCTGCTCCCACAAGGTGTAGAACCAACACCGGACGAACAGATCACAGACACTGGGCCAACTACAAGAAAATATGCTGGCATAGAAAGAGGACCAACGGTTTGGCAGCCATCTTTGAACTGTCAATGCTTGAAAGGCTACGCACTGCAATGGGGGAACAATTTCCTTCATTGAAGAAGCACCTTTCAAAGTACATACAGCACGGGCAGTATGAACAGTTGCTACCTGGTGCTTTCTATGAAGGAGGTATTAAATCAGCAGGTGACCACTCCCCAATGAAGAGCTGCGAACGGCCCTCTGAGATCGCCAATTACTGCCATTGAAGTCCGCCCTAATGAACTCTCGTTCACTCCATCATTAAGACTCTCTCACGCCATCATATATCGAAGACCAAGCACGTACTTCAACTCATTCCCGGAAGCAGAGGCTAATCACCATCACTGGAGAGTTACACAACTCCTCATGACAACAGCTCGGGAAATACAAGAGATTGCTTTAATGTTGCTCATGAAAGAGCTGGTGGATATCAAAAGGATCGTTTGCCACTTAACTAAGCAGCATTGAAACAAGCATTTGTAATGCAATAGGTCTCGCATTTGCGAGAGTTTAAGCTATTGGCACTGACAATGCCTTTTATTTTTCTGTTTTGATAATTAACACAAATAAAAGGCATTGTTATTTACAATGCTAATTGCTCAAACGCTTGTAAATGCGAGACCTATTCCATTTCTAAGAAAGCAGCCGCCATTGGCCCGGCCTGCTTGGAAAGAGAAAGCAGGCATGGCGCACTGAATGCTGCAGGAAAGCATGTCGTACCTGCAGTAGGAGAAACTCTTTAAAGAAAATCGTGCTTGCAGACTAAATAAGATAGACCGTGTAACAGAAGTAAAAGAGCCAGTCCTCATGGGAGGTTACAAATTAAGACAAGGCGCTACTAAGGAGGGTCTAACAAGCCCATCAACGAATCAGAAGCCAGCATTTACGGAGGACAATGACATGCCAATGGAAAATATGGGCAGAGATTGGGCGGGGCTTTAAGTTTATACGCAAATTCAGCATGCCTCGCAGAGCAGCGCATGCGCAGCCCAAGCTTACACTAAAAAATAAAAAAAATAAAAAGAAATTAGCTGGTGTGCCAAACATCATTCTAGCAAAAATATTCACTTATAACCCCTGCCAGTATTGCTACATTTAACATCTGTAATAGCGGATAGTCATTTTTACAAGAAATGACTTTTATAAATTCCGACTGACAGTTACCAGTTAGTTTGTTTACACTGTGCAGATTTCAGTTGCTAGGGTCAAGGGCTCTTTCGAATCAGGTGAGGACGCGGTCGTTGAATTTGTTTCAACATGGTAAGTGATGGAGCGGGGTTTTCGCGAAATAGAACCTCCTCGAATTGAACCCTCTAACATTTATTAACAGTGAGCGGTGAAAAACTAATGTGGAAAAGCTTAACATGAGGGAAAATGCTACTGCGCAAGCGCGTACTAAAACACTGAAGTAGGCTGCAAATGCTTCTTGACAAATGAAAATAAAAAGACTAATGCTGCTTTTGTACACATTATCAACGTTTGCTAGGAAAATATTAACACTGGTTGCGCATGGATAAATGCAGCACTGGGTGAGCGCGTAATGGAAAGCATTGCAAGTGATTAATAATGCCCGTGTTTGTTTTCCATAGAAGCATGGTTTTCAGCTCTGCAGGAAAACTCTTTTTGGGGTTAAATGAAATGAAAAATTCTGAAAATAAAAGGAAAGGTGGAAGACGAGTGTCCTTCATGAGTCCTGTGTGCCTGCCAAGAGTTAGCTGAAAGAAACAATTTCTTCATCGAGTGAAGGAACATTTCCTCTTTATGCGGCACAAGCGGATAAATGTGACAGAATTTGCTACATGACCGGGATGGAGGAAACAAATGCTATGACAGTGGCTTGAATTTGTATTTCCTGGGTTGGAAGTAGATATACGGAATAAACAAACAAGAAGACATTGAGAGAGATGGACATGACGAGACACGCGCTAACCTCCTCGTGGTTGTTTGCCCTGGCGCGGTAACTAGTGTGTTCTATATGTGCTCCTTTAACCCCTTTTAAAAATACTGTTTTTATTCACTGTCACTAAAGTCCTGTGTTGTGCTGATCTTAGCCTTTATAGCTGCGTGTCATAAATTGTGCTGATATTAGCTTTTAAAATTGTGTGCCTTCAATCACGCTGACATCTGCTTTTTAAGCTGTGGTTTTAAATTGCTCTGACCTGTTTGTTTTAAAGTGCCCGACCTGCGTAGGTCGGTCTCCTCGCATCCTCACTTCCTTCCCGGCACTTCCGCTGCGGTAGGCGGTCCAGTGGGCAGGGGGACAATCAGCTGCTGCACAGCAGGGCTGATCGGTGGGGGAGGAGTTAACCCTATATCTGGCATGCTGGAGCAAGCGCGCAGCGCGCGCCGAAGGCGTGCCTAAGGCAAGCCCGTCTGCGACCGTCCGAGCCCGGCCGGGGCCAGGGGCCAGAACCCCTGGCCCGCACATCATATATACGGCAGAACAAATCTTGGCCTTAGCCCCTGGGTCTGCCTTCCTAAATAACAATGTAGCAGACATCCTAAGAGCGGAAGGCTTATTGTCCAGTTCATATGTAGCGGGGAAAGTAGGTGTCACACACCACCCCCTTAGTCAAGGAAAGCCTGCTAGCCCACATGAACTACGGGTAGCAGTTCCAAATACCCGCTCTCTGCAGAAACACAACTTGGAGGTTTTTTCACTCCTCCAGGACAACTCCATAGACATCCTGGGGATCACGGAAACATGGCTTAAAGATTCCTCAATACCAGACATGACAGCAGCCCTGCCCCCAGACTACAGAGCCCTATGGCATAACAGAACGGGAGACACAAGAGGTGGGGGGGTTGCTTTGTTATATAACAAACAACTGGCGTTAAACACAATAGTCACCGATAACATCGAGGGCGCAGACATCTTGGGAGCTAAGATTCTCTTCAAGACATCCTGCTTAGTCCTAGTGGTGGTCTACCGCCCCCTCAAACCTCTACCAAATTCCTTGAGCGCTTTACAGAGTTAGTGAGCGACCTCCGTTCCCGGTACCAAAACCTCATGGTAATAGGAGATTTCAACCTACACTGGAACCTAGTACCCAGAGATACCCATGCCATACAATTGGAAGAGGCTCTGACTACCCTGGAACTTAGACAACTTATTAAGGCCCCCACCCATGAAAAAGGCCACACCCTCGACCTAGTCTGGACCACCGACCCCTCTATCAGCCTAGCAGATATCAGTCCCTGCGCCTGGTCCGACCACTTCCTGATCAGGTGCGTAATCCCCCTAGCAGGCAGGACTCCCTCTCCCCCCCCCAGAATGGAAAGACTTACGCGGGTGGAAGAGAAAATAAAAGAAGATGTTCTGGTTACAATCCTGTGTAATTCAGCTCCAAAAAAACTCCGTGCAGGGTACCCTTGACCAGGAAAGCGAGTCCCTCGCATTTAGGATGAGGAATGCTATTGACAAAGTATGCCTCACTCTCTCTCTACGAGCGGGAGCAAAAGGCAAAGGGGCGCCCTGGTTCAATGTGGCACTCAGAGAGGAAAAACAAACGCTACGTCGGTTTGAGAGAGCCTGGCGTAAAACATACGACCCAGGTGCTCTCGCCGAATACAAAGCTAAGTTTGCCACCTACAAAAAAGCCATCATAGCCAGAAAGGCGGAATACTATGAATCCAGGATCTTGGCCGCCGAGAATAAACAGAAGGAGACCTTTCAGATCATAACAGAGCTAAGACAGTCACCTGAACAGAGTCCCCTAGGTTGTCCCACAGACTGCAATAAATTTCAGACTTATTTTCTGCACAAAGTCAACGACCTCCTGGCTGTCATCCACCAAACCCCTGCTGTCCAGATCCCTCCTGTGGCGGCTCCTACGCTTCCTGCCTACGATACACCCCTTTTATCCTTCCCTGAACTAAACTACGACTCTCTGCGCCCCCTCATGGCACGGACCAAATCAGGTTCACCTGCGGACCTCTGTCCACCTATGGTGTTTCGCATGGCACTTCCCGCGGTGGAGAATGAGGTCCTCAATTTACTAAATCGATCTCTTAAAACCGGCCTTGTCCCAACCAGTTTTAAAGAGGCTAGAGTTAGACCTCTACTGAAAAAACCTGTGGCTGACGCAACAAATCTTAAACTTTAGGCCCATCTCTCAGCTCCCTTTCCTGGCAAAGGTGCTGGAGCAACATGTGCTGAAAACCCTCACCCACCACCTAGAGAGCAATCAGCTCCTTCACACAAAACAGGCTGGTTTTAGGGCTCACCACAGCACAGAGCTAGTGATGTTGGCAGTTCTGGATGAACTCAGGCTGATGGCAGATACCAAAAAACCATGTGCCTTGGTTCTGCTAGACCTGTCCACGGCATTCGATACGGTCAACCATGGCCTACTCTTGTCGCGGATGGGGGCACTAGGAGTTCAGGGGGTAGCACTCCAATGGCTCACTTCCTACTTATCAGACCGATCGCAAAGGATCCAACTTGCTGACCAGGTTTCTGATTCTGGTGGGCTGACATGCAGCGTCCCTCAGGGATCGGCACTGTCTCCCCTCCTCTTCAACGCCTACCTCTACCCCCTGGTGGCGGCTTTATCTGGTATGGAGTGCCAAGTCTTTAACTACGCAGATGACACCCAAATCATCATCCAGATTGCTAACTCCCCCTCGGCCCATGTTCGAATACAGAACATCCTGAAGTTCACAATAAACTGGATGACAGCTAACTCCCTCAAAATTAACCCCGATAAGACTGAGGTTTTGGCTGTCACCACAGATACTAACCCCTGGAGTGACCAATTCTGGCCTCAAGAGCTGGGCCCTACTCCAAAGCCAGCCCCAGTTGTAAAGAGTCTGGGGATAAAATTAGACACCAAACTCTCCATGTCCCACCAAGTTTCTGCCGTGGTGGGAACATGCGTGGGGCTGCTAAGACTGCTACGCAAACTTGCCCCCCTTCTGTCGTTCACCGCACTCCGCATGGCAGTGACTGCACTGATTATCTCTCGTTTAGACTACGGGAATTCACTGTATGTTGGCCTTCCAGAGAAGCAGCTAACAAAACTCCAGGTAGTCATGAACGACGCTGCCAGACTGATCTTCAGGCTCCCTAGGAGGGCCCATGCTACCGCGCTACTACAGCAGCTACACTGGCTCCCAGTGAAGCAGAGAACCAGATTTAAGGGGCTATGTATAGCCCATAAAGCAATCCATGGACAGGCCCCAGCATATATTAAAGAAAGCTTGGTAACCTATGTACCGGGGCGCTCCCTTCGGTCTTCAGATGCTGGGTTACTGTCCTGCGCTCGCTTCCTGAGCTCCTCCAAGGGGGGCAGAGCTTTCTCCACATTGATCCCCCAGTTCTGGAATAAGTTGCCGGAAGGCCTCCGCAAAGAACCAGCACTTCTCCCTTTTAGGGAAAAAATAAAAAACCATCCTTTTCATAGAAGCCTGGGGCACAAACTTGGCCTAGTTAGGAGGCATCACCCAGTAGAGTTGCTATGGTGCCTTCTCTCACAGCGCTTAGAGACCAGTTGGTGATATGCGCTTTAGAAGCTCCAATTAACATAACATATCATTACATAACGAGAGTGGTGTGACAGTACACCCACTTCCTTAACCAATCTTGTGTAGAGAAATCTTATGTTCTCACACGAATGTGGGTTGGCCATCTGGGTTTTAGGGTATAATTGATGTTCCTGATGGGAGGGGTTGTGGAAAAATATGTCTGTTGTCTTGCCATCAGCTCAGCCATTTTGCGCTTCATCCTCCATTGCAACCTCTCTACAGGAGTCACGAATGCTCTGTGGCTTCACATCTTGATTCACCTCACCTCTGCACTGCCACCAACGCCCTGTTCCTGATCTGACCTGCCGCCACCTGCCTGAACTGATGCTAAACCAGCCGAGCAGGACTGTCCGTGCCTTTGTTTGCCACAATCTGACTGAACTCTTGCTAACCCCAGTTGAACAGGACTGTTCACCTGCGCTTACTGTCCTCACCCTGCCCTTCGCCCTACATGGTTTGACAGCTACCATCTTCGGACTTATCAGATTGTCCTCTGCTTGTTGTGTAATTATGAGTTTCACCTACCCCTGCAGGGGCCCAACAGTGACCATCTGCTAACTTATCAGATTGACCTCTGCCTGTATAATTATGGTGTTCATTGTTTTACTATACACGTCTCCCTTTGTATAATTATGGTGTTCGTTTTCTGTATACATCCCCCTTTTCATAACCATGGTGTTCTTTCTTTACTATACACGCCTGGGGTGGGGATGAAGGGTATATAAGACGTGGAACCAAAGTGCTTGGCAGATTGCCTCCTCAGACAAGCTGCGGGTGTCTGTTGCTGATGCTCTCTCTACATCTCATGAGATTGTAATAAATATCCTTTCTCTCGGCGCTCCAGTGTTGGTCTCAGTTTGTATCCCGGACCCGTGGACCCTGCACCTTTGGGTGGTCTTCCAAGGAGACCCCCAAATCCACAGGGTTAGGTTAGTTGGTGGCTTGCTTTCCTACCTGCTTGAGGAGAGGCCTGGTTTGCTGTCCCCTATTCTTGAGCTGGCTGTTCCGGTCTGCTGATTCCTGACTCAGTCTTTGCCTCATCAAATCTCCTTGAGGGGCCTTATTGCTCTCATGGCCAGAGAGTCGTTTTCTTGTTCATTTGGGTTAGTATAGACAGAATACTGAATTTGCATAATAATTTGCAAATGTAATTTGTCTCTGAACCTTTTGTCTCTTCGCCGTTCCACTCCTTTATGCACTGTCATATGAGATGTGTTTTTATCATTATTTCTTTGATATTACATTGTGATGATCTATGATTTGTGCTGTATTTTGGTATTGATGAGCATTTTACATTATTAAGTTAAACATTATAAATACATAATTGTGTGTCTTTAGAGGCGTTTTAGTTTTATGAGTATTTTAGAAACAAGTATTAGTTTGCCAAACCCTGTCAACTATATAAAGATTGCATCGCCATAATTGGTATGATAGAAATGAAGATACAATTTGGTCTTTGGTAAGTTTGGTAATTGTTTAGTATTTCACTAACTCCGTGTGAAGGGACTTGCTGGGTATTGAAATTAGGCCTGGTCTGTAGAAAATTATTAGTCCCGGATCGCTGGATCAGTTTTGGTAGCAGAGGATGGTTTATATTGATTATTTTGGCAAATTTATGGTTGATTTATTAATTTTGGATACTAATATGAAAAGTTAGCGTCTTTGTTTGGAAGTACGGGTACGGAGTTGCCCAAGATCCCGGGATGTTGATTTAGCCTCAGGGGCAGAGAAAGAAAGAGTGTGGAAAAGTATCGCACTGGAGAAGTACTTTGTCTGTTGTAATATCGAACAGTGAAAGGCTGTTGATATTTTAAGGGACCTATTCTAGAGAAAGTGAGTAAGCTGGATGTAATAGCGAAGTCCTCTTCCGAAACTTTAGAAAGTACACCTAAAGGAGTACCAAGACCTCACTTCACTGGATTGTAATTATGAAAGTCCTCTTCCGAAACTTTAGGAAATACACCTGAAGGAGGAAGTACCAAGACCTTTTCACTTGATTGAGAAGTAGAGTGACGCTGGTCGTTATTTTACTAGATGTAAAAGGATCTCTTGAATGATTGAACTCTTTTCATTTAGTGGAGCAGACAAAGTAGCAGCGTTTTGTGTCGTTTCTAATGAGAATTTATTTAGAAAGACTTTATAAAATATTGCCGTACTATTTTGTAAAGGGAGGGTCAGTTGTAGGAGTTATACCGACGTCACAAAAAAGCAGCGCTGGCATTGGTCAGAATAGCGGGTGTGTATTGTGCAACGATTGGTTGGTGTGAGTCGCGCGGGTATAGGACGAGCGTGAGCGAATAGAGTGAGCGGAAGGATTTCCTTGATTTCTGAAATATTTAGCGAAAAGAGAGTTGAAAATTAAAATGATACAAGATTTATTTAAAAAAAGATAAGTCAATAGTTACTAGAGAGGGAATTCCTGTACCTCCTGCAAGATCGCCTGCCTCCTTTATGATGTTAGAGCGTGGATGTCATAGTGTACATGGTTAGAGAATTGGGTGAGTTATACAGAGGATGATGGAGTTTTAGCTTCCCAGAGCATGGTACTTTTAATGTGACAATTTAAGACCAATTAATTAAGACCAATTAATTAAAACCAAATCCTAGAGCCATGCAGTATGAGGTGCTTGAGGAATGGGAACATGAGGCGTACAAAAGGGAGAGATAGGAATGGGATGAAATATAAGAATACAATGAGATGGTATTCAGAAGCTAAATGGGATGCTCAGATGAAAAGGTGGAGAAGAGATGTAATCATAGATGGATTATGTCCAGTAATGGTAGCTGAGGGACAAGCTGGTGGAAAGTGCAAGGAGAAAAAAAAATAATGTAGAGACTTCAAGAACAAGATATGGATCCGAATGAAATTGATAAGGAGCTTTTAGATGAGGTTATTGAAAAGACCTCCACCTTATCAGGAGAGTCCGGATGGGATTACTCCACGTGCACTATTAATTGAAATAGAAATTCCACAGGTATCACAAGCTTCACAAGTTCCATTAGCTTTACAGTCTTCATCAGATACTCGAGGTTCACAGGAGAGAGAGATGGAAATGCTCAATAGAGCAAAGGAAAAATTGACTCAGAAAATTAATCAGATGTTTAAATGCAGAAGCGTCGTCAGTCCCGGTGACAATTGGTCCTATAGTTCCATTGTATAGTGAGGGTCAAAATATTTCAAGAGTGCATGCATTGACAGTTCCAGTGAACGGTGTTAGGAATGTTAGTGGACTAGAATCAAATGAGATGGGTACGTCACTGATTGACATTCCAGTAAATGGAAATGTGACAAACTCCAAAAAGGAGCGTACAGATTGATCCTAGAAAATTAATGACAAATGTGAGAAACTACTTCAGTATCAGGGTGTTCAGTGGGACCTTCGCCAGAAGAGTTGGATGATTGGATTAGAGGAATGGCACCTAGTAAGTCCAAACCAAGTATAGGTAGGTTAAGAGTAGATCTGGAAGAAATGATTATTGGTACAATAAGTCCGGAGAGATTGAGTAAATATCAGGATGATGAGTTGTTATTCTCGTGTAAGAATATTACACTGAAAGCGAAGAATTTGTATGAGAGGTTGGCAGAAGCAGCACAAGAATATGGAGTGGATATTGAAGAAATCGAAAGCTTTACAGAAGACATGGGTTGGATTTTAGCTATAAGGATCTAGAGAGTTTGAATGCCTCTGGTAAATGATTGCAAATAAAGGAGTTGATTAATACTTTGAAAAGATGGGGTGAATTGGAACGATGGTAAGGTAGATGGGCGAAAAGGAATGAAGAAACACTTGCAAGTAAGGGTGTGACAGCATCTTCTTTGCTTCCGTAAAGAGACAGAACCTGCTGAAATGATATATCCTTCGAGGGAAGTTCCGGGTGGTGGATATGTTCATATTCCTTGGTCAAGACAGGACATATTGTCTTTTACTAATAAATTCCCAAAGTTGAGAGAAAAGCCTGTCGAGCGGTACAAACCGGTAGAGAGGTTTGTAAAGGCTTCGAAGGTTTTGTTGAAAGATTTGGATGGTCTGTTTGATACTGTGGTTCCAGCCGATTTATGGATAGAGTGTAAGATTGCAGTCGATTGGCCAAAGGAGGAATATCCTAGAGATAAGACTGGAGCACCTTCAGAAGAGGTGATTAAGAAATATAATCAAGTGATTACTTATTTGAAGAGTAAGATTTCCCCAAAGGAAACAGATTGGGTTAAGACTGACAGGACAACACAGGAGTCAAAAGAAACAGTACATGCTTACTATGAGAGACTTTCAGGTGTTTAAGCATATTAGCATATATATTGGTTTTGAAAGCATAACTGACAAAGATGTGGGACATTTTGTCTATAAGTTTGTGTTTGGATTGAAACCCGAAATTAGTAATATGATTCAACAACATTTGATTTGCTGGCAAAACAAGACAGTGGATGAAATGCTGAGGTATGCAAAGTATTGTAGTGATGATATTGAATCTAGGCATAAGAAATTCGAAAGAAAATGATGTGGGCGCAAGTGAAAGCGGCACAGCAGAAAAATGGGAATTTTGTTGATTTCTCTCTAACAGGTTTTCAAATGAAAGGGCAGAATCAGAATTTTCAAAATGGTCAGGTACCTGTACCTGGTATGAATGTTATACTGAATGGTGGTGTTCAAGTGCAATTATTGGGAAAGGGTAGAGGTAAAAATAATGAAGAAATGAAAAAGAAATTTCCTTGTCATGCGTGTGGAAGAACGAGTGTAAGTTCCTGTTAGGAAATAATGGAATGGTTCAAAATTTTAATCCACAGATTCAGAATGAGGTGGTTGTGAATCAACAACAGCTGCAACATCAACAGGTAGTTACACCACAGGTACACCAGGTACAAGTGCCTCAAGCTCCTATGCCAAATAATGTGAATGGTCAGGTACAGAGATGCAGTGCGAATGCTGGATTTCACGCGGGTGAACAAATTGGTAAGACTCAAAATGTACAGATGGTTTCGCAATACTGGTTGCAGTGTCCGGAGAGTGATTCAGATTCTTCTCAATGAGGGGGCCTGAGGGGGGGGGAGGAAGAGTGCGTGCTTGGCGCATCTCTAGAGGTAGATCAATCGGGTCCTTTTGTGGATGGGAAAGTGGAAGGTAATGATATTACATTTCTTGTGGACACTGGTATTACCCGTTCTACTTGTGAGAGCAGCAGAAATTCCAAGCCTACCCCTCTCGGGAGAAACTATCCAAGTTGTAGGAGTCTCAAATAAATAGATTAGAACTCCGGTGACCAAACCAATGGAAGTTCATATTGGAGAATTTAGAGATTTACATCGGTTTGTGGTGTGCGATACAGGTCCGGTGAGTCTTTTAGGTAGGGACTTACTGTGTAAAATGAATTGCATCATCTACTGTATTCCAGATGGTATTCTTTTCAGACACCAGATGAGGATGTTGTTTTCAAAGTGATGTTAGCAAGACAAGGGACAGAAGTGAATGATTTGTATCCTTTATTTACAGCAAAGGATTTACCTGTTGAATTGAGAGATAGTGACAACTGATGTGTGGGACTTTACAGGGAAAGATATCGGATTAATGAAAGGTGTTGATCCAATTCAAATTTGTCAAACAAGGTGCAGAATTTCTGAACACACCACAGTATAAAATGAGTCCTGAGACCATTGCAGGAGACACTCCTGTAATTGAGCAAATGATTGAACAGGGTATTCTGAGAGAGATACTAGGGAGTCCTTGTAATTCACCTATTATGGGAATTAAAAAGACCGAGCAGCAAGTATAGAATTGTGCAAGATTTGAGAAAAATTAATAAGATTGTAGTGCCATGTCCAATAGTGCCAAACCCAGCAGTAATTCTTTACCAAATTCCCTGTGATGCAGAATGGTTTACAGTGATTGATTTGTGCCAAGCATTTTTCTCGATACCCTTGCATCAGAATAGCCAATATCTTTTTGCTTTCTGGTTCGGAGACCGTGTTTTGGCATGGTGCCAAGTTCCTCAAGGGTTTACAGAGAGTCCTTCAATTTTCAATCAAATTCTGAAAAAGTATCTGGAGTCATTGGTTATGCCAGAAGACTCCGTATTGGTGCAATACATTGATGACCTATTGTGGCATCAAAGACACGAGAAGCATGTGTGACAGATGCAATTGCTCTACTAAACCATTTAGCAGTAGGTGGGCATAAGGTGTCACCAGCAAAACTGCAGTTTTGCCAGAAAGTTCAATGTTTGGGACACAAAATTGAGAAAGGACTCAGGAGAGTATCACAAGATCAAATTGCTGTGATCTTGCAAATGGGTCCTCCCAGAACACAGAAAGAAGTTCTAATGTTTCTGGGCATGGTTGGATACTGCAGACAGTGGATTTTCACTGATGGCCAAGCCATTACAGAGATGGACTCAAAGATGTAGTTGATCCGATTGAATAGGATGAAGAAAGTACAAAGGCTTTGGTTGAGTTGAGAGATAGTCTTTGTCTAGCACCTGCATTGGGAATGCCAGATTATTGTAAAGATTTTGCATTGTTCAGTTGCGAGAAAGATGGATGTGCACTTTCAGTTTTGACAGACACATGGAATGGCGCGTCGTCCAGTGGCATATTTCTCTGCTACCTTGGACTCAGTGGCCACAGCATTGCCAGGTTGTTTGAGATCAGTGGCTGCCACATATGTGAGCCTGGAGCAGAGTGAAGCAATTGTGATGGGACTTCCATTGAGAGTGTATGTGCCACATTCTGTTGAGATTTTGCTGACAAGGACGAGAACACAGCATATGACAAGTATTCGCTTGACTAGATACGAGAGTGATCTTGGGAGATGAGAATGTGACAGTAACAAGATGCAAGACACTGAACCCAGCGACTTTGTTGCAGAGTTAAAGTTGTGAAGAAGTAAAAGATGAAGCAGATCAGGATTGTTTGGATGCGACAGTTGTGTACAAAACCAAGGCCTGACATTAAAGACACCATTGCCAGAATCCGATTGTGTGATGTTTGAAGATGGTTCTTGTTTGAGGGATGAAAGAGGTGCTTTGCGTGCTTCTTATGCTGGGTGTACAGTGGCCATGGTTCTTGAAGCATCTTGTCCAAGAAGGGTAAATTCAGCACAAATTTCTGAGTTGGTAGCTTTGACCAGGGCTTGTATAATTGGCAAAAATTTGAGAATAACCATATTTACGGTCAATATGGTTTTGGGGTGGCGCATGATTTTGGTCAATTGTGGATGCAACGTGGATTTCTGACTTCCTCAGGATCACAGATCAGAAATAGTAAAAATGTAAAAGATTTATTTACTGAATGCATTACAATTGCCCAAAGGGATTGCAGTGGTCAAATGTCTGGCACATAAATCAGGAAATGATTAGGTGACAAGTGGGAACAGATACGCAGACCAAGTGGCTTGTTTCTGTGCACAACATTCGGTTTCAATTAACAAAGGAACAGAGAAAAATAATACAAATTGTCACTTGATGTTCTGTTCTCTTCTGTAGAAACATGGGATGAGTTAAACAGTTGCAAGAAGAAGCCAGTGAAGAGAAAGATTTGGATTAAAATCAGGTTGTACAAGGAGACCGGAGGATGAAATATGGGTGTATGTGGATGATAGGCCAGTAAATGCCAGACTGTTTACTTTCTCAAATGGCAAGGATGTACCATGGAGTAGCATGTGGGAAGAGATGCTATGATTAGACTCTTCAAACAGTCATGGTACAATCCTACGTTCAGGGTTATTGGAGTCTTTAACATTGACTACTCGGGGGCACCATCTCCCCTGTCCAAACGCACAGCTGAAGTCGCCCTCTAGGCCGTCATCTAGTCATTCCAATTTTATCCATGTAATCCATAGATTAAACAATTTGATTCATCTTAATTTCAACCTTTTTCCTCCACACGGGGAGTGATTTTACCAATTTTCACAATTTCTAATGTTTAAGCTGGGCCATCCGAACCTCTTGCAAAAAACACGAAAAATGCAAATTCGTCTTAGGCAGTGCTGTTCATTTTAAAACCCAATGCATTTCGGGCCGCTGGTGCCCTTTGTCAGGGGTCACTACAATGACGAGTAAAATAGAACAACTACTAGTATTTAAACTGCTAACAAACTTTCACAGATAGTTATACATTTATTCAAGATATTCCATACGATGTGACATGCTTTCTAATGTGACGCTTTAAGACCTAAAGCTGCCGGAATTCTCAACCATTTCACAAACTTATATTTCCCGCCCACATGCTTCCCCAAAACCCATTATTTATCATCTCCCCTTTCTCTTGTGTAAACGTGTTCTCAATGTGGCTTCTAGTTCATTCACAATGCTTTAATATGTTACTTAATCCACCTGACGCAAAACTTTCTCTCGCTCCCCACAATCCTCATACACCAACACAAACCGAACCCATTTTTAACCCAAATACCATCCGCACCCTGTATTCTCTGCATTCAACCACATTCAATCTCCTTCTCCCCGCAATATTCACACAACTATCCCACGTTCACCTCGCCTATCAACCCTATCCCCATGCACTCCCAATTTGATTAACGTGTATCTGCCCATAATCACCTGTGATACCATTCATCCCCATCCTCTCACACTCCATCTTGATACATCAACCCATCACTCTGATTTCACCCACATACCCCGTACCTTAAAATGTTCCCCTGTAATCCTAAACCGAATGTAACCTCTCATACTTCAACAATCAACTTGTTCGCTCTCCGCGCCTCATGAAACACTCCTACCACTCGCTCTCGTACCAATACGTTACTAACATATTTGCCTGTTCATGCACACTCACGCCCAGCTCAAAAAGTCGACTATTATTGTCTTTACACTGCAATGCTAACGATCCATACCTGCCATAGCCGTTGCAGAACAACCGGCCTCGTATTCTTTATCAAACAAATGCGTATGCCCTCCCTAATCCCCACCCCTTATTTAAATGTGGCTTCCCTTCCCCATTGGTCAACAATACTTTGCAATTCCCGCCAGCAATGTTGCATCACATGATACTTTTCCATTCCATGGACTCCATCCCCCACAACCCATTTCCGTTGTTGGAGCTTCCATCCAAACTTCGTAATCACATAACTTTATGGAAACTACAGGTGATGATTCATCAAGTCCACAAATTACACTGTCATTCAGTACTCGTGAAAGTTTACCAGTTCATGTCTTTACAACACGGTCTTTTTAGACGAATCACGACGTCTCGCCTGCCATGTGGAGTCGAACAAAGTTCATGATTTTTCTTAATTTATGCGTGCGGGTGCAATCCCGAAGTAGGGCATAATTTTCAACATGAATTTGCAGAGGTAGGGATGCACACCTGTTCTTTGTTTATCCATTTTGAAACTGAATGCGTGCAGTTTGGCTGGTGCCATGCCCAAACGGCACCTGGGTAAATAACATTGACTACTCGGGGGCACCATCTCCCCCGTCCAAACGCACAGCTGAAGTCGCCCTCTAGGCCGTCATAGTAATTTAATCCATATAGTAAACAATTTGATTCATCTTAATTTCAACCTTTTTCCTCCACACGCAGAGTGATTTTGCCAATTTTCACAATTTCTAATGTTTAAGCTGGGCCATCCAAACCTCCTGTAAAAAACACGAAAAATGCAAATTCGTCTTAGGCAGTGCTGTTTATTTTAAAACCCAATGCATTTCGGGCCGCTGGTGCCCTTCGTCAGGGGTCACTCCAATAAGTAAAATAGAACAACTATTAGTATTTAAACTGCTAACAAACACTTTCCACAGAGACGTGCAGTGTGCCATCAGCAAAATCCAGGTAGAAAGAGTTGGGGCCGGATTGGAAAAGCAGCAGGACCTTTTACTATGTTACAGGCTGATTTCTTAGAGTTACCGCCTTGTAATGGATTGAAATATGTGTTTGTTGTTGTTGGTCTGTTTTCTCGTTGGGTAGAAGCATATCCAACAAGAAGAAATGATAGTGTAACAGTTGCTAAATTGCTCGAGAGAGATCATTCCTAGATTTGGATCTCCAGGCTCTTTAGAAACGGATAGAAGTACACAGTTCAATAATGAAATAATTCGGATGATTTGCGCAGCATTACAAATTGAGCAAAAGCTGCATTGTGCCTATCGACCAGAAGCCTTAGGTGTGGTCGAGCAAATTAATGGCACTATTAAATCAAGACTGTCAAAGGTGTGTGCATCCAGAGCACTAAAATGGCCTGATGCTTTACCCTTGGTATTAATGAGTGAGAAGCATTCCTGATAAAAAAAAAAAGACTAGATTATCACCTCATGAAGTTATAATGGGAAAAGCGGTGAGACAGCCGATTGTACCAGCAAATCAACCGATTAATATAACAGATTTGGTGCTTGATTATTGCAAAGGATTGACTGATGTCGTGCGTTCCGTGTCTCATCAGGTTGGAGAAATTGCAACCACAACTCAGCAAGAGCATGATTTAAGTCCAGGAGAGTGGATTCTGGTGAAGCATGTGAGAAAGTTGTGTCTGGAACCTAGATGGCATGGCACATACCAGGTAATACTGGTGACAACGACAGCAGTGAAGTGTGGTGGCTTGCCAAATTGGATACAAGCGAGCCATACAAGAAGAGTCCCAAGTCCACTTGAAAGACTAGAAGAGGAAGAAGAGCACCAGGCAGAGAGACAAGCAGAGCCTGAAGTGACAGAGTCAGAAACTACAGATCCTGAAGCTGTTGAACCTGTGATCGAACCGGAACAGAGTCGAATAAAGTGGGCACCAGCTGCTGGGTCTCGTAAGACTGCTGTTGAAGGTGATGAAGGAGAAGTGTTAAATGAGAATCAAGTGCAAGAGAGAAAAGAATCAAGTAAAAACTTGCGAACTGGACACTGAAGCAGAAGAAACTGTGCAAGTTAAGAAAGCAAGAAAAGGTGATCGGTGGCCAAAAGGAGTGAAAAGACAAATACACAAAAAGAAAAACACCAGACACGATAATTGAAGTATCAAGCCCAGAACAAAGTGAGTCAGAAGAAGAATCAGTTCGGAAAACAAAGAGGGTGAGAGTTCCGAACAAGAAATACACAGCTCCAGAATGGACATATGTGGTATTGGAACAAATTGAGCACACAGATCAGAGCAAAGAAAACCCTGGTACAAAGCAGAGAAGCAAACTGTTTTGAACCACCTTAAAAAGAACAGTGTAAATTAAAGTGCGGAAAATTGATTAATTCGAAGAACTGCAGAGAATGGAAGAAGAAATTGAATTAAAGGCTGCGAAGATTTAAAAAAAAAAAAAAAAAAAAGGGGGGTGAAGAAGGCTTGAAGTGTTTGGATACACTACTTAGATAGTTTTTCTAGTTTCTTTATCTAGCTTTTCTTTTCGAATGGATACAAATTGTTTCCCTAGAAATGGCAAATACAGCAGAGACTGGATATCAAAATCATAATTTTAAACGTAGGTGTATTAACGCTCGTTTATTTAGTATTTTATTACTAATGTTGGTGTGGTTAACACTAATAGTTATTGTGACTGTCTTAATGGTAACTAATCATAAAAATAATAGTGTGATGAGTGAGAAAGTAGATTTTAAAAGTCTTAAAGAAATTTCACATACTAATATAGAAAAGATGGATGACAGTATTTACCATCAATATCAATTAATGACTTTGTTAAAAGTATTTACTAAATTGTTGTATGAATATGTGGATACAATGGATGTGAGAGATGGTTATGTGTGCATGCAGTTACCATCGTCTGTCTCAGAGGGGGTGACATACCATCACCTACCTTTAACCTATTGAGTTTCTTGTAGTGTTTGGACTAGTCTTTTACGAGAAAGGTAGCTTACAATATTATTATTCTAACATGGACTTAGTGTTTTCAGAAATTCCTATTAGAAAGAACATGAATAGAGTAAGTAGTGCTGAAAATGCAGAATATATGGGTGAATTTTTCATACAACAAAAACAATAGATACAGTACACGCACAGACATAACTTGACATGTAAATTGCGGTTTGAAGAAATAGAATTAATTAACATGGTAGAAGATAGAAGGCAGGATTTCAAGAGAAAGGCTGCTGAGCAAAAGTCCCACGTACCTCCATGGGCTTTCAGAGAAGGAGATTACAAAAAGGGTGAGACATACGCTGCCATGACCCTGGACTGGCATCATAGAGGAAGATTTGCTTGCTTAGATTAAAAACTAATTATTTTATTGGTTCTAGTGAATGTGATCATACTTTCCTAATTACGGGAGGATAGGGAATAAAAGGAGGGACTGATCCTGTCTTTCCGGGGATCTATTATGTGTGTGGTAAGAATGCCTACTATAGGTTGCCTGCACATTAGTATGGATGCTGCTATATGGGTATAGTTTTTCCAAAAGTTTATCATTTGGATAAAAATAGAATCAATGAAGTAAAGAATGGATTAATACGTAATGAGAGGAGCGAGATTTTCAGAAATAGTGGGAGATATATTTGGAGCATTGATACCTTCAGTTAGGGTCATCATAAATTCACATAAAATTAGAAAATGGTCCAAAGTGGTTGATCGTTTATCAACAGATACTGCTGGTGGTTTCTTGATGATTGATCCTGAAATGGTTGCAATTAGGTCTATGGTTTTACAAAATCGACTTGCTCTGGATGCATTATTGGCTAAAGAGTGTGGAGTCTGCAACATGTTGAAAGTGCAACAATGTTGTACTTGTATCCCTGATAAGAGTAAGAATCTGGAGGGGTACATCAAGAACATAACAAATCTTCAAGAAGATTTGGCTGAAATAAAGGTTGAAGGTGCTTGGGAGAAACTTGGTAAGAGTTTTTCATCTATGGGTAATTGGTTTTCTACCTTTGGGAATAGTGTATTAGGGAGAATACTAACACCTATCATTGCAGTAGCTAGTGATACTAATGATTTTTCTGATCTATAAATGTTGCAAATGTAAAAAAGGAGACATCTGATGCGAAAAGAGCAAGAAATAGAAGAAATAGAATTAGAGGAAAGGAAATTATTAAATTAAGCATTTAGATGGAATGATGGTAAAGCAAGAGAACTGCTTTCTGAAAGTGATAATTTGTATTTGTGGGTATTTTGGGGATGGCTCAAAACGCCATCAAAGGGGGGGATTGATGGAGCGGGGTTTTAGCGAAATAAAACCTGCTCGAATTGAACCCTCAGTAACATTAACAGTGTGCGGTGAAAAACTAATGTGGAAGAGAGCTTAACATGAGGGAAAATGCTACTGCGCAAGCGCGTACTAAAACACTGAAGTAGGCCGCAAATGCTTCTTGACAAATGAAAATAAAAAGACTAATGCTGCTTTTGTGCACACTATTAACGTTTGCTAAAACAATATTAATACAGGTTGCGCATGGATAAATGCAGCACTGGGTGGGTGCCTCTTGACATGGTAAGCCCCCACTTTCAACCTGGTATTTGATGTGATTTCTATTGTAGTGCACAGGGTCCCTCTCAACCAGGTCCCCTGTGCCAGTGCTTCTTCCCTAAAACATATCCACAATTGGTACTACTGTCCCCTGTGTTAAACGGTAAAAATGTATTCTGCTAACTTAGCCTCCGCTTTCAGCCATTTTGTCTGTGAACATCCATTTTGTGTTTCTGCGGGGACTTTGTAAGGTCAGGGAGTTACGTGTTCTCTGAAAGCTGGTTGTGCTAATAATACTTGCGTGCCAGGGTAGAGGCCCTGCCCTGTTGAAAGGCCCCGAGCACAGATGTTCCCATCTACAAACCCACCAAAGCCTGTAAACCTCCCCTGCCCATCTATGAAGACGACGTGGGTGGGGGTTTATCAGGAGTCAACAGTTCTGCATTTGGGCATGACAAAGGGGTTTCAGTGAGTGTCATGCTGCACCAAGACTGTATAAATACAGTGTTGGAACCTATGCTTAGTAGTTCCCTCTCAGACACTTGCAGTGTCTGTATGACGGAGCCCGCTCATGAGATGTAATAAACTTGTATTTTGTTTCCACTCCAGTGTCGATCCTCATTTGTGAACCCGTAGACTAAGGGTGTCCCTGCACCAGTGGGATAAAGAGAATTCCCATTTCTACAATTGACACTGCAACGTGGGGCCCCATTGAAGACCACAGCTGGACCAGAAGGTCGTTTTGACAGGACAGAAATACTGAGGGGCGCCCCACAAAAGGAGACTTGTTCTCGCGGCCGAGGTGATTTTCAGCTAATCGACCTGACCTTCGTGGCGGCTGTGGGTCTCAACTGGGGCTCTTCGGTTGGCATTTGATGGGGATCTATTGATCTGAGGATCGGCAGGTGGGAGTTGAAGAAGGTAGGATCAAAATGGTTGTCTTTTTGGTTTTGTCTTGATAGAACATTTGCAAATGTTTTAGGCAGGTAATGAGAAATGTTTCTCATTTCTTAGTTTTGGTATCAGTCTCAACGACATTTAAGAAGAAATTGGTAAACATGCCTGTTTTTAGCACACTTCGTGCATTGTGTTGTTGTGACGAGAATAGAATATTGGAAGAAAGACAGCCAGCACCTATAGAAGGTACTCCTAATTATGAAATGTACGTTACATACGGAATTTCTTCCATACTGTTTAGCACATTCTGGAATAAATATACGAAGGCAGATACCAATTTACAGTGGCCACTTAATGGTACCTTTGACTTAAATAGATTACAATATGTAGAAGAACAGCTCTTTAAGAGAAAGAGTAGACAGTATGTTTGACGCCTTAGGATTATGGAGAAAAATTAAACAGAAGCAGGTTAAGGAGGGATAGGAAGAAATCAGAAGAACAGACTATTTCACAGAAAATAAGAGTTGAAATTAAAAGAAGTATAGAATGTGAAGATAGACGATTTAAACTTCAAATGCAAAAGGTATATGTGGCAAGAGATGGGAAGGTTAATCAGGGTTTAGATGATGACGATTCAGAACTTGAAGAATTACTCTGTCGACCATCCCCGCCTCCTTATGCGCCGAATTCCAATGGGAATAATGCGGCCCCGACGGCACATTTCCCGCCACACCAAGTACCACAACTGTATCCCCCATTACCTACTGCTTCTGCCGCCACTCCCGTACTTGACAGAAAGGTTACTACCCCTGTACTTACACCTACAACACGACGTCGTAGATCCGTCCTTACAGAAAAGGATAAAGTAATATTGATGACTAGGGCACATGATTGGGTCCGAGATGACGATACACGTGTGGGTGAGGTCCTCACGTCCTCTTCTCAACACCCACAAATGATTCAGCAATATATTGTAGGAGAAATGGCCAATGCGATAGTAGAGGACTGGAGATCTATTGTTAATGAGGAGGCCCCTAGAGTGAAGTAGAATATGGAAAAGGTCGAATGAAGGCATGTTGACTGCCTTTCCCTTACAACAAGCGGTAGCGGATTTCTCATAAGAGGGAGCTCAAGAGGCTTATGTCAGCTTCAACAAAAGCCTTCCCCATGCAGGAAGCGGCTCCTGTGTTTCATCCAGCTATGGGAAATGGTCAGGGTCCTAATGCAGCCCGGTTTCAGTTCCAATGGATCTATTCCCCTTGGAAACGATCGGACGTATTGACCCTTAAAGCTTCTTTACCCGATCCTAGAAAGAATCCCAGTGCATTTTATGAAGAAATGAGCGCTGCATTGACTTCTTGTGTCATGACTTTGGCAGACATGGACATGTTTTTCGGACTTATCCTGCCCCCTGACCTTTGGCGTATAGTTCGTAAACAGGACCATGCGGACTTTGGAGGCACTTGGGCACAGCTAGAAGCAGCTGATATTGATAGGAAACCAGGGGAGAAACCACCAAAGATTATATTAGATCTACCGGATCACATAATTACCTTCATGAAGACGGTAGTGCCCCCAAAGAAAATATCATGGGCGAAATTGGCGGCTTGTAAACAGAAGAAAGAGGAGTCAGTCTCAGATTTCTTCACCAGGTTTGAGGGGACTTTTCACGATTATAGTGGGCAAGAGACAGCTTCGGATACAGGCAAACATCTATTTGTAGATACATTTGTAGCCAACCTGTTACCCGATATTTCGCAAAAATTACGAGTAGCTGAGAGTACATGGGCTACTTCCACTCCACCTAAAATTTTGGATATGGCCCAGTATTACGAAAACCAAATTACTGAACGAGACAAGAAAAGGTATAAGGAATTGAAAACTAAAATATTGTTTCAACAGGTCTCTGGATCGCAGAGAGGAAGGGGTCGAGGGGTTTTCAAGGCTGACCCCGCCCCCCCCCAGAAGGTTTATGCAAGATTCCCCGACGTCTGACCCATTAGGGCCAAACCAATGTGCATATTGTAAAAAAGGACATTGGCGATCCGAATGCCCAGTACTCCGCCAACAAGATAAAGGAATGGGAAGGGGAATGACAAGGGGTCCACTACAACGGCCTTTTGTTAGCGACAGACAATCACTTTGATAATACTGCCCCAACAAAAACTTATTATGCAGACGACTTTAGTGCAACAGATGCTACAGGCATGTATTTCAACTAGGACAGCATAGGACGAGGAGGGAACAGTTTCTATACCGGTAGATCAGACAGGCCCATATGTTACTGCTAAAATATTGGGGACCCTGCAGCAATTTCTGGTAGATACTGGGGCTACACGAAGTGCAATTTCTCAACAACGGATCCCTGGGACTCCCTCGTCTGGCTATAACAATGTATCTGAAGGCTTCGCTGGAAAGCGAATTCTTAGTCCCGCGTCTAAGCCCCTGGATCTTACTATTGGTCCGTTTACCACCAACATGCCATTTCTTCTCACGCCAAATTGTCCCAACAATCTGCTGGGACTAGACTTACTCAAACATTTTCATGCGCGTATTTATTGTTCACCGGATGGTGTATACATTACGTTTGGTAAGCCTAGTCGTGATGAGCAGTATGTTCTCAATGAATTACCACATGAACTATCCACTGTACCGCCTTCTGTGTGGGCAGAGGGTGAAACTGATGTTGGCTTATTATCCATTGAACAGGTACACATACAGGTTAAACAGAATGCCATTTTGCCTCGAATACCTCAGTATAAGATATCGCAGGAAGGCGAAAGTGCATTAGTTCAAATAATAGAAAAACTCATTGAAAAAGGGGTGGTGGAAGAAACGGATAGCAATATTTGTAACAGCCCTATTTTACCGGTTTTAAAGCTTTCCACCTCTGATAATATGAAAGGAAAGGTCTATAGGTTTGTTATCGACCTACGTGAAATTAATAAAATAGTGATACCTCAGTTTCCTGTAGTTCCAGACATTACTACACTATTAACAATGATATCGCCAACAGCATGCGTTTTTTCCGTCATGGACCTTAAAAACGCATTCCGGTCTATTCCTATTGCACCCTCTAGTAGGTATTTGTTCGGGTTCTCCATTAAAGGCCGGTCCTTTCATTTCTGTAGTGCTCCTCAAGGCTATACAGAAAGCCTGAGCATTTATAGCCAAGCTCTTATACGACAACTCGATACCTTAAAGTTACCTTCAGGCACTTCTTTGTTGCAGTATGTTGACGATCTGCTAATCGCAGCCGACAACACAGAACTTTGTATTAAGGCTACATTGATGTTATTGAATCACCTTGCTAAATTGGGCCACAAAGTATCTAAGAATAAGTTACAGTTTTGTCGACCAGAGGTTACCTATTTAGGTCACCTCTTGTCGAAGGAGGGAAGGACGTTGACCAAAGACAGAATTAAATCAATCATACACACACCTATTCCACAAACACAAAAGGAAGTTAGGGCATTGATTGGTATAACATCCTACTGTCGTGACTGGACCCCCAATTTCTCCCTCATTATCAAACCTCTTCTTGCCCTTACGACTAATACCCCATCTGCTTTGCATTGGTCTTTTGAGTGTCAAAGTGCATACCAACAACTCCGAGCAGCACTATGCTCTGACCCTGTGCTGGGAACACCTGATTATATGAAACAATTTTTTTCTTTATGTACACAAACGTAAAGGTTGCGCATTGTCTGTCCTAACAGCCACACGGGGACAAAACGCCCATGTGCATACTTCTCTGCAGTTCTGGACCCTGTGGCCAGGGAACTCCCTGGTTGCCTGAAGTCTGTGGCAGCAACTGCCATTTCAATCAGCAGGACTTGTACTGGACCACAAATTGACGGTTTTTGTTCCCCACTCAGTTGATGTATTATTGAATCAGACTAAGACAACACTTGACGAGTGCTCGGCTTACTGGGTACGAACTCACTTTGTTAGCACCACACATCACACTTAAACACTGTTTGACCTTGAATCCAGCTACTTTGTTGCCATTACCCTCTGAACAACCTAGTGACATACATGACTGCATTTTTACCACTGAAGAACAAACAAAGGGTCGAGTAGACACTGATATTCCCCTGCCTGACGCTCCGGGTGACTTGTATGTAGATGGATCTTGTTTTAAGCTACCTGATGGCACCACTACCGCAGCTTACGCTATCACTGCAAACAATTGAGGAGACAGCTCAAATCCCCTATAAGTCCGCACAAGCAGATGAACTTCTTGCAATCTTGAGAGCTTGTGAGCTTAGCCAAGGACTATCTGTGAATATCTATACAGACAGTCAATATGCCTTTGGAGTTGCACATAACTTCGGACGCTTATGGCAGGAAAGGGGGTTCTTGACGTCCCATGGCTCGAATACACAGCATGGGGAATTAGTTCAGAATTTGTTGACTGCACTAACATTACCAAAACGGGTGGCTATCGTTAAGTGTAGTGCACACCAGAAAATAGTGGATGATGTAGGTAGGGGCAATGCTTTCGCAGACAGCACGGCAAAAGAAACAGCACGTAGCCAACAGGGGAAAATGTATGTAAATTTACTCCACTGCAGAGAAAATTGCAAATGTGAATGAAGAGGTTAGAGAGATCCAACAGATGGAAACAAAAGAGGAAGTGGAACAGTGGGAAAAGACAGGAATATTGGACAGTGAAAATTGTTGGAGAAAAGGGCCAGATGGGGACAGGTGGAAATTACCCAGTTCTTATGTTCTACCGTTTGTCACTATGGCGCACGGTCCAGCACGTCCGTGCCAAAAGCATAGCCACACAACTAGAGCAGGTATGGGAACATCCAGACATAAGACAGCTGAACATTATGTTAGACATTGTATGATTTATTTGCAACATAACCCGGGAAAGGGAGTAGCCACCCCAAAAGGAGGGTTTTCCCCGCCCAGTGCACCATTCGAAGTCCTACAGTTTGACTTTATGGAACTTGAAAGATGTAATAATCGGAAATATGCTTTAGTGATAGTATGTGCTTTTAGTAAGTGGGTTGAGGCCTATCCTACAACAGAACACTGCACTCACTACAGCTAAAATACTCGAAGGAATATTTCCCGAGATTTGGAATTTGTAGAATTTTATGGAGTGATAATGGACCTCATTTTATTGGACAGGTTATCAAATTGATTACTGAGAGTCTAGGTATACGCCAGAAGTTTCATGCTGCTAATCATCCACAATCTGCAGGATTAGTGGAAAGATATAATGAAACCCTGAAACTTAAACTGGCCAAGGTACAGGCATCAACAGGACTTAAATGGCCAGATGCTCTGCCCCTAGCACTCATGTCGACCCGTGGTGTTGCGAATAGCAAGTCTGGTCTCGCACCCTACGAAATAGCTTTTGGGAGACCAATGAATGTATGGGGTCCCCCACGTCCCAAGAAAATGAGAGAACTCGAGTACCCTATTTTGTTAGATTATATGAAACACAGACAAACTTCCTTTGATTCACCAACAGGTACACGACTCACTACCTGATAATTCTGAAGGTCCGGGGCATCTGTTACAGCCCGGAGACTGGGTTTTAACGAAAAATTTCCAGCGCTTAAAGAACTTGGAACCTCGCTGGAAGGGGCCTAAACAAGTTCTACTAGCTACGCGGACGGCAGTCCGGGTCACTAACAGAAGGAACTGGGTACATGCTACGCACTGCAAGAAAGTGCCAGCAGATCTGACCCAGACAACGGAAACTGAGAACGTAGGACTTGCACACAACATTCTCAGTAACGAGGAAAAGACGGACCATCACTTTGCCACACCTGAGGAACTTCTCTTTACGGATCCAACAGTAGCTGGAAGAGAGAGGTACAATCTGAGACCTCGTGCTACCAACTGAATAAAGACTTTGAGAAAAAAGGGTCCGGCGAGTCTGGTCCGGTTAGAGGGCCTACTTGGTGGGAGACTGTTACGGAAGCGGCCGAACTAGGTTTGGTGCGGTTTGTGGCCAGAGTATCCTGAATCCGTGGAAAAACGCGGATTGTCAACGTTCCTACTATCGGACTTTGTGGCAAATCCGTCCTGCAGTATCTGAATGGAGAGAATAAGAGGATTCACAGTGCAGAAAACGACTAACACTATTCACGTTCACATTACAATACTTTGTCCAGGATTAGAGATGGAGCTTCAAATTTCCACAACTTGGTCAAAGAATCCGGTGAAAAGCAAAATAGCTGTTGCCTGCCTTGGACCACCGCTTCAGTTTCCTGATTGGTCCCAGACTGGATATTATTTGGGACCAGAGTTGCATCTTCTGAAAAAGGCAATATATCCAACGGTCCTTCAGGCAGTCGCAGATGAACTTGTGGATGACCTTCCTGGAGTACCTGTTATACAGATTTTTCATTGCTACAGTCACCCTTGGACTGAAAGTTCCAACGATTTTGGTTTAGCTCCTGGTGTGGAACGTGTGGAGGTGAAATTGTGTTTGTTTGCCTCAAATGTTAGTTTTCCTTCTCATCTTCTCCACTGACTAATATATGCACGGTATATAGAGTAGAACATTTGAGAAAGAACATTTACGAACAGAGTTGGCAAAGTTATAAGAGACAATACAGTTAGACAATGTTGATTTTGATATTGCGAATGCCTATCATGGAGGAAGGTAGTCTGGATATTCAACACCCTACATTGAAAAAGATAAAGCATAAATGGACATTTATTTGTTTGATAGCGAGCCTACTTAGTGCCATAAGTATTTGTGTGATAGCTTGGTTTTTACATATGAAATTTCCTGTGCATATGCTTGTACGCCCAACACCCACACAGCCTGAACACTATTATTTTACCCTTTCACCGCTAGACGAAAAACATAGGCTCTCTTATAAGAACAATTCATTCATTTGAATGCTGCATTATACCCATAGCATTACTAACATTTCCAATTGTTGGGTCTGTGGACTGTTACCTGTACATCAGGGAGCAGGGGGAACGCCCCTCATACCACTCCCATTCTCCCACAACGGCTCTTGCACGGCTTGGTTCAGAGTCTTCTGGGCAGCACAGGTTAATAAGATTTTTAGCTTCGATGTAGGAGGTCTTAATAAGGAGCTAAATAAGGCATGTTATCCAGATGACAATGGTAACCCGCAGGCAAAAGGATCAGATTTAGAAGTAGAAGAATACGGTGGTCATAATGATTATGCCACTAAGTAGGTTTTTACTCCACGGAAAATAAGAACGAAATTGGAGCAAGGGTTGCCGGTTACAACAGTAACAGAAGCACGAGCCCCTCTCTGTGTAAGGAGTATAGGTCCTATTCCTGTAGGAAAAAGCAACTGCAGTATCATTTTGAAGTTGACAAGTCCCAATCACAGTAGTTTTCCAGCATCCCATAATACTTATTTTATTTGTGGGAATAAGGGTTATTTCGACCTACCACAAGGGTGGTCAGGGATATGTTGTGTCTTTCCTCCTCCCTCCTGTTTATTTGGCCCCGGCTTCTTACCACAAAACTCGATTACTGCCTCACAATCCTTTCTTAGCTAGGACTAAGAATGATAGATGTTAAAACAGTAGATCAGACTGACACCACATTGCAAGAATACGTTGATATGAATTTAGGTATCTTTTTCTTTGTTGGCCTGCCTCTTAATAGTAGGAACATACGAAGACTCACTAGGGTAGTTGAGGCAGTAGTTAATCAGACCACAACAGCTCTTGGTAACATTACCGAGGAGCTCCAAGCTACGAGACTCGTAGCTTTGCAGAACCGTACGGTTCTAGATGTCATTCTTGCAGATCGCGGTGGTGCATGCCGAATTATAGGTGCCAGTTGTTGTGTTTATATACCTGATAACGCACCTTCTGTTTATCAGGCCATCTCCAAGTTACATAAAATAGCGACTGAAATACACCAAGACACTGGAACATGGACCTGGTCTAGTTGGTTCTGGGGCATTATTATGTCATGGGGATGGAAATTACTCATCATAGCGGCCTGTGTAGTAGGCGCTATTCTAGGCTGTTGCCTTTGTATTCAGTGTATGCCCATTATATGCCCCCTCTGCACTGCTTTATGCATGTCCTGTATCCCTAAGAAAGTAAACACCCATGATGTTAATAAGCAGCTTATGCTTCAGCAACAAATAGATGATCTTATGAGCATAGATATGAGAAGTTTGAACGATGGAGTGCCCTAAGCTGTTGCAGTTTAACACACTGACTTAGCTCATTATCTTTGATGTTTTCTGTATTTGCAAAGCTTTATGTGCCGGAAATGTATTTTCGCTATTTAATTAGACAATGTCTTTAGCAGAGGCTAAAAGGAGGGACTGTTAAACGGTAAAAATGTATCCTGCTAACTTAGCCTCCGCTTTCAGCCATTTTGTCTGTGAACATCCATTTTGTGTTTCTGCGGGGACTTTGTAAGGTCAGGGAGTTACGTGTTCTCTGAAAGCTGGTTGCGCTGATAATACTTGCGTGCCAGGGTAGAGGCCCTGCCCTGTTGAAAGGCCCCGAGCACGCAGATGTTCCCATCTACAAACCCACCAACGCCTGTAAACCTCCCCTGCCTATCTATGAAGATGACGTGGGTGGGGGTTTATCAGGAGTCAACAGTTCTGCATTTGGGCATGACAAAGGGGTTTCAGTGAGTCATGCTGCACCAAGACTGTATAAATACAGTGTTGGAACCTAGGCTTAGTAGTTCCCTCTCAGACACTTGCAGTGTCTGTATGACGGAGCCCGCTCATGAGATGTAATAAACTTGTATTTTGTTTCCACTCCAGTGTTGATCCTCATTTGTGAACCCGTAGACGAAGGGTGTCCCTGCACCAGTGGGATAAAGAATTCCCATTTCTACACCTATAAGTAAGTACCAAGTAAGTGGTACCTAGGGCCTGGAAGCTGAAGAGGGCCCACTGGGAACCCCCCTCACTAGGGCCATGCCACTGCCCTTGCAGCTTGCATGCCCTTGTGAGGGGAATTAAATGACAAAAATCGACATTGCACCCTGCCTGGGTGCTTTGCCAGCCATCCCTGCCTGTAGGTATAAGCAAGTTACCCCCCTAGCAAGCCTTACAGCCTATACCACAGGTGAGGGGATATCTGCTTGAGTAGATATGCCCCTACAATACTTAAGTCAATTCTTAAATATTGCAAGTACATAAGGAATACAAGGGCTGGAAGCTCTACATTGAGTACTCCAGCACCATTATAGCTTCACTGAACACAGGAGTGTTTGGTACCAAACTACTACTCACGATAAACCCACACTGATGCCAGTGTGGGGTTTATTGTAACATGTACTCAGAGGGTACCTCAGAGGAGCCCCCTGAAAACCTATCAACCCTGGTGTGGGCACCGACTGTCTTTAGGCAGCCACACAGATATTTTTCTGGACCCCTGGGTGGAGAGCCTTTGCCCAGGAGGTGCATTGTTCCTGGTCCCAGATAGCAGAGGTGTCAAACCTCCTCCCGCAGGATGGGCCCAGTGCTCGAACGGGGAAGCTTCAAAGGGCTGTAGTCTTTGTAATGCGACCCCCCCTTTGCCCCTGCTGCCAACAGCAAATTGCAACCCCCAGTTTACAACCCCACTTCGGGCAGGAAAACTAAAGAGGCCAAGAGGTGTGCCTACCTCTTCCAACTCAACCCCTCAGGTGGAGGATGCGAAGTTTAGCTCACTTTCAGTCCCCTCCATCTTGAAGATGAGGGAACTCCTCCAATAAGGGCTAGGTCTATGCCCCCCTTCAACAGTAGGGTAGCATGATAGTGGGTGTAGTCACCACAGGTAAGGTTCCAATTGACCCTACCAACTACTCCCCTAAAACACCCCCTAAATTTAATATTTAGGTGGCTCCCCAGATCTAAAGCCTAGATAACTGCAACCTACGAAGACGCTGTGCAGCAAAGCCTGAAGACTACTACGGACTTGACCCCAGCCCTACCGGCCTGTCTCCAGCAAAGAGTACGACGCCCGTCCTTCAACGAAGACCAGATCTCCAGAGGACAGCAGCCATATCCAGAAGAATCCAATTACAAGTGCTCCGGATCCAGCTGGAACCGCGAAACCTGCCCACTCAGCACCAGACACCTATGGCCAGAGTGAGTGGCTCACCTTTCCAGTGAAGTCTCCCCAGTGACCCTGCCTCAAATCCAGCGTTGGTGGACCTCTCCTGGACCCCTCGATGCCTGCAGCATTAATCTAGAGGCTCCCCCTGACCCCGACCGGCAAGAAGGCTCAGACGTCAAAAGGCACCCCTGCACCCAAAGCCCCTGTGCCTTGGTGAGCTTAATCAACTGTGACCCTACGACCATCTACATCTATACTTACCTCTGCCGTCGTAGGTCTCCCTCCCGCAACCTCAGATGCGACGCCTGCAGCCTGTTTGCCAAAAGCAGAAACCGCATTGAAAAGCATTGGGCGCCCAAAGCTGAATTAGCAACCCGGCTGCCCCTGTGCTGCATGAAGGGGGGGGGGCACACAGTACCTCCAAACATACACCATGTTTGGAGATGCTTTGTGGGCCCCCCTTGTGCTCGACTTAACCCCCAAAGCTTGGCCCCTGCAACAGTTTCACTTACCAGCAAGCAGTGTGGCTTCGATCACCCCCAGTCTCCACTGAAACGCATTGGGCTGAACTCAGACTTTGACCTCTGTACCCAGCCACTCCTGTGCTGCTGATGGTGCAGTTTTGGTACTCACCTGACCATTGCCCCTTGCTGACCTTTGGCCCTTAAGACTAACTTTAAGTGTAATACTTACCCATATAACCGCATTATTGTTTTCCTCTATAGGATAACATTGAACTGCTCAGAAATTGTTTTAAGTGTAGACTTTTGAAAGTGAAAAGTATTTATATATTCAAAAAGTACTTACCTTACTGCAAAGATCTTGGTCTTAAAATAAAAAACAATGTTTATTATTCTAAAATTCTGGTGGATCTTTGAGTCATGTGTCCATTATTGGGCAATGTTGAGCAATAAATGTCTGACACTCCTCTGTGTTAGGCCTAAGGCTGCTCGCACACACTACCACTAATAGAGCACTTTGGGTTTTACATTGAGCCCTGTATACTTTTGGGGAACTCCCTGGACTCTGTGCATGTTATAACCACCTAGTAGCACACCATATACAGAGTCAGATCCCTACAAAAATAACTACTGATCGAGTCTTCGACAGATCTGGCAAACCCAGAATACGTCATAATAGTGATAGATGTGCCCTTCTAGATGTTATTCATGCTAAAACTGCAAGAACCCTGGAGGATAAAGCATCCACAGGAGAAGGACTAGATCTTCACATCAAGCCCACACATCTGGGCCAGGATGGACTACTCAATCTCCCCTACCCTCCTCTATCATCTGATTAGTACATCTTATGCAGGGTATATCACAATATTATTGGCATTCATGTAGAATTAGACTCAAAGCGCCTCCAAAAGGGACCATGGAGATTAAATCTCTCCAATTACAAAGACCCCCCCACCCCCGTGACAAGGAGCGATCATATGTAGAACATTTTCTACAAGAAAATAAAGACTGGTTGCATTTGTACTATAGGGAGTGAGTATAGGAAGCTGCCTCTTTATGGGACATATCAATAATCTGATATACCATGTAAAGTGTCCAGGGGTTCCCTTACTAATGGACAGGGCTTACTATGGAATCCCCAAGTGCTCTGTTGGGGGGGGGTAGTGTGGTCAAGCAGCATTAGGCTTAACACAGGAGTTCAAGACAATTGCAAATACACACAATTAATAAACGACAACTCAAGAAGGAGATCAATACCAATTTATAAAAATACAAGTATCTCTAAAGATGTTTAGGCATCAGAGAAAAATAGTTAAAATAAGTAAGTTTAAATACAAATTCTTTCCACTTCAAGAAGTAGACGCATTGCAATTGGAGTTCTGCAATGTTATCCTATGTAAGGAATAACAAGTTCTGCAAACCGGTACAGTACATAGACTTACAGGAGCACTCTCCAGGAGTTGAGTTGTGGGCAAGGTCCAAGGCAGCACCAACAGTACACCACCAGTAGCATGAGGGCAGCCGGATGCAAATAAGTAGGGAGCCCAATGCGTTTCAATGGGGATCGGTCTCTGCAAAAAGAGGCTGCAGTCTTTGGCTAGGAAGCCATCCGGGCTGAGCAAGCATGGGGGGGTGGGGGCTCCTCTTCTTCAAGGCCCAGGGCAACGGGTGCAAAGGCGTCTTTAGGCATCAATTTGAACTTACCAGGAGCAGTCGAGGGAGCTTGTGTGCAGAGGCTGCAAGCGACATCGGGGAGTCCAGAAGTTAAACCACGATGGACTCGGGCTCTGGAGGGCTGGGAAACCTTTCACAGTTTGCCCACTTCAGCTTGGACCGGTGGAGAGGGGTGCAGTAGTTGCTTCACGGGTCAGGTTTTGGCAGTTTCAGTGGCCTCAGTCTCTTTAAAGTTTCTTCTTGAACAGGTCTGCTTTTCACAGGTCTTGAGTCTTTTTCTAAGGCAGGCAGCCCTCCCAGGTTTCTGGAGTCACAGCTGCAGGACGAGTCGACTTTGGTGCAGTTTGACAAGGGCTGCAGACAGGCTGGTGGCGCCGATGCAAGTCAGGTGCTCTTTTCAGTCTTCTGCAGCTCTTTGGTGTCCGCTTAGGTAGTCATTATGTCCTTCTCTGGTGCCAGGGGCTCCCCTAAATACTGAATTTAGGGGCTTTAGAGGGAATGCCAGGTAGTAGCCAATAGGAGACTTGCCTCTAGGGTGACCACCACACTCATGCAAGCGGACATTGCAGGCTGTGTGAGACATGGTGCAGACAAAAGTGAAGACACATGGCACACCTTTCCTGTGTGCCATGCCTGCATGAAATATATGCAAGTCACCCCTACAGAAGGCCTTACAGCCCGAAGGCAGGGTGCATTATATTTACAACTCCCGGATTGATGGTATTTATTTTTTTACATTTGTCTGTATTTATCCATATATATTTTTGGGTCATTTTATCTGTATTTATCCACATTTGATTTTGTTGCAAGCAAAAAGAAAAAATGCTGCAGCTAGTATATTTTCACATTTATTTAAATAGGCAATGCGCTCGGTTGTTATAGGTTTAGATTATGTAGATGGGTAAATGGGTTACTGCTTTTAACAGATCCTAATATAGCACAGTGAGCTATGAAGCACCTTTTAACCCTCACCGTCTTACGTAAAACATCCTACACATCGATTTACACACATTTATTCTTAATGTTTAATGTGTGATGTAAAGCGCCGACACACTGCATTGGGGTGAGTAGTGTTATAAAGCTATAAAAGAAATAACAAACTAGTGGTATTTAAATTGGTATTTGTGTAAATACTAGGGGAGACCAACACATCTAACCTTCCTACAGTGCATGCATATCTCTTGGATCCAGGGACTGAACAAAGTCAAAAGAATGCCTCTCTTAAGTGCCTGCAAAGTGTTATGCTGTGTGCACATTTTTCCCTTAATTGCTTTCACGTGTGCGTCTCCCGCCCCGCTCCTCAAAACTGTTTAAACTGAAAAAAAGGGAGCCTTAATTACATTACATGTGATGACATTTTCATGAGCAGATATTCCCCTGCGATGACCAGGTCGATTCTTGAACATGACCACGGTCACCTGCAGTACTGGCAGATGCTAACCAGGTAAAGGGCTCTGTAAAATATTCCAAGTGTACACAGTGGGCATTAAAAAAAAATTTATGAAGCAAGTACACCTCTCATGTTTAATAAACAATTTGAGGAGCATGTAAAATATTCTTAAATATGTACACATGCCCAGTGTGGAATGGACTGATTGCTCACTGGACTAATGCACCACACTGCAGTATCAGTGTCAGTTTGGCTGCTACACTCCACCTTGCACGCTTCCATCGACATGACCCTTGGAATGAAGGTTAGAGTTACAAATCCACACTAAACTTTCCATATGCAATGAGCATGTAGAAAAGAGAAGTGCTCTTTCAACCATGGGTATTCAGCATGAATAATATTTACTTCCATTCAGCGCCTGCTTTCACCATGAATATCTACACAATCAAAGGTGCGTTTGGGTTTAAATACAGTCTAATGATGCGGTCTATATTCATGAACTAGCATTTTAATTTGCATCACCAGAACATAAGTAAGGATGCTCCACATACGGCCAACACCATGCATAGCTTCCCAGCACAGGACACTTGGCAAAGCTACACAACTGCTTATAATACTTCTGGAAAGGCACCACATTAGACACTTCTTAGAACAGTTTGTACATCAGACAGTCAACTTGACAGGTAGCATATAACATGGAAGACATGAGAGCCTGTCCATACATATGGTCAGCACAACATAAAAGGCGACCCATGATAGGAAGTACATGGCACTTTTAGCAGGTGACGCAAATGATATGCAGCACAAATCCCATGACACTTACAGCGGGCTATTTATAATAGGCTGCATAAAGCAAATGACATTTACCGCATACAGCATACCTCACTGTAAAGCCTGCCAGGAGAGCTGGGCAAGGCTAGATGCCAGAGGTTCTTAAACCTACGATCTTGGGTCAGTTTATCTTAACTGTAGGAGTCTTAGTTAAGGCCCAGCACTCATATGGCTGAAAAGTTGCGTTGACAGCCAATTTCCAGGTTGCTGACATTCATGTTCCGCCTCCACTGTTGTGCTCCCATTACAACTTATGGCAGACACAAGCATGCAGCAATATTTCCATTTTCTTGTATGTGTAAAGTGCGTTTAGGTCAGATACAAACACCTGGACAATCTAACATGCCACTTCAAATACTTTATATGGTCCAAGGAGTCATGAACACGTAAAAAGACTAACCCTCCCAAGTTCTCGGGTGGTTGCCTCCACAGAAACTGACTTATTGGCAGGTAAGTTCTCCATAAAGTGACCTTTAACTAAAGTCATAAATTCCAATCCATATAGGATAAAAAAAAAAAAAAAAAAAAAAAAAAAAGCATTTTGGAAGTGTACACCCTAATAGAAACTGTCAATGGACATGGTTTATCCATTTCAAGAAAAAAAAAAAAAAAAAGTAATAAAGCAGCAAAACCATTGCAAAAGAAGAAGTGTCCTCTGGAAAGTTATACCAACGTGTTTTGACTATTCCTTTATTCAATACCTTTGTTAAATCTTAAGATTAATTTCCAAGTTATGTGAATGATCAAAGCAATATGCTACCATCCACAAAAGCTCTATGGGGTTACAGTCTAGCAATAGAACGTCATCTGCATGAACTACAGGAAGAATATAACTAAACAAAGCCACTGATTGAGAGAATCAGTGCAAGTGACTTGAAAGTCGGCTAGAAAGAGTGAAAACTGGGTGGGGGTTGATTACACACCAATATTTGAGGCCACTCAATCACAAATTCATAAGTATATTCATTTTTTGGTTAGACTCTCAGAACTCTAACCCAGGGGCATGTGTGCAATTCAATAAGTAAATTCAGCAAGACATTTTATATACCTCAGGATGCCAGCTTCTCCCAGGACACAACAGGCGTTAGCCAAATTAATGAAGGCAGCATAGATTTTTGTTTTACACATTATACTACTCCCAAGCATGATCCTCTGATCAAAAGATGATAAAACTCCATGAACGAACGTCTTTCTTCTACCCAATCTTGAAAATAGGTCAATAGACAATCACAAATAGTTTCCACACTGCGTCCAGAAGGGCTACAGGCCACGATATAAATATCAAACAACCAAATCTACTTTTCCAGGAAGAGGGTATTGAAGACGCTCTCAAAGCTAAATCCTCATTCAAAATAAAGAATGAGCACATTCAGGTCCGATTGAGAACATTCAGGTCCGATTGAGACAGTGCAGAAAAGAATATTGTCGCACAAGAGGTGAGAAGTGTTTCCCCAAGCACCTCAACCATCAGTGTACATCAGACTGCAACATCGTTCATCAGCTACTTTAAAATAGGTCCATGGAAAAGGGTGAATAATGTTAGACTCTGCTTAGTATTTCCGATGCAATCAGTGGTTTATAGGCAGTAATCTTTACATAGGCATTCAAAGATGACCAGCCACTCCTTTTTAGCACTTCACTTTTCACAAGATGTGAAGTCAGGGTTTATCTTAGGAGTTTGGGGTGAAGCTTGGTTACTTTTACAGTAAATAAAACTGCTTCTGGAGCCCGCGCCTTATGTCAAACATACATACATACATACATACATACATACATACATACATATATATATATATATATATATATATATGAAAAAGGAGAAAGTTGCCACTTCGTTGGGATGCACTCACTGAGGGTAAGCCAAAATTCAAGGCAGCACACTAGAAACCTCTCCCCACACGAGTACTGCCGACGCGTTTCGGATAACCTCCTTCCTCTGGGCAGTTTGTAGAAAAAGGAGAGGCAAACAACAGGCTAGCAGAACATCCCCTCTTTTATTTCTAAAAGTCTCAAATGCAAGTCAGGTGAGTTGATACTTGCATGCTGGGACTGGTAGTCTTGACTCCCAAGTGGGCGTTGCCTCGCAATTTCCTCAAAGTTAATGGTGGGACAACCAAAGTTCCAAAGCGGCGCCGGTATAACGAAGGCTCCCCAGCTCCGTATCGCCATGCCAGTGCAAATGCCACGGACCTGCTAAGGATATCGCAGCGGTGCAATCCCGTGACCTGGGCTGGCCACTATTATGAAAAAGGAGAAAGTTGCCACTTCGTTGGGATGCACTCACTGAGGGTAAGCCAAAATTCAAGGCAGCACACTAGAAACCTCTCCCCACACGGGTACTGCCGACGCGTTTCGGATAACCTCCTTCCTCTGGGCAGTTTGTAGAAAAAGGAGAGGCAAACAGGCTAGCAGAACATCCCCTCTTTTATTTCTAAAAGTCTCAAATGCAAGTCAGGTGAGTTGATACTTGCATGCTGGGACTGGTAGTCTTGACTCCCAAGTGGGCGTTGCCTCGCAATTTCCTCAAAGTTAATGGTGGGACAACCAAAGTTCCAAAGCGGCGCCGGTATAACGAAGGCTCCCCCAGCTCCGTATCGCCATGCCAGTGCAAATGCCACGGACCTGCTAAGGATATCGCAGCGGTGCAATCCCGTGACCTGGGCTGGCCACTATTATGAAAAAGGAGAAAGTTGCCACTTCGTTGGGATGCACTCACTGAGGGTAAGCCAAAATTCAAGGCAGCACACTAGAAACCTCTCCCCACACGGGTACTGCCGACGCGTTTCGGATAACCTCCTTCCTCTGGGCAGTTTGTAGAAAAAGGAGAGGCAAACAGGCTAGCAGAACATCCCTCTTTTATTTCTAAAAGTCTCAAATGCAAGTCAGGTGAGTTGATACTTGCATGCTGGGACTGGTAGTCTTGACTCCCAAGTGGGCGTTGCCTCGCAATTTCCTCAAAGTTAATGGTGGGACAACCAAAGTTCCAAAGCGGCGCCGGTATAACGAAGGCTCCCCCAGCTCCGTATCGCCATGCCAGTGCAAATGCCACGGACCTGCTAAGGATGTCGCAGCGGTGCAATCCCGTGACCTGGGCTGGCCACTATTATGAAAAAGGAGAAAGTTGCCACTTCGTTGGGATGCACTCACTGAGGGTAAGCCAAAATTCAAGGCAGCACACTAGAAACCTCTCCCCACACGGGTACTGCCGACGCGTTTCGGATAACCTCCTTCCTCTGGGCAGTTTGTAGAAAAAGGAGAGGCAAACAACAGGCTAGCAGAACATCCCCTCTTTTATTTCTAAAAGTCTCAAATGCAAGTCAGGTGAGTTGATACTTGCATGCTGGGACTGGTAGTCTTGACTCCCAAGTGGGCGTTGCCTCGCAATTTCCTCAAAGTTAATGGTGGGACAACCAAAGTTCCAAAACGGATATCCTTTTTAAAAATAAAATTGGAAAGACGCAAAAAAATGACAGACCTAGGATGATCACCACATATAACAAAAGATCCCTACACATTAAGCGTCTTCTAAGAACATTGGAATCTCTTACTCACTGATCCCATCATAGGCAGTTCTATTGGAGCCACTCCTCAGGTCACATATCGACGACCACGATCTCTAAGGGATTCCCTAGTACATAGTTATCAGGAACCCACACCACCTCGTAATTGGTTGAATAAAAAACTGGAGGGTTACTACCCTTGTGGGTCCTGCAAAGCATGTAACAATGGTAAAAGTCAAAAAAGTTACATTGCAAGTGATGGCAGCATCAGATATATTGGTAAGTTTATCACTTGCAATACTGATTTTATGGTATACCTACTAGAGTGTCCCTGTGGGCTCCGTTATATTGGGAGCACCAAATTACCATTAAAACAGCGTATATTGCAACATCTTCGTGCTATCACCAATAATGACCTGAATTACCCCATAGCTCGGCACTTCCAGGCCAAACATGATAGCAACAAGTATCTCAAGATTGTGGGAATTGATTGCATTTTGAAACAAACCCGAGGGGGAGATAGAGAGAATCGATTAAGAGTGTTAGAATCAAGATATATCATCGATCTTAATACTCGTATTCCTTTTGGTTTGAACACAAGTGAAGAATTGACAACTCACATAAACTGAATAGGATATTAGCTTGCCATTTTCCCACTTATCTGACTGATTGTATATAGGCCCTTTATTTTCTATTTCACTCAATTTTTGGTTTCACTCTCCACTTATGTCCTATTCTTAGGCACTTTTTTTTACAATTGCAGTATGTTACAGTCCTGATGATTGGACATTTGTCCTGGATTGTCTTATTACCCTTAGGGTGCTACATGGCTTAACGTCTGGTTGCTCCTGTATGTTTATTATAACTGAGGAGCAGTACACTGTCAACCTATCTGATTGAGAGTTTAGATGTATGTGGGGCATTTGCCCCGTATGTAGTTCCTTTTTCCCACTCCTTGACAGTTTCAGGGGATCTCCCCTTGTTATTCTTTGGGCAGTAGGATTTGCCCTTATAACTTTTGGATGTGGCCCTTTTATAACTTCTGTTGAAGTTTTGTTCGTTGACCTAACTAGCTGCATTGGTGTGTAAGTGCCGTTTTAAATTTTCACTATTTAGTTGTACTTTGGGTTATTCTAACACCTATCGTGGCGTAACAGAACCCATGTCAAATCGTTACATGGAATGAAATTATCTGAATGAATTCTGATTATTCAGTATTGTATATACATATGTTTATAGGTCATCATTAATTGTGAAATATCATGCATATGCATTTGTTATTTTTATATTTCATGACCTCTATGTGTGTAAGTCTTTTTTCGATAGTCTGTTTTCCATGTTCTTTGGTTATCCACGTTATTTCTATGGGGGATTGAGCACAAAACAAAAAAAACTTGACAAAGGCTTATTGCTGAAACGCGTCGTTCTCTTGCACATAAAGATCTGTGAGAGAAATTCACTTGGTGTGCCGTCTTTTCATTTCCTTGTCTGGAGTGGACCTTTATCTATTAATTATTGATGGTGGTTGCTTCCATCGACGGCACTGGCGTTGCGAGGCCAGAGGCGGCATGTAAGCAACTCAGTTTCTCATTGGATGGATATATATATATATATATATATATATATCTCAAGCCGCTAAGCAGTGCTGCCGCACTGCAGTTGCCTGGTCTCCTTCCACTTGCAACGGCGGTCCTCAGCGAGGGGGCAAGCCTCTAAACACCAAACCACGCTGCTTTCTTTTTCAAAAATTAGCTGCCGAGGACAACAAATTGCTTTGGTTGATTAAGTTTGGGTAATAAGCCAATTCATAAATTGAATCTATTATCTTTTCACTGTTCTATAATGTATATAATTTTCACTTAATTTTGGTGTTTTTAAATTAATGAATTAAGCAACTGAATGTATGAAAGAAATGCACGTTTGAGTGGTGTAACTCGGTAAACGGAAGTCTGTTTTCACTGTTTGAAAAACAAACCACGTGGTTATTTAACTTTACGAAATCACAGACAGTACTCGTGAACAAGGGAGTTGTCCCGAAACGCGTCGAGCTGGTCTGATCACGGAATAAATACCGCTTTTGAAAAGCAATTTGTTGTCCTCAGCAGCTAATTTTTGAAAAAGAATGCAGCGTGGTTTGATTATATATATATATATATATATATATATATATATATATATATATATATATATATATATATATTCACTGAAAAAACCATAGGTTTTAGGGACAGTTATAGTTAGTTGGACATTGCACTCGTACAAAACCCGTGAAATTCCCCGTTATAGTTAGTTCAGCTAACTATAACTCACGCCCCCGCAATGCACTGCTGATGACATCACATATTACATCACTCATGACATGGTCAGTGACATCACTCATGACATCATCCAGTGACTGTTTCTGTAAAGTTTAAATATGTTTAATATATATAGGGAAAGGCGTATTGAAGAATGAGTGGGTGTATAAGTGTCTGAATGGATGATTTACTAGGTGCGTGACTAACTATAAGTGAGTGATTAAACGTATCTTACTGAATGCATGGGTTAGTGACTAAACTGTGTGAATGTCTGTATCCGTCTGTCTGTTGCTGTGTAAGTGGCTGCATGGGTTTGTGAATAGCTACATGAATGTCTATATGAGTTATTGATTGGTTGTCTGAGTATCTGTATGGGTGCCTGAGTGTTTGTGTGGGTGGGGTGTGTGCGACTGTGCATAGATGTGTGAGTGGGTGATTCACTGGGTGCATGGTTTCAAGAGTGCATCTGTGATGGACTGTATGGGTGTGTTAGTGAGTGAATGCATCTCAGTGGTACATGTGTGAGTAACTACATATGTGAAAGGCAGTATATAAATGGGTATAAGTGAGAGTGATTGTGAGAGTGGCTGTATGGATGAGTGTGTACTTGTATTAGTGATTGTATAAGAGCGTAAGAATGTGCTAGTATTTGTATGAGTAAGTGAGCTGGTGTGTGTATAACTGTATAGGTGAGTAAATGGCAGTGTGATTAATTATTTGCATGACTGACTAGGTGTGTGAGTACCTCTATGGATGAGTGGCGGTGTGTGAGTGTCTATGTAGGTGTATGAGTGCATATGATAGTCCTGTACTGAGTGACAATAAGTATGAGTGACTATACGGGTGAGTGGATGTGTGTGTAGACCTAAGAATCAGTGAGTGGGTATGTAGTTATTGGTGTTGGAGTGTCTATGGTTTTGAGAATGGCAGTCTGTAATTTAGAGTGGGTGTATCAAAAGTTATATTAGGGTGTGAGAAGATGCATGAAATTATCACATGGATGCCATCAGTGATGTCGTGATGCCATCAGTGATGTCGTGATGCCATCAGTGATGCCATCAGTGATGTCATCAGTGATGTAATATGTGATGTCATCAGCAGTGCATTGCGGGGGCGCGAGTTATAGTTAGCTGAACTAACTATAACGGGGGAATTTCACGGGTTTTGTACGAGTGCAATGTCCAACTAACTACAACTGTCCCTAAAACCTATGGTTTTTTCAGTGAATTTCGAAGGTTTTGTAAATGACAATTTTTAAATGTATTAATTGTTATATTTATTTTTTTGATACGGATTTACTACATTTTTTTAAACTATTTTTAGATATTTTATTTTTTAAATTACATTGTAATTACATTTTACATTACAAAATATACTTTCTCAGAATGAATTACTTTAGTTTAAATACTTTGCAAATAGGCAATAGAGTTTTAAGTACAGTAGTTACAGTTGTTGCAATGGGCAACACAATTTCAAACAATGCAACATTGAGCTCAATGTGAATTTCTAGTTAAATGCAATTAGTTACTTTATGGATTACTTTTCTAACCACAGGACTGGATCCTAGATTCAGTCCTGGGACATGTCCTGTAAACAGTTGAGTAAAAGCGTTTTGGTTACAGTAGTGATTTTTAAGGATTATTATTGCATTTTAAAAGTTGACACTTAGAAACTTTTCCACATAGAATCACCAATGTTATCCTATGGGAGGAAATTCACTTAGCAGGTAAGTAGTGTTATCGTTACTTTTTCTTACTCAGTGGTGGATCCTGGATCCAGCATTGGTGCATCTCCTGTAAGCAGTTGAAAGAATGCGTTTAAGTCATACAGGCGATTTTTAAGGAATATTTGTAGTTTGTGAAAATCGACACTTTGAAACTTTTCTGCTGAAAACCAGAGAATGGATTCCTATGGAAGGAAATATAAGTTACTGGTAAGTACGGTTAGAATTACTTTTCAGGGTCAGTGCTGGGCTAAAAGATGCAGCACTAGGTTCTTTCCTGATAACAGGTGAGTAAATCAGAATTCGTAGTTCGGCTGATTTTAGAGAAATATTATAAAGTTCCAAAACTCCACACTTTGAAGAATTTCCAAGTGAAACCAGTCAATGTTAGCCTATGGAAGGAAATTCAAGTTACTGGTAAGTACGGTTAGAATTACTTTTCAGGATCAGTACTGGGCTCAAAGATGCAGCACTGAGGTCTCTCCTGATAACAGGTGAGTAAATCAGAATTCGTAGTTCGGCTGATTTTAGAGGAATATTTGCACAATGGTGAAGGAAGGGGGTGGAACCTGAGGTGACATGTCTGCAAACACGCCCTGTGGCGCGTGTTAAGTTGGAGAATTAATTCCTCCTCAATCCCGAGGGTCCCTAGGGGCCAACTAGCCCACCAGATACCTCCAGTATGCGCCAGAGAGCTGCGTTGCAGAGAGGTTTTCAGAGGCCACGCCCCTTTTTGCACCTCTCTGCAACGCAGCTCTGTGGCGCTTTCTGGACGTACCTGGTGGGCTAGTTGGCCCCAGGGACCCTCAGGATTGAAGGGGATTTAATTCCCCATCTTAAAACGCGCCACGGGGCCTGTTTGCACACATGTCACCTGAAGCCCCGCCCCTCCCTTCACCACTGTGCAAACGCGCCCCGTGGCGCTTTTTAAGTTGGGGTATTAAGTCCCCTTGAATCATGAGGGTCCCTGGGGTCCAACTAGGCCACCCTGTACCTCCAGTATGCGCCAGGGAGCTGCGTTGCAGAGAGGTGTAAAAAGGGGTGTGGCCTCTGTACACCTCTCTGCAACACAGCCCCCTGGCGCATACTGGAGGTTCCTGGTGGGCTAGTTGGCCCCAGGGACCCCCAGTATTCAAGGGGATTACTTCCCCTTCTTAAAACGCGCCAGGGGCGCTTTGCAGAGTGGTTAAGGGAGGGGCGGGGCCTCCGGCACGATGCCGGTCTTTTTTTTGTATGGGAGGGGGCTGCGTGGCCCCCTTTCCCTCTGCCACTTTTGGCCCCGGGGACCCATCCCCCGGGGCATGCCCTCTTTTTTTTATAATTAAATATTTGGAGGGGGGCTGCGTAGCCCCTCCTCAGGCCATTTAAGGCCCCGGGGACCCCATCCCCCGGGGCCGGCCTTTGCGTCTTTTTTTTTTTAAATTCCTTTTTTTGTCAGGGGGGCTGCGTGGCCCCCCTCCCGGGCCACTAATGGCCCCGGGGACCCCATCCCCCGGGGCCTGGCCACACGTTGGGGACCGTGGGGGTCCCCAATCCCCGCACGGTCCCACCGGCTCCCGCGTCCTGCGGGGAGCCGGCATTGCTTTTCCATAAGGGAGCTGCTGACATGCAGCTCCCCTTATGGAAAAGCAATTCTGCTTTGCTTCATTGAAGCGAGAGCAGGTTTCCTGCTCTCGCTTCAATGAAGCAAGCAAGTTTGCAATGGCAGGACGGGAGCCGCGAGGCTCCCGTCCTGCCATTGCAAACAGCAGTGTCCCGGGGGTAGGCACCCCGGGACACTGCAGGAGCCGGCCCTGGGGGTGGCGGTCCCCAGGGCCACCACAGGCTCCAGGAGGGGGCCGCGCGGCCCCCCACCCACTTCTACATAGCCCCGGGAGGTGGTGGTCCCCGGGGCTTCGAAACGGACCCCCACATGTATTTTCTTAGTGCCCCGGGAGGTGGCGGTCCCCGGGGCTGCGGGAGGTCAGAGAGCCCCCCCGCACCATTTTTTGTTTAAAGCCCCGGGGAGTGGCGGTCCCCGGGGGGGCCTTAGAGGCCCCCCACATAAAATTAAACCCAACCCCCGCATGCCCCCGGGACTTGGCCCACCCGGGGGCAAATTAGCATTGAAGCACGGGAGACCGCGCTTCGATTTTTTTCTTTAAATATAATCGGCAGGATCCGTGCACCCAGCGCGTTTTTTGCAGATTTAAAAAAAAAAAAAAAAAAACATTTTTGGGGCCCTGAGCAGGCCTAGGGGGTCAGGGTGTTTCTACCCTGCCCCCTTTTTGCGCCCTTGTTTTTGTCTTTTCTTGTCCCTCGGTTCTACAGAGGGACAAGATGGCTGCCAACACTTCCTGGTTTGGAGTGTTGACAGCCAATTAGCATGCAGCTCGTGGTCGGGAGGGTGCGCGGATCCACCGCGGCCATAGATATCGAAACTTTTATTTTGGATTCTCAGCAACTACTGAACGGATTTACACCATTTTTTAAAAGGGTGCTTTCTGAACCAAGCACTACCTTTTTGCCAAATTTGGTGTAATTCCGTTCAGCAGTTTTTGCTGTAGCCTTGCATAAAGTTTCCTATGGGAAATTGATTTTTTCACTCTTATTTTTTTAATTTCTCCGCAACTACTGAACGGATTTACACCGTTTAAAAAAAAAGGTCGCTTTCTGAACAGACGCTACCTTTTTGCAAAATTTGGTGTAATTCCGTTCAGCAGTTCGGGCTGTAGCCGTGGCTAAAATTTCCTATGGGAATTAACATGGAGAAAACACGTTTTGGGACCCCTTTTTTTCCTCGGCCCCCGCTTGATGAATCACCCCGAAACTTTCAAGACAGGAGCGGACCGGAGCGCCCCACTAGTTTTGAAAATTTCACAATGATTCGTCAAACGACGCCAAACTTATTGGGAATAGAATGTTGCGGATTTCCTATGGATAAAGGTCCCAACTATAACTATCTACTGGCGACCGCCAGTAGATTATATATATATATATATATATATATATCCCCCTCCCCCCCCCAGGCAAGCGACCTTGACAGTTAAAATTACAATAGAAGAAACCCAGAAGGTTCAGAATCCGAGATATACCATGCCCCACATGGTTTCCGAGAAAACTGGCACATTGGTAAATATAATTCTCTGGGGAGGACGAACAGCGAATGTTTCAGGACTCGTGAGGTTTACACCATTTACAAGCCTATCCAAATAGTGGTGCCAAGCCTCCCCTTCCCCACACCCAAATAAAAGCACCCCACAAGCTAGCAACTTAGCTATGGCAAATTTGCTTCTGAACCAACGGAGTCTGGTTTCAATACTGGATAACAGCAGGCTGTAGCCGCCCACTACCGGTTTCCAGTAAAGCTAGCAAAATCCTTTTTTTCTGGTACTTCTGGACAGGCTTGATGAGCATTACTATTGAGGGGACAAGCCTGGGCATGCCCATGGCACATGTCCTCACCATTCCTGAATGGACTTGAGAATAGTCTTCATTGTTTATGTGCAGTGCATGCCATTGTGTAGGTCATGTGCATTGGGGATTCAAACAGCGCTTACACTAGATGCCTGAAAATCAGTTTACCCCAGCCAGTCTCCCCCGTCATTTCTGGATCGTCTTCCATTAAAAGGCAAAATGGCCGAACTACCATTTATGACTACGCAACAAAAACATAACACATGCGCCATGTTCTCTCCCAGAGGCTGCATCTGCCATAAGAAATTGTGTCTTGCACATCCTGTGCCTCACACCTCGCCCACAGCGAACTACTAAATCATATACAGCAACAAATGAATGTAATACGCTATCCTACACACCTCTCCACACCATTTCATACATAGACACTGCAACCCAAGACCGAATAAGAGAACATTTCTGGTCATTCATGCATAAAAAGGTTGCTCAAATGTAAATTTACCTTGGAAAAATTAAAGACAAGAGGCATTTGGCAAAACTAACAGTTGGTTTAATTAAACGCAGCAGCTGGGAAAACAGGCAACAGAGTCTGGGTCTGAAGACTGTTGCAAAGCACATTGGTTTCGGCCGTCACTTTATACATTACATAAATCATAAAACGATTTGTACATTCAATTGGAGACAGAAATCTGGGCCTAGTCACAGCCATAAACCTGGTCATTTAATAAGAAGTACAGGTGGAGCTTGCGTGGACACAATGCAGGGCCAGTGTTTACATGTCTAGATGTCCAGCATGGGGAGCACATGATCACTGTGTGTAGTGTACATGCTGTGATCTGATTGGCTGTGTGTTCCTAACTTAGTGTAGCATCTCACTTTATGGTGATTTTGGGAACGTGCATCCCTCCAGCCAAACGGTTGTGTCGGGGCCAATCTCCTTAGATAATTGTTGCGTCGCTGGGTTTTCCTGTTAGCGTGCTTGTCTAAGGGTTACGTGTCTCTCCCAACCCTCCGATCCCCCCCAACCCCTCGTGTTCAGTCAATCAGTTGCTTCAGGCCTAGGTTGCAGGGCCTGCCTGACCACGTATTTCTGACAGTGGGTTAAGGGGGGAGTTCATATCGGGTGAATTCAACGGAGATGCGAGTTTCGTACATATATTGTGGTGGACATCGTATTTATCAATACTAACATTATAAACACTTCCAAACCAAGCACCCCCAAGACCCACCAACAGTCTCCGGAACTCACTCCCCCCCACCCTCATAGCATTCAAATCTGACCAACGAAAACCAAGCTAACCAAAACTTTTCCGATATACAAATCTTTCATCTAAGAACTCAGTGCAAACTAATTTCAGGAAACAATATAGCCACGGCAGAATACTCAGAAACTTTACAAGTAATCAGCTTGTGCAAAAATTGAACACACAAATAAAAGTCAAAGGGTCAAGCTGGAGTACCAAATATCCGGTTATTTGGTTATTTAAAAGTGCCCCCGTTTACTGTATAGACTGCCACAATTAGTTGGGCCAAAGAGCATCTTCGTTTCATTGCACAGAAAAAATGTGGTCCTTTCTATGAACATTTTAAAATGGTATGAAAACATTGAGATTGCTGTATGATTATTTTTATTTATTATTTATAAGAAGCTGTCATGTTGCTCACCCTTTGATTTCTGGAATCTTTGAGATTTTGGAAAGGACGTAGCTCCTTTAATACCATCACGGTCCTTGACATCATATGAACCAGGAGCTGGGGCACAGCCTGGGGGGGGGGGGAGAAAAAAAATTGTTATAGAAGAACATGAGAAAGCTCATTTCATATAAGGAATGTAGAGGACAGACATGAACGCAGCCCTATATGTGCATCTTGGCAGGATGTAAAACTGTTTTTCAAAGTTTACCCAGCCAAATTTTCTTTTATCATTCAAAGTCAATGTCAAGTCAAATTACTATGTTTTGACATCTTGTTTAGGTGTATAATTCATCATTTAAATACAAATTCTGATGCACTGTTTATGCCTCAAGCCCAAACTGAAGCATTTTTCGGCAATCATCTGAAAGAAGCAAGATTGTGAAAATCTAAACTACATTGTGGAGACCCACAGGAAGGTGCATAATGGTCAGCAATAAGTATTTGCCTTCATTTTTAATTAGGAGGATCAGGAAACCGCCCTCAGATTTACAATAGAACTTCAATGTGAGAAAGTGGATAGATCATTCAAATGGTGAAATATGGTTCTTTACGAGGTTCTTGCTAATTATGCTAGTTTCCACCCTCCAAAAATACAACGCATTTCGAGACCTGGATGTTTTGTTTCAAGGATACAGATCTCTAAACCTAGTGTAAGACAAGTGATACCTGGTATCCCACTCAAGCATCCTGCAACGATCTACTCCCCCAACAGCAACAGGGGAATTGAGTGAGGGAAATAAATACTAAAAACAAAATTAAAAATCACATTTGAATAGGTCATATTACAGGATCTTGGGGTGGTGGTGGTTAGAGGAGAGAATCATGAAGCATTGAGGCCAAGACTACCGGTGAGCACCGAAGGAAACTGGAAGAGCTAGTACGGATACTTTAAAACTGGTGGAAACCGGAGCAACAGCTATTCAGCAACACACTCCTCTAGAACACCCCCCCCCCCCTGATTACCATGCATATCTCTGTAGATTCCTCTACTGAGAAGTAGTAGGAGGACTAACCACACAAGGAATATAGAGAGAAGTGCAGAAATAGCAGTAAACAGCAGAGGAAAAACCACCAACCACAGGACTCCTGCTTAAAGTGCAGTTTCTTGAGATGCCAGCAGTGCAATATACACCTTTAGTAGAAGATTACTCAAATACATATTAGGTCACAGCAGCAATTTGAATTCTAATTACTACTACAAAAAAATTGTATACTAAATGTACCCCTTTTTTGCGTTCTTGCTACAAGCAACACTATGCGCTACTACACGTTCAGCACTTGCTCATGAATAGATTGCTTGTCAACCTCAGTTCCCAGATTTAGGCTTCACCTACTGAAAAGGTTTTAGCTGTTTGTAGGCAAACCTCCTTTTGACTATACAAAAAAATATATGCCCTCACGTGCAATATAATGCACCCTGCCTTAGGGCTACAAAGCCTGTCATATAGGTGACTTGCATATATTACATGCAGTGACTTTGGCATGGCACACAGTGAGGGCCATGTCATGTTTTCATTCATGGTTTGCACCATGACAAGCAGTCTGCAATGGCAAGCTGCATACAATTTGTATGAGAGTCCCTTAGGGTAGCAAAATACATGCTGCAGCGCTCAGGGACCCACTTTGGTACCAATGTCCTATGCATCAGGGGTACCACTTACTAGGGACTTACAGGGGTGCCAAAGTGTGAGCCAATTGTGTTACAATTAGACCATGTTACCTTTGTTCTAGGGAAAGAACACTATGCACTGTGGCCCTGCTAACCAGGCGTCAGTCGAAAAACATCAATACCAGTGGCAAAAAAGTGGGTGTGGCCAGGAAAAAGCAGCAATTTTCCTATAGGGTCATCTGGACTTCCTACATAGTGTGCAGAGGAAGCAAGAGATACTCAAATATGTAAAATCAGGTTCCCCACTAGACCCTGCCCCTCTGGACATCATACTTAAAGGTGGTTAAACAGTTATTTGCATGTTGACCAACAAGTTTAATATGTCACTAGAACGAGGACCAGAACAGAGTAAGATTAGAAAAATGTAGCAATAAAAATCTCTATATATCTGGAAACCAACGATATCTTCCATTTTTCTCAGGTGGGATTCAGACCAGGCAGCAGCACAGAGATCGTCCTGCTGGCAGCCATGGAGGAACTAAAAGCCACCCTGGATCAGGGTGGTTCTGCTGCCCTGATCCTACTGGATTAGAGCGCAGCTTTTGACACTTTTTCCCACCCGGTCTTAGTCAAAATGCTGGAAGGTATAGCCGGAACAGCACTTAAATGGCTTACCTCCTTCCTCCAAAACAGAACATTTCAAGTCTGTGAGGAAGCCACACAATAGGAAACTCACTCCCTAAAATGTGGTGTTCCTCAGGGCTCCTCTGTAAGGTCCACCTTATTTCACCTGTACGTCACCTCATTGACGGAGGTCATAAAGTGCTTTGGCTTCTCAATATCTTATGCGGACAATACGCAGATCATCCTGCTCTCTTCACAAACTGACAAAACCTCAAACCCAGTTAAACTAGTGTCTTAGACCGGTTGAAGACTGGATGGCAGCAAGCAGCTTCAAACTAATTTTTTTCTTTCTTATTTTTTTAAAGGTGATGGTGAGAAACAAGCCAGCGAGGTGGATGGAGATGGACTGGCCACGCTGTCCAGGCAATCAACACACCAAAAATCAGAGGTTAAGAGCTGGGGCTTCTGGCTCGATAATCTCTAGGACAACCCAAGCAAAAAACCAAAAAAAAAAAAAAAAAAAAAACACACACACACACACACGTGGCAGTTTGCTTTGGCCTGCTTAGAACATTGAGAAAGCTTCCGAAATGGCTACCTGAACCATTGCACACAATAGTGGTGCAAGGTCTAGTCATCTCAGGACTGGATTATGGAAACTCCCTATATGTGGGGAAGTCCCAAGGCTGTCATAAAAAGACAGGTCACCCAGAACGCCGCTGCCTGTATATTATTGAAAAGCACTAAACATCAATCTGCAACTGCGGTCCGGGTAAGCCTATATTGGCTACCAATGATCAAAAGAATACAGTTCAAAGCATTGTGCTTAGCTCATCGAGCAATGTATAAAAATGGTCCGACGTCAATTCAGAGACTTTTCACCCTACAACACTTCAAGAACGTTGCGCTCTACCAGCCAGCCACTGTTTGTAATACTCAGGATAAATCGAACTAGGAGTGGAGGAAGTTCCTTCACTTTACTGGCCCCAAGGCTCTGGAACCCGCTCCCGAACCAAAATATATCAAATTGCTAAAAACCACCCTGTTTTACTAATTCTGATCACCCGGAGAATTACCTGTTGCTGGCTCAGCACTGGAAGGCCCTTCTGGGTAGCCATGCACTTTAGAAAACTTCATGAATAGAATTACCGTTCCACAGAAATACTACATGTGGGTACTTAGCTTAAGAGAAGATTAAGGAATTCCCAATGTAAACCTATGAGAGAAGTAGGCTTTACAATAGTGAAAAAAACAACATTTGGGTGTTTGTCGCTACCAGGACATGCAAAACTTCACAGTACATGTCCTACCTTTTGCTTACACAGCACCCTGCCCAATGGGCTACCTCGGGCCTACCTTAGGGGTGATGTATGTGTAATAAAAGGGGAATTTAAGGCTTGGCAAGTAGTTTTAGATGCCAAGTCGAAGTGACAGTAAACTGCACACACAGGCCCTGCAATGGCAGGCCAGCAACAGGTTTGAAAGTCTACTTGTGTGGGTGGCACAATCAGTGCTGCAGGCCCACTACAAGCATTTAGGCTACAGGTCCTGGGTATGTGGTATACCACTTTACAAGGGACTTACAGGTAAACTAAATATGCCAATTGTGTAGACACCAATGTTACCATGTTCAGGGGTGAAGCACCTGCACTTTAGCGCCGGTCAGCAGTGGTAAAGTGCTCAGAGTCCTAAGGCCAACAAAGCACCAGCAAAAAGAGGTGGTAAGCTAGCAATATATTTGGGGGGTGGGGGGGGAAGTGAGGGAGAAGAACCACCCTAAGGATGACAGGTCTAAACAATTGGAGATTGTAACTTTGCTGTTTGCCAATAAAACTTCATAGTTTGCAAAGCTACTCTTCTCTGCTGTTCCTGCGGGGCAAAATCTGCTTCACTTGTAATTGATTTACAGCTGAATTTACGATTTTAGCCTCAGTTCGAGAATAAGTTCATCCAAGTAAGATCAGCATAGACTGGAGTTTGCACATAGGTAGCATAGCAACATCCGTTGACCGGGCTATCTCAATCTTGTAGCAGATGATGGTTCTCACCGATAGTTAGAATTTGCAGTGTGATGGACTGTGAAGCTCTATCAGCCGCACATTGCGATAGGGACTGAACTTCTATAGAGAGTGTACTAATTGGTGTTTGGTTAATCTTTTTGAACAGAGGAACAGACTGCACTAGTTGGTGCGATTTCTCGCTGGTCGAGATTTCACTTTGTGTGATAACACCAGTAGAGTGTTATGTCCCCGATTCCCCTAGAGCGATTGTGTACTTTGAAATTTCGATAGTGGAATAAACAAGTTGTTTTGTTTCTCTCGAAAATAGCTATAGCAAAGCTGAATCGCTGTTGTGCGAGAGCTGGGATGAGGCGAGCTGCGTCATAAGGTGCAATACTGATATTGGTCAGTTGCTGTGAATATCGCACTGGGATTGGTTGTTACCTCAGAGTTCAGAGCTGAGATTGGACAGTTTCGTGGCATTGAGAAATTGTCTCTTTTTACATGGCTAGCCCCCACTTTTTGCCTGGAAAATAATATGATTTCGATTGGAGTGCACAGGGTCCCTGCCAACCAGATCTCCTATGCCAGTGCTTCTTCCCTAAAAACTGTTCCACAATTGGCCCTTCAGGCCCTCTGCAAGTCCCTAGTAAATGGAACCTGGGAACCTAGGGCATTCATTGGGACTTAGGAGGGTCCCCTCACCTGGGCCATGCAGAGTGCCACTGCAGCATGCATGGCACAAACAAAAACAACAAAGTCGACATGGCACACTGCCTGTGGCCATGCCAATTAGCACTGCCTAAGATATAGTTAAGTCACCCTCTAGCAGGCCTTACAGCCCTAAGGCAGGGTGCACAATACCACAGGTGAGGTGATATCTATATGAGCAGATATGCCTCTACAATATTTAAGTCCATTCTTAGATATTGTAAGTGCCAGGGAAGACAGAGTATATGGGCTGGAAACTTTTTTCTAGTTCCACAGCACCATGATGGCTTCTCTGAACCCATGAGCGTTTGGTACCAAACTACTCCTCTTAAAAAACCCACACTGATGCCAGTGTGGGATTTATTGAAACAAGTATCAGAGGTGCCCCATGAAAACCTACCAATACTGGGATGGCCATAGACTGGCTTCAGGCAGCCTGACCAAACCAGATATGTTTCTGAACCCCTGGGTCGAGAGCCTCTTCTCTCTGGGACCAGAAACAAAGCACATCCTGGGCGGAGGTGTCACACCTCCTCCCCCAGGATGGGAACAGTGCTAGACGGGGAAGCTTTAAAGGCCTGCCGCCTTTGTAATGAAACCCTTAGCCTCTGCTGCTAGTAGCAGATGGCAGCCACTGGTTTACACACCACCACTTTGGGCTGGAAAACCTAGGAAGAATAGTTGGTGTGACCACCTCTGCCATCTCCACCCCCAAGGTGAACGAGGCGAGGTGAAGTACTCCTTTCAGTCCATGCCATCTTGAAGGTTGGAGGACTCCTACAACAAGATCTAGGATTAGGAGGGGGGTGGCATAATTGAGTGAGTAGACACCCCAGGTAATGGTGCCCATTAGCACCAAATGTCATTCCCTTAAAATCGCCACTAAATTCAGTGTTTAGGTGGCTCCCCCATACTCTAACTGGTTCCTGCAGACCTAAGAAAAAGGTTGAAGACGAAGCAGTGCAGAAAAAGACTGAAGATGCCTACTGACCCATCCCCATCCCTACTGGCCTATCTGCAGCCCTCGAAGATCCTGAGAAACACCTGTCCAGCAGTCAACCTCCAGAACCCCTGGGAGAACTGCTTGCCTTTGAAGAAGCCCAGAACTCCTGAGGACAGCGGCTCGGTCTACAAAACACACACATCCACCTCTCCCCACCCAGGACTCGTGTCCCCTGGATCCACGATCATTGACCACTCTGCACCAGACCCCTCCGGCCTGTGTCCAGGTAGCCCACCGATCCAGAAAAGGTTCCCCAGCAATCCTGAGTCCAACTCCACATTGGCTGACACCTCCTGGACTCCACGACGTCTGCAGTGTAAATCCAAAGGCTCTCCCCGACCGGCTCCGGTAAGAAAACCTGTCAAAGGACACCCCTGTGCCCGAAGCCTCTGGGCTTTGGGGAGCTCAACCGACTGTCACTACGACCTACAGCATCTCCCCTTACCTCTACTGTTGCTTGTTTCCCGCATGTAGCCTCCAGTCTGTGGCCTGCAGCCGCTTTTCAACTCAAAGTTCCTCCATTGATTTGCATTGGGCGCCTGACGCTGTATTTGCACACTGCACCCGGCCGTCCCTGAACCGCTGGTAGTGTATGTTTGGTGCTGCCTTGTGGCCCCCCCATGCTGGTCTGAAACCCCAAAGTTTGAGCCCTGCAACCATTTTAGTTACTTGTAAGCAGTGTGACTTCAAGCACCCCCAGTCTCCATTGGGTAACATTGTGCCCGATCCTCAACTTTGACCTCTGCACCCGGCCGCCCCTGTGCCACTGGTGGTGCCCACCTGAACCCAGCCCTCTGCTGAACCTGCAACCCGAAGATTGGAACTGCATTGTTTCCCTCCATAGGTTAACAATGCAAAGACTGAAAATTGCACGGTGTCCATTTTTGAACTTGAAAATTCCTATTTAAAAACATACTTACCTTTTTGCAAAGATCTTGGTCTTAAAATAAATCTTGAGAAATGCTTATTTTTATAAAATTGGTGTGGATCTCCTTTTTGAGGCGTGTCATTTATTGGTCCTTGTGTGCACAACAAATGCTTACACTGCTCTGTGTTTGGCCTAAGGCTGCTCGTCCACACTACCACAAATAGAGCACTTTGGAATTGAAGTGAGCCCTATACACTTCTGGGGGAATCTCTGGAGACTGCAAACAGTATAACCACCTAGTTGTATACCATATACAGAGCCAGCTTCCTACAGTGTCGCACTGAGATCGGAAGCTAGTGTTGTTGTGCACCGTCATGTGTTTTGTTGAGAACTGCCAGTTCTTTACATTCACGTTCATTAATATTGTACTGGTGTTACTTTCAGAGAAAAGGTTTTCAAGAAATTAAGGGCTTTAGTGACGTGAGAATCCCTGAACATGAAGGCGAGGAAGCCTCTCCCGAGGGAGCAGCTTCTCATTACATAGCAACCAATATAGGGTTATACACATGTATCTGTCTAAAATAATTAGGATCACTGCAAATGAAGGGTCCATGCAGCTTCCTCTCCAAGGTACTGTTAACCTGAAAATAATTGAAAGTTTGAGGCCAGTGTTCTATGAAATGAAGCCTCCACCCTGACCAGCCCAATATGAAGCACTGATTGCATGGGAGATGGCAGAACACGCGGAGGAGAAATATCAGAATATGGACAAAAGGACAGTTAAGAGTTGGATTTTAGCTAAATGGGATGCAGAACAGCAGACTTGGAAGAAGGATGCGATAGAGGTAGAGAAGACATGCCCTGCATTGCCTAGCAGGAAATCAGGAAAGAAGAAAGCACAAGAGTGGGGTGAGACTAGCAAAATCCGAGTAAATTTATAACAGTGAATCCAATGATATTCTCTTAGCGGGCCTACTGGCTTTCTGAACACCTCCTGGTGAAGTGGTTCAGCAAACTGGGGAAGGTGGGGGGGGGGTGGGGGGTTGTCCATCCTTAGGACAACTCCCACCACTTGCAGCTAATCCATCAGGGAGCCCTTAAAAATACACATTTAACACCTATTCCACTTTCACCCCTCCGGTAATACCAAAGATTCCTTTGCTAGCTCCACCAACAGTGTTCCTGGATAATGCATTAAGCCCTGTTGCCCCTACAATTACTACAACCAGTTTTGTGGCTGGGATGGATGCCTGAGGAAATCAGTGCAAAACCCTGAACTGGAGCAACTGTAGTTGCAAGCGTAGAGACTGAAGAGATAGACAGCCCAGAGTCCTGGTCATCCGAAATTTACATCCCTGCAAGACCAATAGATGTGTTGAGGGTGAAGGTAGAATGGGAAGAAATCATTAAAGAAACCATTAAGATAGGGCTTATAGATGAACACAATGAAGAGAAACGTAGTTTCTTTGCATGGAAGCCGCGTGACAAGAGGCTCTCGAGGAGATAGCTATAGAATTTGTGATTGACCTTACTAAAAGAAGGAAGCAAACAAGGAGATGGACGGAGCGCTGAAACTTTTCAGACACTCACCCCCAGTCACAGATCTGGGTTAAATCCATCATCATTCTTTAGCTCACTTCGCCACCCCAGTTCAGACCTGGCCATATGCAAATCAGTCTTGACCCTGTGCCTCATGGGAACAGTCCAGACCAAACTGCCAAGCCAGGTCTTCCCTGAACTGGACACAAGCATCCTGGGACCAGTTTCGGGGTAACACCCCTCATCAGCCAGGCTTCCTTGAATCCAGTGGCAAAGTGAGCAAGAGACCCACGTCTGGGCATAGCCTGCGAAACCAGTCCCAGGATGCTTGTTGGTGTCGTACACACTAGAGGGCAAGGAGTGCCAGTAGACCTTAATTCAGAAATTGATTTAGCTATCTGAAGAAAACAATGCCATGCCATTATTGTAGCAAGTTGGACCATTGGAAACCCAGTTTCAGATCGAATCCCCGGTCGAATGCACTTTGATGGCCAAGGACCAAATATGAATTTTATGCCAGCTGTACGAATGCAAAGACCAAACCTCAATCCTAATATGCCCCAAGCCTGGGTGCTGCGTCACAACCAGACTACCCCAAGGTTTAATGCCAACCCAAACATCAAAGTCCAGCAAAACCCTTTTAGAGTCCAGGTAGATTCCAGTCTTCGATACTATCCGAGATCCAGGGTCAGATCAATCACAATGAGGGTGCTTGAGAGGGGAGGAATATTGCATACGTGATGCTACCTTAGAGGTAGACCAGAGTGGCACATATGTGGAAGGAGAGGTGAATGGCCTCTGCAGCTCCTTTTTATATGGACACCAGTGCTAACTGTTCTACTGTACGCACAGTGGAAATCCTAAACTTACCCTGTATGGAAACCAGATCCATTTTTAAGGAGTTGTCAATAAGCAGATAATCAATCCTGTTAAGTTCCTGTGAATATTGGTTCCCTTGAACACTACCATCAATTGAGTTCTGCAATTTATGCAATGAGTTTGTTGTGCCGAGACTTGCTATGTAAGCTCAATGATCTACTGTACACCAACTTGTGCGGACATTCAAACACATGAAGATGCAGATTTTAAATTGAGCAACCAGAAGCCTGTTGGTTTATTCCCACTTATGGCAAAAGAGGATTTGAAACCAGACGTAAAAGGACTCCAAGAGGAAGTTTGGGATTATTCTGAATAAAACAATGGCTTGATTAGAAATGCTGAACCTGTAGAAATAACCCTTTAACAAGATGCTGAATTCCTCGAATGCCACAGTATAACCCTTCACCAAAGTTAGTGGTCGGAATTACCCCCATAATTGAATCAATGTTGGAGCAGGACATTTTAAAAGATTTGAGGAAGTTCCTATAATTTCCTAATAATGGGGATACAGAAACCAAATAAAAAGTATAAGAATTAGATGCCCCCAACTGTAAACGACTGGAGAGAAAATGGAGGCATGAATGTATACATGAAAATAGAGTGGACTACAAACTCTTAACAAGCATTGGCATAGCCAATAGGTCTCGCTTTTGGGACCTTATAAGTATTTAGTTATGCAGCACGATATCCTTGGGCCAACAACATCAACTGTTGCATGGCTAAACACTTATAAGGTCCCAAAGGCGAGACCTATTGGCTATGCTAATACAGTGCTAGATATACTCTAGCCAAGATTTCTAGGCACTTTACTAAGTTTGTAACACAGCTACAAGTAGCCATCAAACTACAGCCAGTGTTCGGTGTATCTGCTTTTTGTATTAAGTTAAGTGTGATGCCATCCTGCCCCCTTGCAGCCACTCTAGAGTATGCCGGGACTGTGTGTGTTGCGGTGATCAAAGGTTGCCCAATGACAGGTGGCCGTATTTCATCCATATGTTTTTTTCTCCTCTTACTTGGCTCTGTGGGGCTTGTGAGTTTGTTTACCCAATTATAAACACAGGACTCCAAGTACCAGAATGCAATTCATTCTTTTGATCTTTGTCCCTAGCCACCCTTCTGATAGCTAAGTAAGCAAGCGCCGGCTGCAGAACTTTGCTAATATTCTGCAGGTCAAGTTCTTTCATTTTTAGAGGGTGATCTTAGTACCCAGGAGCCCAGTCCTAACACCACCCGTTACTTAAGAGGATTCTTTGTAGATGTAATGACTGTTTGAGACAGGAGGCTGTCTGAGGTGTGGCTTATGCCATGGAAAGTTGCACTCACCAGGCTCGGCTGGGCCTGGTTGTCTGGAGGTGGTCATTGGGTACCGCGGGGAAGTTATTCTGTCATGGAGGAGAGAGTGAGGGCGTGTTGATGCTGGCTGGCAAGTTCCTGGGCTTAGCTGTTCAGGAGTGAGGCCATACTGGCTATGCCATTGTCAGCACAAATAAAAAGCCCAAGGTGTTTGGCACCAAGCTGGAAGCTTGAAGAGAGATCCCTGTTCAGTGTTATTTAGAGATAAGAATAGGTGAGAAGGACTGTCAGACCAGGACATGCCCCTTCCCTGCTGCTCTCAATACAAAGACTCTGTGTGGTCTCCAGCTTTACTCGTACTTGCATTATTGTCAATTCAAGGATAAGGAAGTCAGCCTTGAGACTGATGAGCCCACCAGCCTACTAATCACCAGGCTCCTCTGTAAATACAGACTCTACACGGTTTCCGGGTTTACCCTGGGTGACGTTTTAATATTCATTTATACATGTGTAGTGTCGCCAGATTGAAACCTCCAGGCCCTACCGCTATACCCACTTCACGTCTATCCATCCTCCACATTGTCTCCAGTGTCCCTCTTGTTTACTCATTACTATTTGTCATTCATATGTGGGTAATGAGGGGAGCCTGGGACTACCATCCTGCTCTCTCACACCGTAACACCTACTTACTGTCTCTCCCAACCCTTGGTCTCCAGCTCTACTGTTGCTTACAATTGTTTATTCACGCATGGATAGTGATGCTTAGTTGATGATTGGATTGAGTTTCCAGTGCAGCTGTTCCAAGCAAGTTCAAGAAAAGCGCTTGCACTGGAGGAAACCATTGGAACATCTGGCAGGGTGGCATCACTGCCTCTACAAGCAAGCATTGGTGAGAATGCCCCTCGAGGTAGGGTTCAACTTCAGGCCAGGGAGAGGGGGGTTAGTCTGTCGTCATCTTGGACCCCAGCGCTTTCGCAGATCGCCTGGTCTTGGCACTGCTATTTACTTTGAACAGAGCAGACATCTCCGCATCATCTGATTGGATGGATCGCACCGTCATGAGCATCACTAGCACTAGTTTCAAAGTGTGAACCGTTGGGCAGCGCTGGAGTGGCCACATCATCTTTTATCTTCACCTATGGCAACAGGCCCCCTGTTCACCTTCTCTTAACCTGCAGGGTTCAACAGTGTTCACTCTTCTCTTTGAGGTGCACTCCCCTCGCGTGCAGCCATTACTGCGTCATTGGTTCTGCAGTGGGCAGCTGTGTGCGCGCGCCAGCCATCCATCCATCCATCCATCCATCACTCTCTCTTGGAGATGTGGTTAAGCATGAGTAGTAGTTGCCTTTCTGGCTGCTGGCACCAGGTGACTCTGCTGTAAAACATATGGGGTCATTAGAGGGTCATGGATACGGCACGTGCCAGGTAGGGGCCTAAGACCCCACCCGGCTGATGTACAGCACTGTTTGTTCTAGAATACTGATGCCGACTCATGTACCACCCCACATACCCATGTGCCATGAGGCCTTAAGTTGGAGAAGGTGTGGCGACTGCTTGGCTCCGTCATTGCCCCCTGGACTGACATTGGGTCGTCAGCCTTTGCTGTTCAGCCACAATCACTTTGTATATAACGTCTCATGCTTCTTAGGAAGATAACACACACCCCGGGTGCTCGCAGCATCCGTCTACCAACTGCTCCATCTGTTTTGCACCGCTGCAGTGACTTTTATGTCTGTTTTTTACACGGTAGCCTGATGCAAGAAGAGGTCTGCTGATGCTCCGCGTTTGTTTCAGGTACACCTAATGACGGACAGTACTTTCCCTCTGATTTGAGGAAGAGCGTGGAAGCCGCCGCCATTGTACCTGTCACTTTCTTTGATACAGAGATGAACAAGGTCGTTTACATTTGCTGAACCGCTGTGAAAGCGGAGCACCGCAGAGAGGACAATTCTCTGCCTTGTTAACATCAGATGCAGAAAAGTACAACAAATATCTGACAGTTAAGCAAGCACACTTAAACTGGAAAGGTAACAGCCCTGTGTTCTGGAGTGCCCCTAATAGGTTTAAAGAAGCCTGCCTTCCAGGCCCTAAACTACTGTCATGCACGCTAATAAATTATGTGCACAAGCAAGAGTCACAGGGACATGAAGCAAGGCCGGTGCCTCATCTTACACCATTTACAAATATGAAATACGAGTCACGTATGTCCAACCTCTCTAGAGACAAATAATTGACATGCTGCCTCAGAACTGACTCAGACAGCTCTTCTCCGTGATCTTTCCTGAAATCCAAATCCGATCCTTCTCTTAAAAGCCACGACACTCAATTGATCAAAGAGAAAACAGAAATGTGTCTTTTTATCATAGCGAACGGCTCTGAATTTTTTTGGGGCCGAAAATCTTTTACCCTACGATATATTTTCAAAAAGGTCCACAAGAGGGCACTATTGATAAACGATGTAGAGCTCTGTAGGTGAGTGCATATTTGAATGCGCAGGGACTTGTAAAAACAAGCACTGGCCCGGGCACCGTCACAAGACGCTCGTGAAGGAATCCTCAGCCGGCGCAGGCTGTACAGCGAAGACAGCGAGCTGGCAGCAAAGGAATAAACACTAGCATTTGAAGGCACGAGCGGGGAGGAGGGGGCGACGCGAGCGCGGCAGCCTGCAGAGCTGACCAGACGCTCGTGCGTCATGGCCTTTGCTCAGTGACTACGCGCAGGGCAGACATCTGTTTCCAATTACGATAATTGGAAACAGATGTCGGCCCTGCGCGCGTAACCGCAGGAAAAAGGCCACGACGCACGAGCGTCTGGTCAGCTTTTGAAACCCCCTAACAAAGTCTTCGCCTAGCAGCGCTTGCACGCTACTCGAGGCTCGACCTAAAAATGTTCGCATAAGCATTAAAAAGGCAAAAGTAGATTGATTTGTGAAACAAATTGCTACAGCAGACAATGCCCCCAGAGCCATCTTTCAGATAGTGAAATCATTAAGTCCAAAAGCTGGCAAACAAGTGATTTCTGCCTCTTAATCGCTTGTTGACAACCTATTCATGTTTTTTCAAGAAATGGTTGAAAATATTTATTCAAATTTTGAAAATACCTCAACTCACGTTTAATTCGGACTAATCACTGATTCTATATTTGAGAGTACGGGTTCCTAGCTAACTGCATTTGTGCAAATATCTCTGGCAGAGTCAGAACAGATCCTAAAAGTTAGGTCTGGCTCCCCATGGTTGCATGCCCTCCTTATATTTTGACAAGCAACCACTTCTTTTAATAGCTTGAATAATTCCTTACTTAATCTGTCATTATAGCAAGGACTTTTTTCCACCAGTTTGAAAAAAAGCTTTAGTATTACCAGTTATCAAAAAAAAAAAAAAACACGCATCTGTTAAGTTTGAGCAACTACAGACTTATCTAGCTAGTTCCTGCAGTAGGGAAAATGTTGGAAACCTTGGTGAATTTGCAGATTACCAAGCATGTGCCTCCATCATTTTCAATGCAGATTCCATGCGGGTTTTAGTACAGAAACCGGTCTTTGAGGTCATCAGGTGTAACCTTGATATATTAAAAAAGGTGGCCATTCTTGATTGGTCTGTTGCTTTTGACAGTGTCGCATGACATTCTTCTGCAGAGACTGCAAAAGGATGGCATTGTAGATAAAGTTTGGCATTGGTTAAAATCATCCCCTCACCAACAGACAAGCTTTATTTTTACCACCTTATCCTTTGTGTTTTCAGAGAAACAAGATGTGGTGTTCTGAAGGGCTCAGCTCTCAGCCCCACACCAAGTAATATTTATATGGCCCAGCAGGCCATTGACGTTCAGCCTTGGGGCTTCAACATTATATTTTATAAGGATGATACTCAGCAGATGCTTGCCTTTCAACAACTTGCCAATACTATAACAGCCCATTTTCATGGATCTCTCTCGACTATAGTAAGTTGGATCAAAAGCAGCTGAATTCTAACAAATCAGATATATTGATATTTATGGACTCATCTCCGTTCAATATCAGTAGACTATGGCAAACAACTTCAGGGAACCACCTATCCCTACATCAGTCCCTAGAAATTTGAGCATTCAGACACCAAACTAACTTTCAAATCACATGTACAGTCCACTGCAGTCATCTGCTTCTCTACTCTCAAATAAAATAAATAAATATCAAATATTTCCTAGTAGTTAACTCGTAAAGGCGTTGTGCCCTTGATCACTTCCAAATTGAATTATGCCATCGTCTTGTACCTGGGAGCTCCAAAGGAACTGCAAAATAGGCTACAACTTGTGCAGAATGCAGCAGCGTGACTCATTCTGAATATTTCTAAATGCCAACCCATTCGGGAAGGCCTGAAGACACTGCATTGGCTGTCTATTGGACAAAAAATAAAATTCAAAACCTTAATTATTACACACAGGGCTATACACAAAAAAGTTCCTTTTCTATTCAGACTAAAATGATAAAATACACACCCTATAGAGCATTTCACTCAGTAAATCAAAATAGTTGTGATCCCAGAACACAAAAGACGAGAGCCGGTGGCGGGGGTTGGGCGCGGGTTTAGTGGGTGAGGGATAATTGTGAAAAAACCTTCCTTGAGCTGAGAAAGTATCTGCTGCAGCGTTTCAGGGTTGCCTAAAGGCAGTGGCCGCAGTTGATGTCAGCATTGAGCAAAGTAAAGACATTGTAACGGGGTATCCGCTTACAGTGATATCCCCATTCCGTGGAGCTTTACTAACTCACAGCATCTCTTAATGGAGCGCTTCGATCGCGCTATTGTTTGTGTAGTAGGTGCTCCTGCGTCTATCTCCTTCGGTTGATTGCGCTTGAGTTAACTGCAGCGCCGGTCTGGGGGCGGGGCTTTCCCATGCTGTGCGTCTTCCTCCTAACCTTTTCATACTTAGTGTGCAGAGACAAGCCTTGGGTCGTCCAACTGTCTCCCTGGCCCTGCAGTGTTAACCTGTCTGGGACACTCTGGGGGCACGGCACCTGTGCCATTAAGTTAGGGGCCCATCTTGATCCTAATGACTATGGTGGGTGAATTCAATTCCTAGGAACCCGCGGATGAGGAGCACTCTTCTCCCCATTCACATGGGACTGGTGAATGGGATTGAGGAATCCCTGGAGAAGGAGTATCCTCGACCCTAGAACCCTTGAGTCGCCGCATTATTAAACTCAGTCTGGCGCAGGGTAGTCACCTCTACTGAGGAAGATTTGAGGGAGCCCATGGCTGGCGCAAAAAGGCCCTCCAAGGGCAAAGGCAAAGCCAAGGCTCCTAGGACTCCCGCCTCTCCAAACGCCTTAGAGTTGCCGCGCCAGGCTTTTCTTAAGAGACGCCTGGATAATCGAGGTGCGTGAGGATTCCCCCCCCCAGGGATGATTCCTGCCCTCAAAGAGGGGCAGATGACTGTACCAGGGAGGACACGGACGTCCCAGACAGGGACTCTGATGAAGAGCCTGGTCCAAGTAGACCCTGGCGACCAGAAGGCGGAGTCACAAAGCCCCAGCTGGATGTACCTCAAAACCCAGGACTCTGCAGTTCTCGGGTATGCTTAACACAGAGTACATACATCATCCCCGCTCTGCGGACTGGGTACCGGTTCCCATCATGGCGTTCTATGTGGCTAGCCAAATTTGGAAGCTGATGGACCAGGAGGTCCATGGCTGCTTGAAGGCGGAAAGCCCCCGGCCATCCCTGCCAAATATAGTGGCGAGTACCCCATAGATTGACACCAGAATGGCATCCTTTATCAGCAAGCTCAAAGATCCTAAGAAGGGTCTCTGCTTCCCCTGGCGTGCCTGCCAAATCAAGGTCTTGGATATGCTGGGGCCACTTACTAAGATTTTAGACATGGCAGAGGACGCCAAAGAGAAAGGCCACTTGATAGATCCCGCGATTCGCTCAGGATGGGCGCAGAGAGCCCTATGTTTCCTTGGCAATGCGAATTGCGCATTATCCACTGAGCGTAGGCGCTCTCTATTGATCAAGATTGAGCCCCGACTTGGCGAGCAGGCTTCTACGGAAGCCAGGCCCATGGCAAACGGAGGTCTCTTTGGAGAGCCGCTAATTAAAGAATTGTCTTGCTTTGTTAACACCTTCTCCTCCCTGGACAAGGCACAACAGTCAAAGAAAGCGTTCAGCCAGCAAATTTTTTGGGGAGGCCCGAAGAGGTAGGGGGCACTCCTCTGGCCGTCCTTCCAACGCCAACCCCCACAAACTCCAGACAAAGCGATCCATGCAGTGGCCGGACCAACGTAATTTCGGAGGGTTTTATCCCTCGAGAGGCCGCGGCAGAGGGTACTGGGGAAGAGGCAACCCCGAGGCGCCAATAACGCACCTGGTGGACCCACCAGTAATGACTACCCCTTTTTTCCTACCAGGGGTGGGGGGTAAGGGGGAGATTGCAGTGGTTCCGACACAACTGGGCAGCAATTACAGGGGATGCTTGGGTTTTGCAAACGGTGATGTGTTTCCATATCGAGTTCCATGGAACTCTATATCAACTCTCGTCCTACACCTAGTTCTCACACAAGTGCGCAGGTGGTAGACCAAGAGATACAAGAGATTCTAAGCAAAGGGGCCATCGTGCGCACAACCCCACATCCCAAAGGTTTCCTGAGCAATATCTTTGTCGACAAGAAGGACAAGGGGTTCAGGCCGGTGATCAACCTCCGAGACTTCAACCAATGGGTGGTGTATCGCCACTGCAAAATGGAAGGAATTCAATTTCTCAGAGATGTTATTGCCAAACAATTGGCTGGGTCGGCTCGATCTAAAAAGCCTAACTTACGGTACCAATTTTTCTGCCCCACAGACTGTTTCTACAGTTTCAATGGGGCTAGCTCATATACGAGATCACTTGTCTGCCGTTCGTGCTGAGGCCAGCCATGGAATGGGTCCGGGCTCGAGGCGTGCGCCTCAGTTTACCTGGACGACATCCTTTTGATGCACCAGGTGGAACACACCTTGATCTCTCAGCTCCAACTGACCCAGAACCTTTTACAGAATCTGGGCTTCAACCGTAACGACCATAAGTCAGTTTTTGTGCCAGCACAACAAATGGCCTTGGGCTTCGAGGTCGACACGGTACAGCAGTGGCTCAGAATGCAACAAGCAGAAGATGCGTCTGATTCGCAGGGAACTGTGACGTACCCTGGCGAGAGAGAAGTTTTCGCTATGCCACTTAGGTTGGATTGTAGGTCTGTTGTCATCTTTGATAGAGGCGATCTTTACAGGGCCATTGCATTACCAGGCCCTACAGCGTCTAAAGACGCAGCACTTGCACACAGGAGATGTCCCTTTCTCAGGAAGCATGTACGGAGCTTTATTGGTGGCTCGAGCATATGCAGGCCTGGAATGTAAGGGCCATTTTTGGATCTGCCCCAGACCTGGTGATCGAAACAGACGCCAGTCGTCTGGGTTGGGGCACCTGCTGTGGAGACGTTACTACAGGCAGGCATTGGTCCGAGCACGAGCAATCGCTACACATCAACTGCTTAGAGCTTCCGGCCGGATCCTTCGCAATTCGGAGTCTGGCGGCCTACAAGGTCTCCTGCCTCTTCTTTTTGAAGATGGGCAATATCTCGGAAGTGAGATATACCAACCGGTTAGGGGGCACGCTGTCCAAACTCCTAGCAGATTTGGCCAAGCAATTCTGGAATTACTGCAAGACACAAATTATCAGTCACGGCGGAGTACCTTCCAGGATCGCTCAACCGGACGGCGGACTGGCACTCCAGACATCTACAGGATTACAATGCCTGGAAGCTGGATCCGGCTATCTTTCAGAGCATGATGATTCAGTGGGGTCCATGTCAGGTGGACCTCTTTGTGTCCCGCCTCAATTGCTAGATTCCCCGATTCTTCAGCTGGCGTCCAGACCCTCTGGCAGAGGCAACTGATGCCTTCCTGCAAGACCAGAGTCTTTTCCGGGGTTATGCGTTTCTCCCGTTTGCCATGATACCCAGGCTCGCGGCACTGGTCTGGAGGCAGAAGGCAGAAGTCATACTGGTGACGCCGCATTGGAAATCTCAAGTCCGGTATCCAGTTCTTCTGGAACTTTCTATGAATTTTCCAATCCAAATTCCCCGGCCTCCTCTTCTGCCGACTGACTCCTGGGGCAACTTGCACCCTCTGGTTCGGGAGGGCAGCCTCAACCTTATGGGTTGGAGGATTACAGGGGAAGTTGGGACGTCCCGGGACTTTCAGCGAGGGCTTCCTCCCTTATCAGGAAAGCATGGGCAGAATCTACAGTCAAGCAGTATGGGTCTTCTTGGAGAAAGTGGTCACGCTGGTGTATGCGACGGGGTTTGGATCCTGTGGGGGCCGATGTAGTCCATGTAGTCAACTACTTGTCGGAATTAGTAGACAAGGATTTGGCCTACCGTTCGATTAATGCAAGTAGGTCGGCAATATCTACAAGCCACATGCCCATTCAGGAGGTTTCTGTGGGGGAGCACCCTCTGATATGTAGATTGTGGAGAAGCATACGCCCGTCGTTTCCGCGTCGCCCAAGGTATTTCTCCTTGGGAGACGTTAATACGGTGCTACGTCTGCTGCAATCCTGGAAGGATAACTTACCTTTCCCATAAGGAATAAACAGGTAAGCTAGCGACGCTCCTTTGTCTTATCTTGTGTAAACGGGTATCGGATGTCCAGGCCTTGGAGGTTACGGCACGGGTGTTCACATCGGACAGGGCGTCATTCACAGTTGCTCAGCATACAAAGTAACACTAGAGTGGTTCACTATCCGGCCTTCCGGGGTCACCCGAAGTGGTGTGTGGTACGTTGTCGCGGGGCGTACGAAATGATGCCAGAGGAATACAGGCCTCCAGGGGTGTCACAACTTTCCTCTCCCTCTGGAAGCCTTTCAAAGCAGTGACAGCTGCCACGATTGCCCGTTGGGTGAGATGGGCGCTCCAGGAAGCTGTCATTGATAGAGCGGCCTTCGGAGCCCATTCAGCAAGGGGAGCCATGGCTTCGAAAGCCTTTGCACTTGGGGGGCACCTAGAGGACATCCTCAGAGCAGCAGATTGGTCCTTGGACTCCACCTTTAAGGCCTTCTACTTTAAACCCATTTTGGGCATGGCTTCTCTGGTGGTCAATCAGCTTTGAACTAGCATAATCTGAGCCTCCGGTCCTGCCATAGAATATAAAATTTCCTAGCTACCGTGAAGGAAAGTTTCAATTCTATTAAGGACGCGGAGGCGAAGTTTATCCCACCCAGTAGAATCGTTATTCTTACCCTCCCTCAAAGTATGCAGTCTACACGTTGGCTAAGTATTATAACTTAGGAGGGTTTCGGATTAATGTATATGTAGGGCCAATTATGCTTTGTGAATTTATGATTGTTGATTAACCGGTCTCTTTAATGCACTGTTACCGGGATACCAGGTGTTTCTCAATTTTCTGATGCCGAAACCTTGTCTTTTCAGGGTCTGAACAGAAACAAGATTATTAATGGAGAAGTGGGATCAGGTGTTTCGCCTGAAGAAAGAGGAAGTGCCGTTCCTTGATGTTGTTTATATAGGACTGCCTCTATGGTTGTTCCTGTACCATACAAAGGCTCATGGGATTTGTAGTCTTGTTCTTACATAGTTTAATGCTGCTGAGCAATAAAATAAGGAAGAGTAAAGCATAATCCTCGCCTCCTTAATAGAATTGAAACTTTCCTTCACGATAGCTAGGAAATTTTATATTATTCTGGTGACAGAACACCACACTGAGGAGGTCCTCATGTCTTAATCCTGCTACACTATTACCTGTTGATGAAAACGATGGGATAGACCATGACAGTCTGGATGTCACCGAACTGTGTACCAAACCAAGACCAGATATTCAGGGCATCTCTCTGGAAAGCCAGATTATATGCGGTTAGTGGATGGCTCTCGCTTGAGGGAAGACCGAGGGATTTTGATAACAGCCCATTCCTTTTGCACCTTAGACGGTGTAGTGGAAGCCTCCTCTTCGCGCAATGTAACCTCTGCACAGGCAGCTAAATGGATCGCTCTTGCTAGCGCATGTTATGTCTCTAACAAGAGAAGAGTCATCATCTACACTGATAGCAAAGTACTTGTTTGGCGTGGTCCAAGATTTTGGACAGTTGTGGTCCCAGCAGGGTTTCATGACCTCGTCTGGCTTCCCCATCAGAAATGGGCATTTGGTTATTGAGCTTTTTGACACTCTGCAAACGCCAGTCGAAGTGGTGGTTGTTAAGTGTGAAGAACACAACGATTGTTACTACTGGCAACAGATCCACTTATTAAACTGCCAGATATTGCACTCTTGGGTCTTGCGCATTCAATGGAGATTTTCCAAATGAATCGGAATAGAACACCTCAATGAATTTTTTGCTGCCCGCTGCCGATACATGGGAAGAGATGAAAAGGTTGCAGAAAGAAGCACCAGAGTGTGAGCAAGAGAGATGGACCAGGGAAGAGTGCACTAAGAATAACGATGAAGTTTCGGTCTCGGTAGATCAGTGGCCTTCAAACTTTGGGGCGTGCCCCCCTGGGGGGGCGTGGATGGGTGAGCCTGTGGTGGCGCCGAGCGAGCCTGTGGTGGCGCCGAGCGAGCCTGTGGTGGCGCCGAGCGAGCCTGTGGTGGCGCCGAGCGAGCCTGTGGTGGCGCCGAGCGAGCCTGTGGTGGCGCCGAGCGATCCTGTGGTGGCGCCGAGCGATCCTGTGGTGGCGCCGAGCGATCCTGTGGTGGCGCAGAGTGACGCAGTGTTGGCCCTGCTGAACTGCGTACTGCTGCACCCGTGAGATAGCGCTTAATTGCCACAGCTCGATCCATTCCAAAATGTAGTACATTGACAACTTTAACACTACCAAATGTAATGACTCCATTTATTCTCCTCTCGGAGATGAAGGTGTGGGGGCGTTTGACCTTGTTAGGAACTTGTGACCCTACAGGGCACAGAGAGATAGAGGGCGGAAGGAAAGGAGAAACGAGAGAAGCTTTAGAGCAGGAGACTTGGGGCAATGAAGAGAGGGAGACCATGAAAAGGGAGAGGGCTAGAGAGATTAATGGAGATGTGGTATAAAATGAAACAGAAATCGGGCAAAGGAGGGTCGATAGTGATAAAGATGGACTCATGGAAAGGGGGAGAATGCTTTAAAATGGAAGGCAGAAAGAGACATGGTGATAGTGAAGCGAGAGAAGGTGAAGAGAGCCCGATATAACGAAGTACAGCGAGAGGGGGGGGTTAGGCAATTAACGAAAGAGTGAAGAAAGAAAGGAAAAGGGGGTTTGTGAAAGAATGGTTAACGCAGCAAAGGAGGCTTAGGGAGGTCGGGAGCGGGAGGGGTAACAGAGAAGGAGGAGATACAGGGAAAGGGGGAGAATGATGGAGGGGGCAAAGAGCAATAAAGAAATAAAGGGAGTGGGGGCCAAGACATGCGCTGCTGACGATGCTCGGACTGGCAGCCTCTTTATAGCACCCAGTTCGGGTGGGGGTGGCAGGGCTTTCATTTTCAGCATTTCTTGGAGAGTCCTGCCTCAGTGAGGTGGAGTTGATCCTAGTAGTAATGACTGGGCAGTTGGCGCGTACGTTTAGGAGAAATGACTATTACTGGTAAGTGATGACAACATTCTTTACAGAACACAGGAAGATACTGGTAGGAATATACCTACTTTGTACAACACACGGGTACAGTAACCTGTGCATGACCTCTGGACATTCTGGAGCTTTCTATTAGGAAGAGGCCATTTCAGTCAGTATTAAAAAGAATGGGATAGAAGGGCTGGGGCTAATGAAGCAATATACATGCAAGGAGCAGCCTGCCAAAGGGACGATGTGCACGTGGCCAGTATATGTATATAAGCTTGGGGTAGAACCAAGTAAAAACGAAGAGGGAGGGGGAGGAGGGGGGAGTGCGAGCAGAGGAGCATTCACAGCGATAGAAGACACAAATGAAGCTGACCAGGAGGGAGGGGGTAGTGCAAGCAGAGGAGCCTGATTACAGCAATAAAAACACAGATGGCAGCTGTGCACGTGCACACGCTCGTGAACGCAAGCTGGAGGCCAGCAAAAGCCTCTGGTGGCACTTTTAAAAGCCACTTATTAAATGTCTCGAAGAGACAGCGCATGCGCTGTCTCAGGCGAGACCTAAAAAGTACGTGTTTTGTGTTTTTACAGTCATGTAAGTGTCTAATTATTTTGCCACATACATGTGCTTACCAAATGCTATACAATACAAGGTTGTTACTCGTCTTCACATTTCATTATTTTGTCTAGCTTGTCATTTTGAAATTGCGCTCAATTTAGAAGGCTCTGTGGGTTTTTCCAAGTTTAACTTGAATTCTTTATCCGAGTCTCCCACAATCACTCCTGTACAATCAGCAAAAGTTCCCATTTCTGCCAGAAAATAAAACTGGTGCCATCATTTGCCTGTTAGACTTCCTGCTAAGGATCCGAGTTAAAGGGCACAATTCTCAAAAAGGATTATATGGGAGCTAATTAATAAAGGCACAGTATGCTCATGTGGTGACAAAATGAACAACCGAGGCATACACAAACTTTAACATCTGCATAATCCACAGTTGGTTTATGGCGTCAAATGTACATGGAAATATTTAAATCACAAATAATATTTAAAGTTTGTCTAATGCAGAGGTCTTCAAACTGTGGTGTGCGCCCCCTTGGGGGCATGGATGTGCTCCCAGGGGCGTGCAAATGCCTCTGCAAATACATGTAAATGAGGATGGCCTGGAAGTGCGGTGAGGTTTATTTGCTACATTTCCAGGCTGTCTTAATTTACTGCGAGCCCTTGAAGTGAGAACTGATCAGAGTGCAGTGGAGGCGGGGTCAAAGAGGTTGCTAAAAAAAAAAAAAAAAAATTGGTGTTGTGTTTTCACAGTCATGTAAGTGTGTATAAAATAACGCAGTAACAACTTAATTGAAAAATAAATGCAAGTTAAACTAACTGGTGATAAATGTACTCTTTTAGGTTATGAAACCTCAGTTAGTGACTACCATCACCGCAAAGGTCTGTGTGTGTTAGAGCTGAGCGACACGTAATTGAACCCCAATTGGTGCAGAGGAATAGTGACCTTTGTATTTATAGTCAGCCACTGGAATTATGAAATTGTGTGGTTTTGGCTTTTTGCGCATAGTTATGGATAGCCTGCATTTTCCACATAATTTATCATCTACTGCATAACTTGCAGATAACAAAAAAATTGTTTCTAGCTCAAACCGTTTAAAAGTGACTAAAAATGCAGCAACACGTTACCCCTGCAGTGAAAGGCCCGTAGTAAAGGTTGACTGGTCACCTTTCTGTTCCTTTTTCCTATATGTGGTTGTTAAACTGGTACTTAGGAGGGGCAATATGCCAGGACAGTGTTAACAGGTGTAAAAAATGACAAAATAATGCAGTAATGCCATCACAAAATTCGCTGCATTATGCAGCATAATTCGCCTGTGCTTGCTGCATAATTTAGTCAACCCTACTGCATAAATTGTCCTTCTCCTGCCGCATAGTTCTAGTGGCCCTCTTTATAGTCCTACGAGGTCCCAGCCTGGGGCAGAAAGCACTGGGAATAGGTAATTCGTCATTTTAAAATAGTATTTACATAGTCTAAGCTAGGCTGCTGCAAAATGATGCAGTGATTGAGATAAAAACAAGTTCTTACAAAATTTGTTTTTTTAGTAAGAAGTAATCAAATTGTATCTAATGCAGACAGTTTTATAAGTGTCTCCATTATTCCAGATATCAGATAACACTCCTATATTACAGAATAAATCTTTGCCACCCTGAAGCTTTAAGCAGAGCCACTGGAATTATTCAGCAGGAGAGACCCACATTATGCTGCAGGGTTGACTAAATTATGCAGCAAGAAAAGGTAAATCATGCGGCACAATGCGCCACATTTTGTGGTTAGCATTACTTCATTATTTTGTCCTCAACTCATGGTAATGCTGTCAGAGGAAATATTTAACCTCATAAGTACCAGTTTAACACCCAAATACAGCAGTAAGCAACTACAAGATTACCAGTGAATGTTTGCAAAGGGCCTTCCACTGCTCCGGAACACTTTGCCACGTTTTAAGTAACCCATGTTCCATTAGAGCTAGAATCAAGTTTTTGTTGAAATCTACAGATTATGCAGCAGATTTTGGATTATTTAGCAAATGCGGCAAACTCATAATTATGTGGAAAACACTGCTGCTGCAGAAACTCAATTCCAGTAGCTTTGACTTTAAGTGACTCAATCAGTTAGCGGCTGGTTTCTTTTTTAACTTTCTGCACTACCATCCCCCTTCGCTTTCAGGCAGAGGCACCACAAAGTCAGCTTAAACTGTTCAGGGGCAGTTTTTTTGTGAAAGGAGAGTCCATGGGGTGGCAGGTAGAAGGCCAGCAGTGTTGCACTAAGATGCAGGGCCCTAATCGTCTCGACCTCTGGCGCCTCACAGTAATGGTCCAGGAGAAGAAGGAAAGGAGCGAGTTTGATGGATATTGTCAAAGAGATGGCCCAGAATAGAGAGCACTGTATGGGGACTCATTTTTATGTTTAAAAGGGCCATAGACAGCTTCATCAGAGAGGTACCCCAAAGAAGGGGATAATATAAGTGGCCTTTTTATTTTAAAGGGCCAGTCATCAGTGCAGCAGGTACTGCCAGGTGTATAAATGGCCACTGCTGGAAGCAGATGCAGCAGCCCAGGGGATTCAGGGGCCCACTGCTTCACAATTATGACGGTCTACCTTTAAAAAAACGGCATGGGAGCTTATTTTTCTTTCTAGCATTAGGACGGAGGTGATGGTCCTTCATGGTGGGGAAGAGATAAAAGATGCATAGGAGATAAAATGCAACTCAGGACTGCAGTTCGCATTAGTGCAGCAGGTGTAGTTGCATTGGGGTCCACGAGTGTGAGGGGCTCACTTCACCCCAATTACGGGGAGCAGTATGTTTGGGATAATACTTGTTTTTGTTTGATGCATTTGCTGTTTTATAAGTCATATTTAGTGCGGTTTATAAGCTATAGAAAAAGTACTCCTGAAATCATCTCATAAGTCCTGCAAGCAGCCATGTTCCTCCCGCTCCCCCAATCCTTTCCATAAAGTTTTGGAGGGGGGGGGCCCCGACCTCAAAACGTTTTGCTTTGGGTGGGAGGGTGGGGGCTCAGAGCAAAAAAGTTTGAAGACCTCTGCGGTAGATGGTCGTCCTGTTTTGCCCAATTCAATGTTGCCCCCTGAGCACGTTATTCCTTCATGGTGCTAGCCATACATGCAGAGGCTTGATGGTTCATCTATTTTCCAAATATTGGCTTGTCTGTAATTGCAGCAGAGTTCTCACAGATTTGTCGCATGCCAACAGCTGAAGGCAAGGAAAACCCAAGTCACATATGGAGACCAGATGGTCCCTCTAATCACATGCAGATCAACTTTGTTGGTTACAGTTTTAATGTAGCCAAATTATTGCGGAGATAGTTCATTCCTCGCCCTGGGATACAGATCTTTCTTGAATCCGATTGTAGCAGTCACTTCAAGAATGAGGAGCTGAAACTTGTATGCAGCCTTACAGGTGGACCTGCGGTTCCACTGTAGTTACCAACCTGAGCATTAAGGCAATGAGGAGCATATAAATGGGGTGCTGAAATTACAAAGATGTGTGCATTCATGTCTATAAGGCGGTTTGGTACCCTTCAACTGGTGTTGAGTCCGGGAAGTATTCCAGACTGGAGGACGGGACTGTTTCCACATGTAACCATCATGTGGCAGAGTCATGAGACATGCTGCTGTGCCCGCGATTGCACTTGTAAATATTACAGATTACATGATTCTTGACTACTGCAAAGGCCTGGTTGATGTGGAGCATTCTGTCTCACCAGGTTGATTTAGCGACTCCCCTCCCAAGGAAAGAGCAGTGTCACGACTTCAGTCCTGGCCACAGGGCCTTTGCGAAGTAGCACATGCAAGAATCGTGCCTGGCCCCTTTACGCCATGCTACCACATACCACATTCGGAGTGAGACAAGCTGGAGAAGAAATGGTGACAGCAACTACAGAGTTGTAGGGGCAGAATTCAGCACAACCAGAGAGTTCAGACAGTGAAGAATAGTGCACTCAAGTGTTTAAAAAGTAGCCTCGAGACAAGAATGCTGCCTGTGGTGAATGAGCCACAGTGACCCAAACTGAAGAACCTGTAAGTGCAAACTCTGAGACCGGAGAAGGAACAAGCAGTGTGACCAGAGGATTGGGGGCTGGGGAGCGCGCGCGACAAAGGGTAGCCAAGGAGTGGAAAAAGTTTATATGTCTGAAGAACACATTGCACAAACCATCAATAAAGATACAGAGCAAAGTGTCAGTGACCAACCAGTAGTCAGGAGATCAAAGAACCCAAATGCCTAGCCGAAGATATTCAGGTCCTGAATCAACATTTTTTGTGAAACTGACTTGAGAAAACACCAGACGGATTACCAACAGAGTGTTTTTGAGAAAGTGCTATTAAAGTTGCCACATTCTGAAGTCAACCGATGCTTTTGAATGGATGAACTCCACATTGAACTTAGTGATGGCCTTAAGGCCAAGGCTCCTGTGGAAGAGTAGGACTGCCATGTTAGAATAAGATTTACCTAAGGGTAGGGATTGACTTTGAAGCAGCTGGACATCAATCAAAAACAAGTCAACAGTCAGCAAAAACTGGACAGATAAGACACTTGTAGCCTGGTTCATATTATTTGAGTCTTGCATTTTTCCCACTCTTGCATTCACAAGAAACCATGTTGACCCCTTCACTAAACCAGTGCTGAGCAATAGTGGTCATAGTATCAGTCATTTTTGCCACTTTAATGACATGCTTGTTAATAAGTGTGAGTTTCCCCCGCTGAGCTAGTTACCCCAACATTTACACCTACCCCTTCTCCGTAGGGGAACAATCCAGACTAGAGCCTAGTTTAAATTATGTAAAAGGAGCAGCACAAGTTTAATTTAGAGTTCCTACACAATAAAGGGTCATTTCTTGAATAACGTTTTCTTTAAGTTTTTACACAGTTATTCACAACTAATAGATGCTAAAGGGTGTTGTGTGAACTTATTTGCCAACATCTGTTGCTGGTGTTATGAATTACCACCATATTCTACTAACCTAGTCCCTATTGTCGCTTTATCACTTGTTTGTTTTATAAGTAGGGTATTTTAGTTTTTTTTTTTTTTTTTTTTATGTTGACAAACCCATACATAAGGTATGGGTCTTTAGGGCACAGAGTTCGTATTTTGCAGTTGGAACTATAAGGGAAATAGGATATTTTTTGGATGGAGTGACACTGCTTTCTTATAATAAGGGGAATATTACTTGTAAGACGAACAGGGATGCAACTGGATTTTATGGAAAAATTGGAGGCAAGAAAAGAACAAATTGCCAAAGACTCAATGAATAATACGGCTAATAGTTGGAGAAAGGAAGAACAGGAATTAAAGGAAGGAAAATGATTTTTATAAGACCAAAACAAGGGGTTAAGAATCAACTAGAGGTGGGATGGACCAAGTGTATACATGGAGTAGAGGATAAAAATTAATATATTCTGGCTGGAAGAGAACCTGCAGTTCCTGAAGAGTATTATATATGTGGGACTAAAGCTTATTTTCATTTGCCTTCCATTTGGGTAAATAGTTATATGGGGTTAATGTTTCCAAAGATAAATCATGAATATAAATTAGAAGAGAAAAACCACTTATGGGAGATCTGCTCATAGTGCATCACAAGAAGTGGGTGATAGTTTTGGTGCCTTCATTCCTTCTGTGGATGTAATTTCGAATAATGTGAAAATCAAAAAAGTTGCCTACTTCGGTTGACAGTTTATACACTGGGTGCATTAACATCCATAAAATGAGAACTGATAGCATGAGAGCCATGGTTCTTCAAATAGATTAGCTTTAGATATTTTGCTGGCAAAAGGCAGCGGAGTTTTACGCATCCAGCAAATCTACACTTGTGTAGTAGAGAAGAGAAAGGAGATCAACAAGTATGTGAAGAATACTACAAGTCTATCTAAAGATTTGAAGAAGTTGGAAGAGACAGGTGCTTAAGAAACAAGAAAAGGCTTTTCTGTTACAAGTAGATGGCTTTGAGGGCTTCATATTAGATTTTTAGAGTCTACATTAAGGCCTATATTGATTACTGGAGTTTGTGTGTATTGTTTGTTCTTGAAGAAAAAGAGATTCAAACTGATGAAAATGGAAAAAATACAGACAAAATTAGCTGGTGCCAGGGGACTGAAAAGCAAGAGAAAAAGAAACAGAATTGGAAAGCCTGTTGCGTTTTGTCCATCATGAGTGAAGGAGCTGGAGTACTCAAGTCGTAAACAGAGACAGTCAGCAAACACGTTCTGAAATGTCATGAAGGAATATGGTGGTTGTTTTAAGTAACGGCTCCCAGATCCACTAGAGGAGTGTAATTGATGACTGTCGCCATCATTTATCATCGCTTAAGGATATATGCTAGCCTGTAACGCACATAACCATTATTTAAATGTGGCCACACATTCTACATTTAGGTTTAATGAAAGCAGGGAATTTATGTTTTTGATTGAAACTATAGTAGAATGTGTATGCTAACACGGACATGAGTGAGCCCACGTGCCTAACTCCAGTTTGAAGTTAATGTTGCATTTCTGCTTGCTGTGCATAATTTTCTCTCTGGTTCAGGCACCAGAGTCACTGTGTTCTCATTAAAAATATATATATTTTTTTAGTTGGCTTACAGTATGAAGGTCATAGTGTAGCTATTCGTTTGGACGAGTATTTCATAGCATCTGTATGGGAGACAGACAAATGGACTACTCCTTAGTGAAATATTGTGATGACCTCAATGATAGAAGCAGCTAGCATTGTATTATCCGTGAGAAGGAAGTCTACACCAAGTACAGCTGAAACACTGAGTTTTGATCTATCCTCATTCACTGGGAACCTATAGGATGCATCTCTTGGACCACATTGTCATGTTTAAACTCTGAACTGAGTTAGAGCACTTACTGCTGTCCACCCTTGCAGGCAAAGCCTTGAGACCCTCACGGGTGAGTAGCCATGCTATACAAACCCCCGATTGACTTCCACTCTCTCAATACTCCTTCTATATCTGCTCATAAGCGTAGTTTCTAGAGCAAGTACATTTCTCCTTTTCTTCATTGGAACCTTCATTTGTTTCTACTTTCAATGCTATATTTGCTGACACCAGGTGCGTTGACACTTTCTGACTTGCTTTTAGGATTAAAGAGTTTCCTTTATGGGAACAGAATCTTAACTCACTTTGTGTGTGTTGTCTTTAATAGAATATACTTGTGTTTACTGAATTGCCTAGATTACAATGATATATGCTGTACTCCAACTACTACTGATTTAAGTATAATTGGTTGGATTAAAGATTGTAGTTTTACTAATTTGTTAATAAATCTCCATGGACCTGAGAGGAGAACATGGCGGCCGCTAGCTGAGCAGCCGCTTGCCGCCGGAGGCACTTACGCTCTGTTCCTTCCCGTTTTTCCTTTGGAATGAACGGAGGCTTTTTTTTTTTTTCTTGGTGGTTCTTCTTCCTTCCTTCTTCGACGGAGTTTCTCCGGTTGATGCTTACGGGCGCTGATTTTCCCCCCGCTGGATGTGTGTGCCCGCCGACTTGCTGCGCTGGTCTGCCGCCGCCCTGGAGCTGAGGGGGCGCAGAGCAGTGGCTCGCGGGCTCCTCCAGGCCGGAACGGGCAGAGGCAGCACAGGACGACTTTCTCTGTCGGAACAGCCCAGCGCGCTGCAAACTCCGGAGGGTTCACTTCAGATACAGCGTCTAGGAGAGCTGAAACAGCGTTCATCGTCGCGAAGTCAGGTGCAGTGGGGGCAAAGGGGAGGATTTCAGGTTAACACTGCTCCAGTTCCTGCTGCACTGACCACGGAGGGTGGGAGGCTCGTGTTCACTTCCTTGCAACCACCACATTTAATAACACCTGCTCAGACACTGGAGGGTCGAAGGGGGGGGGGGTGGGGGAGGGGAGTAAGAACCCCATAAGTACCACCGGCAATTGCAGTCCTAATACCGTGCCCATAACATCTGGTAATAAGAAGAGTAAAGGGCGTGGTAGTGGGGTGCGGGGGACTGCAAAGGCCAAGAGTAACAAAACCTTCCAGGGGGGGTGAAAAAGTGGTGTTGGCTGTAATGAGATTGGTAGTGGTAACATCTCAGGAAAAGGTGGTGAAGGAGAGTACATCTTTGGATAGAGATAGCATCTCTACATTTCAATACTGTGAAGTAAAAAGGTAGGACTGTCAAAGCGAGGAGAGCAAAAACACAACTTCTAGATTCAAGAACCAAGATTACTCCTTCTCTGCGGTCTTATTTTAAGGTGCAGCCACTAGTGTTAGATATAATCGAACAAGGAGAGGCACTTGGAAGACGCTCGAAAGGGCAGTCGGAGCTACCCCTAATTCTGGAAGGAATGGAAGCGGCAGGTAGCTCGTATAGAGCTGGGCAGATCTCCCAAGAAACAGTAGCAACGGATACTGTAGTAGCCACTGCAGCGGCATTGACGGCTCCGATGGCCTTAACAACTGTAAATATGGTTTCGGACTTAAATAAGACTCTTCCACAGAGTAAATGCTGAGGCTCCAGCTAGGTCAGATAATTATAGCACAGAAGGTGCAGAAGTCCAAAAATCTGTGGATCAACAGGAGATTGGTGGTTCCTCAGTGGCCTCCCTGGAAGCTCTTTTTTCCTCCTTAGCGGTGGATATAAAGAGAGGCTTTTCAGTCTTCGAGGCAAACCAAGGTGAGATTCGGCTCTTCTGCAAGACGCTGGATAAGAAAATTGATCTCCTGAACTCTAGGACAGAGGTGTTGGAAAACTCTGTAGGAGAAATTAGAGAAGAGTTAGGAGCGGCTACAACAGAGATAACACTCCTTAAGAAAGAGGAAGTAATGCTTCGGGACAGACTTGAGATGTTAGAAAATAACTCACGGAGGAACAATTTAAGTCTCTTAAATGTCCCGGAGGGGAGTGAAGTGGAAGATATTAAGTCCTACATCGCTACCCTTATAAAAGAGTCTATTTCAGATCGAGGAATCGGTTGAGGATTTGAAGAAAGACATACAGAGGATCCACAGGGACCCTTTCCGGAAACACCCTAACCGTACAAAACCGAGGAAAATCCTTATAAACTTCCTTACGTTCTCTCTGAAGGAGAAGATCCTTAATTGTGCCCTAAAGCAAAGATCCTTGAAGCCTAGAGATTTTGCTTATGAAATTCGTTCTGATATGGCCCGAACAACCTTGGACAGACAGTGGGAGTTGGGCAGGAAAATCGATGTTTTCAAGAGACTCGGTGCGGTTGCCCAGTTGAAGTTCCCTGCACTTCTGAAAGTCATGCATAACAATAGGATGTACAACCTTAAGACAGTGCAGGAGGCAGACGAGCTTCTTGAAAGCCTGGGTAGAGCTACAGTCACTAAATAGCTGAGTGAAAATGTTTAAGAGATTCCTATATACATATCGGCTTCCTACACGTTAATTCGATTTGAAAAAAAAAATTAAAAGAAAAAAAAAATGTTTAAAAAAAAAAATGCATAATGCAATGCACAATACACTGAACCGCCAATCACGACTGGGTTTATCTTAAAGACGAGGGAGACACTTCTTGTACAACTAGCCTTATAGGGGATTAGAAATGGAGTGTTCTCTTCTCGGAGCCTTAGTTTTCAGCTCTTTTATGTAATGTAATGAAGGATGGGTGTAGGTTGCCCCGGCAGGCAGAAACTGGACTAGTAGTCCAGGTAAATGGGGGTAGGGTTCTCCAGGGGTGGGGCAAGGAGGGGAGGCTTGAAGGGGGAGCATGGGGTGGGGAGCATAGGGGTAAAAAAAAAAAAATCCTCATTCGCCTTTTAGGTTGGTGTATGCACTGTTGCTATGTTGGGCCCGGGTTTGGTACTCCGGCATATTAGAAGTTCTGTTGCTTGAACCGCCATGACCTTGATACAGTTTTTATCTTGGAATGTCAATGGGTAACGAGTTAAAAGTAGGAGGGCAAAAATTTTGCAATATCTTAGAGACTCTCCGGCACAGGTTATCATCCTGCAGGAAACGCATCTCCTAAAAGAGGAGTTGGTTGGAATCTTTAGCAAAGTAAAGTGGGTGGAACACGCTATTGGTACTAATCAGAGCGCTAATATTAGAGGTGTAGTTATCCTGGTGAAAAAAAAAACCAATGTACATGTTCTAAAAACAATGGTAGACCCAGGTGGGTTATTGCTGAATTGTCCATTCAAGGTTTCCTCACAACGGTGGTTGGTTACTATGGACCGAATCAAGATGACCCTTCTGCCCTGAAAACTATTTTTTCAAATTTGCTCGATTTTCCAGAACCAATTATCATGGCTGGCGATTTTAATATAGTTTTAGACCCCTTACTTGACAAATCTCCATGTAGTAGAGCAAATGTGTTGTCCAAGTCTCGGGTGTATCTGCAAACAATGATGGCACAGTCGGGACTATGTGATGCCTGGAGGGAAAGGTCAGGCTCTCAGTTAGGTGTCTCCTTTTACAACAAAAAGTATAGACATAAGTCAAGGATTGACTATTTTTTAGTGAGCCATGATCTAAGGGGTAAGATTAAGAACATCGGATATCTGACTCCTCACCTGCCGGACCATGCAGCTGTTTGGTTGGATTTGGGCTTAATAGGAAAGGATCAATCAAGGGTATGGACGTTTGATCGTTCATTACTTCTAGATGACCTTGAAGTAAAGTATCTATTTTCAGAAACGGAGTGCTTCTTTGATACTAATATTGGTTCGGCCGAAATCTCAGTAGTATGGGACGCTTGGAAGGCTTGCTTGAGAGGCTTGGTCCCAAGTGGGGTATGTTATAAGAACAAACAATATAGGGAAGAGGTGGCCCAGACGGAGTCTGAGATGAAGAAAATAGAGTTGAGTCTGAATAGAGAGAGTGTCCCTGAAAAGCGGCAAGAGTATATTGCGGAATTAAAAACCTTGAAAGATCAGTTAGATACCATCATTCAGTTGAGGATCACAAAAAAATGGGAGGCTAGCAAAATGGCCCATTTTGAATATGGAGAGGGAGGTAGCAAACTATTAGCATGGAAAGCCAAGTCTGATAGGATGCGAAATATTATAAAACGAATAGTGAGGATAACACCTCTTCAGTATCCACAGACGAGGAGATTGGAGAAGCTTTTCTAGTTTTTTTTCAGGAATTATATAAAGAAGACAGAGTAGTAGACGGAGTCTGTGCTATGGACTGGTTAGATGGAAAATTGTTTGCCTCCCTAAATACCCTTCAGCGAGAGAATTTGGAGATGGATATATCCGAGCAGGAGGTTAGGAAGGCCATCTCCGCTTGCAAGAGAGGTAAGGCCGCAGGGCCTGATGGGCTTCCTGCGGAATTGTATAGATCTTTGGAAGATGCCATAATCCCGATTATGACTGCACTTTTAATAACATATTATCGGAAGGGGCTAGTCCTCCTGCTTCATGGGGGGAAGCTACCATCTCATTAATTTTGAAAGCTGGAAAGAATCCGGCAAACTGCGGGTCTTATAGACCCATTTCCCTCCTAAATACAGATTATAAAGTTTTTACGATGATTCTCGCTGATAGGTTGGGTACAGTAGTAGGCGGTCTCCTACATTCAGAAAGGTTTTATAAGAGGTAGAAACTTATTCGACCTCACAACACGATTTTATTGGTGCTATAGATGTGGCTTCTACCGTTTCTCTACCGCTGGCAGCAATGACATTGGATGCCACTAAGGCTTTCGATAGGGTCAACTGGACATCTCTGTTGTAATGGGAAAGTTTAACCTTGGAGATAAATTTTGCCGTACTATACAGCTTTTATATCGAGATCCGCTGGCAAGACTGTTAGTTAATGGAAAACTGACCAATCCTTTTAAAATCACTAGAGGTACCAGACAGGGCTGCCCACTCTCTCCGCTTCTTTTTGATTTATATATCGAGCCTTTTGCTCAGTGTTTAAGGGATGAGCCGAGTATTACATCATTCAGGTTTGGCGCGTGGGAGAGGAAGGTAGCCCTGTACGCGGATGACGTCTTGATTCTGTCATCTGAATTAGAGACGTCTTTTCCTCAGGTCATTAGACTTGCAAAAGATTTTGGGCGGGTCTCTGGCTATGAGGTGAATGCAGAAAAGACGGAGATCATGGCGTGGAATTTGCCGGAGTGCCAATATCAGACGAAGAGTGAGATGAGATATCTGGGAGTCAGGATAGTGCAGAACATAGACAAGATCGCTGGGACTAATCTTACTAACATCTCTAAGGATTGTCAGAAACTTATGAAGTCCTGGGTCCATCTCCCACTGACCATTTTAGGCCGGATTAACTTAATTAAAATGATCATATTACTGAAAATTACATTCCTCTTCAACACCATTCCCTTACATTTTGAAAAGCAGGCGATTGATAAGCTACAGCAAGCTATTAATTAATTTGCTTGGGCATACAAGGCCACGAGGATAGCATGGAAGAAGCTTAGGCGCAGGAGGGAGAAAGGGGGTCTCACCCTCCCGGATCTTCAGTACTATGCCTGGGCCTTTCAACTATCATTCCAGGATGCTCCTGAAATCCCCAGATAACACAGATAGGGGAGTCATGTTTTCTGCTATGATTGAGGGGGTAGGGTTGCCACTGGAGGGGTTCCTTTTTAAATATGGTGACCAAAAATACTTCAAAAAGATCAGGTTGAAAATTATTTTGGCAGCGGCCCGAATGTGGGCCAGGATTAAGCGATGTACGGGCCGAACTACTTTTCAAGTTTAGCCCCCTTGTGGGATTCGCCAGGGGCTCCAGAATGTCTAAGAGACAAGTTAGCCATACCACTCAGAACAGCTGGGCTTACTGTGTGGAGGGATTTGACTTTTGAGGGGTCACTTTTACCGTGGGCATCTCTACACAGTATGTTGGAAGAGGGCATGTCTAGGTTTAAATACTTACAGTTGCAGAGTTGGTCACAGAATCTTAAAAAGCCGATAGGAATAGGGAACACTCTAGAGGAGCAACTGGTTCAAAGACCAGGGAGTAGCAAGGAGGTGTCTTTCTTCTATTGGTCTATAGAGGAAGCCGTAGATGGAGATTTTAAATTGGCGGAAGAATTGTGGAAAACCTCCATGCCAGATGAGAATTGGGAGGATTTGTGGCAGATCTCTTTCCAAACCCTGTTTGCTATTGTAAAACCTGCCTGGCTTAGGAGGAACCTCTATTTCACCACTCAGAGCCTATTTATCTCCTGCAAGACTTTCTAAAATAACTAATGGCCCCCCAATAAGCTGCAAGAAATGCGACCTAGCAAACGCTTCTGATATACATATGTTTAAAGATTGCCCTGGGCTAATAGAATTTTGGGAGAGTGTAGGGGTAACTTTAGCTGACATTGTGGGAATCCCTGTTCAGATTTCTCTCACTCTGATCATTTTTGGAATAAGCAGTGAAATTATAGGTCCTATAAGGGGTTTTCTATTTTATGCAATTTTGCTGGCAAGGAGAGAAATTTGCAGGAGATGGGTAGAGGCCACACCCCCCATGCATTCAGAATGGTTGTCCTCTTTATATAGGACCTCTAAGATAGATCTGGGTAGACTGCAGAATAGTAAGAGGAAAGCAGTATGGGACTGTCTGCTCAATTGGCCTCTGCGTTAGTCTCCCTGGGGCTGGTTTGATTTGGGGTGGGTGGAGTCTAGGGTCTTAAATAAATTTGTTTTTCTATTATTAAACTATTGGATCCCATGATTATGCCTCTCTGGAAACTCTCAGGCTAGGTCGGGCCTTGCTCCCTTCGCCCAGTTTCCATTGTGTGCAGGCCCGTACTAACAGCCTTTGGTCATAATCCACCTGAAGAGAGTGAAATCTTTTTCCCCGCTACAAAGGGGCCAGCGGCATTTTGGGGGTTATGGCATACCAGTAGGCGGGCACTGTCCCAGGTCTTTAACTCGATTGCCTAAGTCTCCTTGAAACCGAGAAATGGTATGGACAGCCCACCTAATGCCGACTGTGGTCTGAGGCGAATGAGGATAAAGGAAAAAAAAAAAAAATCTCCATGGTTTGCAAATTTGCTCCTCTCTGTCGTTCCTGTGGGGTAAAAATTGCTTCATTGTAATCGATTTATTGCTAAAGTTATGGATTTTAGCCTCAGTTACAGAACACGGTTCATCAGAACAGCAGAGCCGTATTTGCACATAGCGCAGGATAGGGATATTGCTGCGCAATCACAAACGTTTCCAACTATAGTCCTATAAAATAGTATTGACTCAAGCGATGACGCATTTAATACTGCATCCTTAATCTTAGTTCGGCTCAAACGGAGTTAACAGGAGTGCATACCCCAAGTGTTAACACTTTATCTAACTGACTTAACACCACAGTATCAATCTACTGAAAGGTTATATGGAATGACTAACAAAATAACAATTGTGAAGCTAGTTTCAGCCTCCAATATGCATGCTAAATAGAACATTACTGGCTTTTGGATAATTGGAGTAAAGTCATTTGCAGTATGAGCCTGCAACTCCATAAAACCCATCTTTCGTATGCCCTTATCTTTACGGTTAACGGACAGAGATTTTTTTTTACTTGAAATAAACAACGGGTGTAAGGCAAAATAAAATGCTTAATACAGCCCCGGGCGTTCACCAAATAAAAATAGAGGTTACAACGTTAACTCACCGACGTGTTCGTTGAAACGCTTAATGGGAGCCTTGGGGAATGACATGCCTTCTTCGGAACTCCCTGAAAACGCAGACGCCTGGCTCCAAAAACTGGGAACAAACTACTGACACAAACGCCAAAATACGAGAGCTATCCAAAGTTACAACCAACAACTCAAAATCAACGCTAAAATAGCAAGAACTTTCATTCGCTAACAACTGAACCAATAAAAATGCGCATAAACCCGGAAGTACAACCTTAAAGCCTATCGGTTAGTCTTGCAGAACTTGAACGAAAAAGAGCAACCCCTAACGGTCAGAGGTAAATGCCTTTCAGGTTTGACAACAGAAAACAGACTAAAGTGAATGTAATTGGAGCCAGCTTGAACAGGAAAGACAGAACACATATCAAATTCACTGTGTTTATGCACACCTTCAAAAATCTCCGTTTGGGAATAGCCAGAATAAAAAATATTTTTAAGTGAAAGGTGAACACTTGCGTTCTAACATGGAAGATTTACTGCTTTAATGAGGCACCGCAAAGCTCGGTGCTAGCCCCTCGTCGCCCGTAGAAGGAATTGTGGCGGCCATCTTGAAGATAGAATGTTTAATTTGTAACGACTCAAAATAAAACCAATGACAGTAATATAATGTGTGGCGACTGTTCAGAGTTTGTTTATGAAATATGAAAATTATGACCCAGATTTCTTTAATTTGGCAAACGTTTTGAAAATGTATATTATAATCAAAACGGACTCACTCTTGAACTTTCCGATTTGTACCATAGCAATAACGTGCGCCTGTCAGTAAGGGGCTGGTGTATTTAGCGCCTCCTTAGTGTCCTCTCTCTATGTCAATTAAAAGGAGCAGCCGCTTCTGTTGCATGTTAGGAGCAGCAGAGTCACTGTCGGGTTGAGCAGCTATGTCGGTGCATTTCGATGAGCGCAGTGGTGTGGTTCCTTGCTATACCCCATGGGGGTTTTGGTACCAGACAATGGAGGAGGTGTTCATCGAGGTGACAGTGCCCAGCGGCACCACTACCAGGGACATCCAGTGCCAAATAGACAGCAAGCGACTCTCCCTGACTGTGAGAGGAAAGGACTTACTTAAGGTGCAGAGAGGACATTAATCCCCGATAGTGGATCTCTAAGTTTATATTAGCAATCTAGTCACTACCTCCGTGATGGGGCATTCATAACACGTGCAGTTGGATTCTATAGGAAGGTATTCATACCAGGTGGCTCCTGCTTCCAGAAATGAACATCGGTCAAATGAGGGAGGGCATCAGATCCTGTTAAAATCTGGTAAAGATTCATAGAAGGCCCAATTCACGAAGCATTTTGTTTATCACAGTAAATTATTTTACGTTAAAAATGCAGTCTTGATTTATAGAATAGGATTGGTCTATTTGTGTCCTCAAAACGTGCATTTGCGAGTGCCTAACTAAGTTCCTTAACTTTGATGAAATTTTGGCATTCGTTAATAGGACGATTTTGGGTGGTTCTACGTGGGCTGAAGAACTTCTTTTTCCATGAGGGCATGTGGAAAAACAGATTGAGTTTTACCTTTGGTTAAAAGAGATATGTCTCAATACATTTCGGACCGTTAGAATAGGTTTAGGTGTAACTCAAAGAACACCGCACGATTATATTTTATTATGGTGAATCGTATGGTGATATGCCACCCACGGTAAAACATTAGTATATGTACGCTTTAAAAAAATGCTTACAGACCAACGCTCATAGAGGCCAAACAACCCCAAATTTTGAAACTGAAAAATGCGCAATTCCTTGTAAGAAAAGTATAATTTTCTCTGCTAGGTGTGACCTGTGATGTTTGTTTCTAGATTATTCTTGCTTAGATATCCAGTTCGATGTTAATGTTAAAGGAACTATTAAGAGTTTGGATTGGCTTTTGTCAAAACTGGTCACATTTTAATCCATGTTTTAGACGCCAAGTAGTCATTCCTACAGATGTGTTGTATAAGAGTTACTCTTCAAAGCATTTTGGACCTGAAATCAGCCTTCGATAAGGTGGACAGATGCATACATGTTAATGTGCTTAGATAAGTGTGAGGTTCTGGTTTGATTGGATTATTAAGAGTTTTTAACTCATGCTAGATTTTGTATCGATGAGAATGGTGTTTTCAGGTGGTAAAGGGGGCTGTCCGTAAGAATGGTATTCTGGCACCTACACTGTTCAATCTGTTTATTAATTAGCTCAGTGAGTGTGTTTATAAACATTCATTTATTTCGACCACTTTCTATACCTCAGACAGCGTCCTGTAGGATGTGAGAGGTTTTTTTCCCCCAGGTGTTTAAGTTTTATGCTAAACAGGCATATCAAACATAAATTCGAGTAGTGTACAAGAGTGTGGAACTATATAAAATATCTACTTTTTCTAGTGACTGGATGCTTCAGAAATGTACTCGTGCTGTAAGAATTCCACTTGTCCCTTTTGGTGCCATGCAGTAAGGTGGAGTTTGTGGCAGTGTTCTTACTAGATCAGTGTTCTGATAATAGCTTCTTTGATTATGTTAGTGTCCATATCATGGTTTGAAGTTTAGCTACTTTCTGATTTTGCCACCTCTCCACAAATTTAGATACAGTGGTTGGAAGTAGGCAGGAAGCAAATATTTGCAGGGTGGGAATAACCTGCTAGTATGTGCACCCCCACAAACTAACACGCTTAAGAGTATTCATCACCTCTTCTCCAATCGCTTCCCACGCTGGAGAAGGTTGGAAATTTACTCCTCGCAAGAGCAGAAGAAAACCTTTTTCCAGGATGGGGGGGGAAAAGGTGGTGTAGGGAAAGTGAATTTTCAATCCGCAGATTTTCGCTTGAGCAAATATACCCTTTTAATTTGTTCATGTGAAAATGGAAGTCACAAAAGTTTGTAAGGACTGTTTCCAGGCCTGCTTCTCTTATGAATTCCTAAAAGTCATAAATCTGCATCAGTGCAAGAACATGGAGCTGTGGGCACACGTTTGTGACTTTTTTCTTTTTTTAAAAGAAGTGGACCCATATTTTAGTTTCGTCTTGGCTATAATGGTTTTATACTTCTCCAATATTAATCTTTTTTCTATTGAAATGCAGCAAACATGTTTTAATGAATTATGGCTCAGTGAAATTTTTTTTAAAGCTAAGCAAATGTAGCCAAACATTTTCTTTTCAAGTTGCAATTTTTTGTGCACATTTTAGCTTAAAAGCAAACAATCGCCTGTCTTGCTTTCAGGCTTTGTATTTTCATATAATTGTGAAGCATTCTGGGAGCATTATAAATAAGTTCAAATTGTTACATTTTGCTAATATTTACATATTTTTATTCTGCAACCTCTGAGTAATGCAAGCTGAGCTCCTAGCCCACCTTATTTTCTTAAAGCGCTAACACTAATAGTAAACGCTTAGTGGTGAATCATCTGAACAACTTATACATATGGTTTCAAATCTTGCCTTTAGTGGCAGACAACCAATCACAGATTGATACTGTAGCACTGTAAGCTGGCACTTAGAGGAAAGATGCAGGGTTTGCCATACTTGTCCTGTTGACAAAATAAACATGAAAACTTGTTCTCTTTGACTCCTAACAATATTTTCTGGACGTAGAGTGTAACATGACAAAATATGTGCACATCCCACATGTAAATAGGACAGGTCAACATATCCTTCTGCTATCATTTCAAATCCAAATAACTGACTAACCTATCCACCACTTAAAATGTACTTGCATGTTTCACTATACTAATTCAACACTAATCCTCTATGGGTCCCGGAGTAGCGTGCTACTCGCCGAAAAAGCGCTTCGACGCCTCGTCAGGGGTAGTAAGCGCTATATAAATGCAATTACAATACAATACAATATGTTGGAGTTTTGCTGGTTCAGCATTTGTATAACCAGATTGGGTTGTAGATTAGATAACTTCAGCTGTCTTATTCGGATCACTGACAATTTTGGAAACAGGAATATTGTATGGACATTATATTGTGTCAAAAATATTGAAGACCAAAATATAGAGAAGGTAATTATGAATTTACTATTCTTAACTTTACATCTATGTACCTTGAAGAGATGTATGTGTGTGTGTGTGTGTATATATATATATTTGGAGTTATATATAGTAAAACTGCTCACACATAGAAACTTACCTTCACTATATTTGTGTCCTCTATCTTCTTGACACAATATTTAGGTCCTCGATATTCCTGTTTCAGATATCCCATCTAAATACGGTCTTATTCACCTATAGAATGAGGAGGAACTGGCAATCATTATAAATACTGTTTACGTGTACAAGATCAAAATGCGTCATTTACTGTATACTGCTAGGTCAGATGTGCTCTGTTATATTGTATACCCAACTGTTGTCTCACATGTTGTCAGAATAGATCTTTACAGAAGAAGGTGTGCATGGAAACTTTACTCAAGATGAAGAGCATGGGATGCTGCAGATGGTTCCCACAAATCTTAAGTACACTACACGGTACAAATAAACACCCTCCATGGCATGGGTGCAGATCTGTACTGTATCTCTCTGGGGCTGGATTACCACTGTGGTGGTGTGAAACCACACCACTTACAAGGACGCCATGACGGACTACCACAACCAGATCAGAGCCACCAAGAGGAACTTCATCCACAACAAAATCCTGACCAACTCCAAGGAACTTTTCAGTGTCATTCAGGAATTCACCAACCCACACAGCGAAGCCACAGACCTCACCCCATCCCAAGACCTCTGCGACAAGCTTGGAACCTATTTCCACCTCAAGATCAAAAACCTCTACGACAACTTCATCGACCAGGCACCACAGATGGCCCCCCGCCCCCCAGAAACACCAGCCAGCCCACCATCTCCAACTGGACACCGATCACGGCCGAAGACACCGCCTCGACCATGAAAAGCATCCACTCGGGGGGGGGAGGTAGCCCCACCGATCCCTGCCCCCCTCACATCTACCACAGAGCCGCAGCCGCCATCGCACCCGAACTACAACGCACCATCAACACCACCTTCAAAACAGGCACCTTGCCAGACGACTGGAAGCGTGCAGAAGTCAGACCCCTGCTCAAGAAGCCCACAGCTGACCCCACTGACCTCTAGAACTATCGGCCCATCTCGCTCCTCCCCTTCGCAGCCAAAGTTGCAGAGAAAACAGTCAACAGGAAACTGACATGATTCATTGAAGAGAACGCCGTCCTCGACCCGTCCCAATCCGGATTCCGAAGCAACCACAGCACAGAGACCGCCTTACTCGCCGCCACAGACGACATCCGCACCCTCCTGGACCAAGGCCACTCTGCAGCCCTCATCCTACTCGACGTATCAGCGGCCTTCAACACCGTCTCCCACCGCACACTAGTCGCCAGACTACACGACGCAGGCATACAAGGAACAGCCCTGGACTGGATCCAATCATTCCTCACCGGAAGAAGCCAAAGGATCAAACTCCCACCCTTCCTCTCCGACCCCACGAAAATCACCTGCGGAGTCCCACAGGGTTTATCACTGAGCCCCACCCTTTTCAACATCTACATGGCCCCCCTCGCAGCCATCGTCCAACAACACGGCCTCAACATCGTATCCTACGCCGACGACACCCAGCTCATCCTCTCCCTCACCAAAGACCCCACCACTGCCAAACTCAACTTCCAGATAGGAATGCAAGACGTCACAGTCTGGATGACCAACAGCTGCCTGAAGCTCAACGCCGAGAAGACAGAAGTCCTCGTCCTGGGTACCACCCCTTCTGCATGGGACAGCACCTGATGGCCGACCGCCCTCGGAAGCCCACCTACCCCCTCAGACCACGCCAAGAACCTCGGCATCGTACTCGACTCATCACTCGCCATGAACCGACAGGTCAACACCGTCACCTCCAGCTGCTTCAACACCCTCCGCAAGACCTTCAAGTGGATCCCCCCCTGAGTCTAGGAAAACAGTCGCCCACGCACTCATCACCAGCAGACTGGACTATGGAAACGCACTCTATGCCAGCATCAACCAGTCCCTACTCCGCAAACTCCAGACAATACAGAACACCGCCGCCAGACTCGTCCTCGGCATCCCCCGACACGAACACATCAGCCAACAGCTACGAAGTCTCCACTGGCTCCCCGTGGAGAAGAGTCACTTTCAAAATCCTCACTAACGCCTACAAATGCCTACACAACAACGGACCCAAATACCTCAACGACAGAATCAACTTCCACGTACCCAAAAGAAACCTCTGATCTTCCAACCTCGCACTGGCCGAAACCCTGCGCATCCACAGAGCCAGAGCAGGCGGAAGATCCTTCTCTCACATTGCAGCCAAGACCTGGAACGAGCTACCGGCAGACATCAGACACGCCCCCTCCCTGAACACCTTCAGGAAGACCCTCAAGACCTGGCTCTTCGGCTAAACAGATCTGCGGACCCCCCCCAGGGCCTTGAGACCCTCACGCGTGAGTAGCGCGCTTACAATTCCCTGGTTGATTGATTATTACTGTCTTGCTGAATGAGGATGGTGCAGAACTCATCATAATCGCCAACAATCACAAATGTATCCCTGCAAGCAACTCTGCAGCACCTCAAATTCCAGTGCTGCTATGTCTTTTTGCAATGATGAGTCTTAACAGCTCTGATAAATCATTCTGTTGGCTTCGGTGGGTAAACGGTAGGATCACTGAAGTACATGAAAAGCAATGCAGTGCACATCATGCAGGGATGTGACAAATGGTATCGCTTAATGCTAGCGTAAACCAGACTTGATGCAGAATGTGGTCTTCCATTCTTTGTACTAATTAAAACAATTCAGAGTTTTAATTTTCTGTAGATGACCGCAAAGAATACTTGATTAACGTAGGACATTGATCAAGGCCACAGAATACCAGTTTATTTCTGGTGTTATTGATCACCTGGTCATAAGTGCATGTTCTTAACCCCCCTCACTTTTGCAAACAGGAGAGAGGCTTCCAACAGTGATTTAAACAATGTGAGGGAGCTTTTGGATGAAGTCTTTCCAATTTAGGGGTCGATTCCGATGTCGTTCGGTAGGGCTCCGAATCGGATTCGGGTTTGCCGAATCCAATCTGGAACCCTTGTTTCAGACCGAATCTTACGCACTTCCCAGCGACCGAGTACAATGCCTGGAAACCGTTAGGGCTGTTTGAATCGGTTCAGACAGGCATTCGGACAGGGCACGTTTTTCGGAGCCGGATCGTGCAGCTCTATGGACTCGGTTTCCGAGCGAGTACGATGACCGATTCGGACAGTCGTTCCGATTCGGTTTCTCCGGAATGAATCGGCTGCTGGAATCTCTTTGGGGGCCCATAGCAGGCCCCCCCTTCACCCGAATCGGGCCTGTGGGGGTACCCAAGGGACCCCCCCTTTCCAACCATGCACATTGTGGCAGGCACCATGGGGTGCCCGCCACAGGGTGCAAGGTTTTCCACAGCCACCCCTTTTCTTCAATGGGAGCCTGTGTTCTCGTTCGGAACACAGGCTTCCATTGAAGTCAATGGGAGTCTGACCAAATCGTATCCGGATATATCCAAATCGCTCGGTCGGACTCCCCCCGATCCGAGTCGTCAGGAAAGCATTCCGGAACCGATTCGGTAGGAATGCTTTCCGAACGAGCTCGGAATCGGACCCTCAGCCTTTAAAATACCAGCTTGCGTTCTCTGTTCAATCTATTTAGACATATACAGGGCTTCTGCGAGGTGTGCGTCTACAGATGTGGGGAATGCGATGGAATGGGATAGGATTACAGGTTATGTGGCCTGTAAATGCAGTTTTTACACTGTTCAGATTTATTCTACCCTCTACTGCATGTGGAGATTATTTGGCTCACACGTGGGGCATTGCTTTTATTGTCATATAGATGAGGCTGACGTTCTGCATATGGTTTGACAGTGCTGAGTTCTTCAGCTTTATTTGGAATGTGTGATATCCAATGTTGATTTCTGTACCTTAAGAATCATTATCAAGTTTCCAGATTTTTGCTTTCTTGGACTGTTTAATGACCCATTATTGGTGAAACTGGAATGTGGGTTCGCAGATCTAGCCTTCTTGCTAGCAAAGCACAGATTTACTGTGTGGAAAATCAGAACAGTTCTCAAGGGCCTCTGAATAAAGACGTGGCTTTTATAGGCGGCTTCAGCTGAGTGTACATTGATTGTGATTACTATTGCATGGTCAAAGGTTCACCATCTGTTATGGAGAAAACAATACTGAAGTTGAATAGGCACTAGAATGATGGGCTACCTTTAACACATTCAATATAACTTTTTATTCAACTTCAGTAGAGACCACATTGAAGATTCTACTCTGTGGGGCAATGCTCTGTTTCATCATCTGCTACACCAAATTTTGGTAGAGGAGGCTGAGGGTTGCGGTATGGTGAAGGAAGGGTGGGCAAGTATGGCCTGTCTCTAGGCTCTTAGATGATATATGGCTTGATATTAAATTGCATGATAAAATATGCCACTATCAAACTTTAATATTGTCCAAGTTGGTACAATGGGAACCGGGTTCTGGGAATCTGTGGACTGTACAGAACCACAATTCGCAGTACTACTGCCTGATTCTTAATGTAGACTAACTAGTTTTATTGAACCAACACATGATTGGACTTCACTAGGTGCTTTAAGACATATACCTAGATTCTCTCTTTTTACCATGAGGATATGCTATAAATATGATGCATAGGCCCTTAGTTCGTTAATGCAACATGTTTAGTGGTTGCATTCAAGAACATGTTAATGATTGAACCTGAAACAAAAAAATAAATTAAACTAAGCCTATACCCACCTTAAAAGTACATTGGTGCCCAGCGCTCAGATGTTCTGACAACGATAGTCCCTAGGGAGGCAGTGTTTCCACCTCTGTTTTGATTAAAAGTTTTACATATGGTATGGCATGCTAATTTGAGTAGCTGGCACATGATGCGCTTGTGGCATTTGGGTTTAACATGCCCACATTAGTTCAATAGGGTAGTTTTGAGAGGTGGAAATACAGGCTGTTCTGAAGTACGGAGTAAAAAATCAACATGGGACTAGACCTCTAGTCGGGTACAGGGTTACACACAGTGTATGCTAGGGCATCCCTAATATCTTATTGAACTACGGACCATTCTCAAATCAAAAGCTAGTGCTTCAGTGTGATGGTATCTCCAAAGAATCACCCACAAGGCTGCAGAGTTTATAAGAGCAGGATCTGAACAGAGCCCAAATTCGTCCTAAGCTTAAATTTGAGAGGGGGGGGGGCATTTTCTCACTGAACTTTGTTAGTTTTTATGCATTTATAAAAGCTGTGCATTATTAGCAATGAGCTATGAGAATTTTACATGTGTATTATTTGATGTAATTGCTTTTGAAACACATTTAGTATTGCATGTTAAAGTGCCGTTTCTGATGCTGCTATGGATGCTGTCTGATTTCCTATTGATTTGCTGCTCATTGAGACTTGGAATAATTTTTGATTTTTCTTAATATTTCGTAATGCATTGTGACCGAAAGCCTTTATGGCAATGACTTGTGCATCTGCTCTTTTGTAATTTCTTAAATTTATTCATTCCACACTAGAACTCCTTTGTTGAATCTGTCCTTACTTATCTGACAGAATTTTTAATGTGCATTGTCGTGCCTTGTCGCAGGACACATTGCCTCATGAAATTAAGGTTTAACACTGTCCTTGACCCAGTCAATCGTGGGCCTTATTGAGATGCCATTTTGGGTGTACAAATTTAGGGGTTCCCTGCGCCCACATTAGACAATTGAAGACTTTTACTTTGATAAGGAAAGTTCAAATAAATATGGAGAAAAATTAATCCGTGACTGACTCTTGTCAGTAATGGACACTTCTATGCTGTGTTCATCCATTGTATTTACAGCATCAGTAGCAGAAATGTAAGTATGTCAAACAATCATGTTGTTTTCATGTTTTACTACACATTTATGTCTTCAATAAAGTAATTTATGTAATCACGTTGCGTTGCCTCCTAAAGTTCACAATTAATATTTTGTTATGCATTAGATTGTAAATCTTTTCGGTCACTTCAAATTTATGTTAAACGTGGGAGATTATTGTACCAATGGAAGGGGTAGGAATCTTGAGTTACAACAATAGGGAGATTTGGTTTCTGAGAGGAACTGAGGGGCTTATTTACATGTCCCTTGCATACGTCACGTTGTCACATATTAAAAGTGACGCACCGGTGGCGCAAGCGGCTTGTAAATAAGCACCAGAGTTTATAACTTGTCATTAAACCTCGTTTTCTGTTAAGATGTTTCCTTACCTATTACTTTGAAAATGTGCTAACAGAAATTAGAATGATACTGTCTGTTGAAGGATGACTGCATCTCAGTTGAGCTCCTTAAAACTCTCTCAATTCCCCAATCTGTAAATAGGTGTTCACATTATCTTCTTAATGACCTCCATAGTTTCATTATATTTTGACCACTTCTGTGACCGTTTTGAAAGTGAATAAAGGACTTGCGTACTAACATCAAATTTATCTTTATAATGTTGCTTTCCAGGGAAAGCTCTTTGGTTGTACAGTAGCAGATGAAGGCACTTGGACTCTGGGTAAGATTTTTTATTTTTATTTTGCAAATTGTTTCTTCCGTGTGCTGTTCAATTGAAAAGTAGTGGCTGGACCATTAACTAGAGCAGTGATGCTTAACCTTTTAACTTCTGTGGTCTCCTCTGATCAAAACTGAAAGCCAGGACACCCAAACCATTTCTATGATTCGTACCGCAACAACAATACTTAAAAATGCACAAACCAGTATTATCTGAATGAACCCAGCACATCTGCTTTTCTATAACTGCATGTTTAAATATTAGATCAACTACCCACCGGTATAATACCACGGTAGTATTCACAAACCAATAGGTAATTGTGTAAAATCTGATCTCTCCGCACAAGTGGTGGGACAGAAGTAGTAAATGGATCAACATTGGCCTGGGACAGACATGAGGGAGCAATCAAGCGTGCAACTTACAAAACTGGAGCCCATTCAGGGCAAAAGTGTCTCCCATATAAAACAGTTGATAGGAGACTGTATAATCTGGAAGGGCCTTTTCGACAGTGTACGTGTGGATGCATACTTAGATCACTGACCACTTAGAACACTGGAATTCCAAATGTGCAGATGCATATGATTGTCTGGAAAATCATAAGCAATTCAAAATTGTTTTTAATCAGATGATTGCTTGTTCGGGTCGGAGCATGTTTGACTAAAACCAGAAACCATACAGTAGACTTCAAGTACTAATGTTACTTAATGAAACTCGTATCCTTGTAGATTGTACCATCTTTATACAATTATTTTTCTCAAAATGCTTCTGACAGAAAATAATGGCTAGAGGTCATATGGGTCAGTTGACTCCTGAAATAGATGCAGTGTATCCTCAGGTGTCCATGTACCACAGGTTAAGAACCGCTGTACTATTGCAAGAAATATAGACTGGAGTGAGAGCAAGCTGAACCCCAAATGTTTGATAACACTAAGGAGTTTTTTTTTTTTTTTTGCAGAGTTTTATATAGCGCGAACTTGACCCGCAACCGGGTATCAGAGCGCTTTACATAGCACCAGTTACGTTACATGAGGACACACATTCATTTTTGTTAGGCACGTGGAGATTAAGTGATTTGCCCAGAATCACAGGATGTTCAGCGTCATTACCGAGACTCGAACCCAGTTCCCCAGGTCTGAGGTCGAACGCCCTAGCCGTTAGGCCAACTCCTCTCCCCAGTTCTTAATAAAATCCTTTCAGTGCATGTTTTACCATTTCAATAGCTTCATGAAGAATTCGTTAACATTTATGTGTTTATTCTAGTCGTTTTTTGTTTGCTTCATACTTGTTTGCTAGTTTGTAGCTGCAGCCCAATGTCCTTGTGTGTGACCGACAATTTCCTTATAAAAGCCATCAACACATTTTTTGCTGTTTACGAAAAATCCAACTAGGATGTTTGAGTTTTTGAGTATTGCTTCGCTTCATTTGAAAAGGAACGAGTGGAAGTAGGATTCTTTATTCTAGAATTTTAATTGATATGCATAAAAATAGGATATCTTGGCTTGTTTGCGGGATCCTAAAACACTTTTTTAAAAGAGAAACATCTCTTTGCAAACATATTTAAATTCTCATACCTACCTTAACTGCAAACTCTTTTGTGTTTGAACTGAGATCAAAATAGATAAGACTAAATAAACCGTTGTTTAAAAACATTTTTAAATGCTGTCTTTAAAAAGAAAAAAGCAGGAAATATTTTTAGATCGGTATTCACCCCCATTACAGGCCTCGAAATGTTATTAAAATGTTGTCAGGTCTTCAGTGTGGTAACTTGATTTTTCTGCTCATTGTCAGAGTAATACACTCTACCATGAAGCAGAGACATATATTTTTCCAGTTCAAAAAATCTCTATTGGAATTTTTAGCATAATCCAAACACAAAAAGTACAAAAAATAAACATATATGTATATATATATCCAGCTCCTGTGCACCCCTCTTGCGGATCACTTTTAGGGCGGGTGCTTCTCTAAACACGGTGCTTCGTGATACTAAATTGCTGCTCCAAGAATTTCTTTAATTTGAAGAAATATCAGCACTCGCGGGGTCGGTAATCAATCGATCTTTATTTCACAAACAAACGCGTTTCGGAACCAGTCCTTCGTCAGTGTTTACAATTGATGTTATGAAGCGCCATTTTTAAAGTATTTAGTGAAACAAAATCATAGAGACTAAAAGAGGATTATGGTCGCCTCTCTACCAAGCGCCATATTTGAGTGGTGTCTTTTACAAATTCTGGTCTCATACCTATATAACAGTTTACTATTTGAACCAAAGTTCATACATACCATTATATAACATGCGCAGCCAAATTGATGACATATTACCATTTGTTATTCAAATTAAAAAGCGTCATTATTTACAACATTCCGCGCTTGTTGCCACTCTTAACAAAAATCTCGCCGTGGATCGGCATGTGGCAATCTCCAAATGGAGATTGCCCCGGTTCCTCTTTTTATTTGCGCCGTAAATCGGCAAGTCTCTTTTAATATTAAAACAGCAGATATAATATTTTTAATGATACCTTTTCAATTGTTAGGGACATATTAAATATCTAGATGTACTGCCAATTCTTCCCCGCTGTTAAGCCCATTTGGAGTCCTAGTTTGTAAATCGATTATGTATCGTGACTCCAATCTCCGTAATTTCAGTACCTTGTCTCCCCCTCTGATGCTCATCGGGACATGGTCAAGGCTAAAAAATTGTAATGGATCCCTATTACTTCTGTGTTTAATGGCTAAGTGCCTAGCGACAGGATAATTCAAATCCTTATTCGCTATGGCACGCATATGCTCTAGTATCCTTATTTTTACACTGTGAATCGTACTGCCTATATACCTGAGGGCAACTCGGGCAATAGACACAGTGTGTTTGACAGGTCATGATTTTAGTAATTCTCCTATGGACTTTAGTTCCTGTAACCTCATAGCTAAGTACTCTTTTGCTAAAGGCACAGGCCTTGCATTTACCACAAGGATAAAAGCCTCTCATTTCACTCAGTGTACTTTGTTTAGGAGAAATCACATCTAAGTGACTATGAACCAGACTGTCCTTTAAAGAGCGAGCCTTCCTGAACGTGATCATTGGATTTAATGGAATATCCATTCCAATGATCATGTCAGTTTTTAATATGTGCCAATTTCTCCTCATTGTTCTTTTGAGGAACTCCGCATGATCCGAATACGTCGTGATCATGCGAAATTTCCCTTGGTCTTTGTTTTTGTTCCTCCCTAGGTGTTTCTTTAATTAGTTTATCTCTTTGTAAGCAACACACTCTTTTTAGGGTAGTTTTCAACAGATCTACGTTGTACCCTCTAGATAAAAACCTGTCGAAACTGTCCTTAATGGCTTCATCAAAGTCACATTTTCTGGAGCAGTTACGTTTGATCCTAAGAAACTCACCATAGGGTAAACTGCTCTTAAGTTTGGGGGGGTGGCTGCTAGTAGCATGCAGCATGCTATTTCCAGCAGTCTGTTTTCTATAAAGGACTGTTGTTAATCTCCCGTCCTGCACCTCCACCCTCAATTCCAGATAATTAACTGCCACTGCACTGACTTCCCCTGTGAATCGTAGGTTAACTTCATTAGCATTGAGATGTTTGATGTATTCCTTTGCCTTTTCTATTGACCCCCTCCATACAATGAAGAGGTTGTCAATATACTTGTACCAGGCTACTATCTCACTCGTCCAGATTCCATTGGTAGTGGGCCAGGCCACCTGCTCCTCCCACCAGCCGACGAATAAATTCGCGTAACTAGGGGCGAAGCAGGTGCCCATCGCAGTCCCCGATATCTGCCTATACAAGTCCCTAACAATTGAAAAGGTATCATTAAAAATAATATATCTGCTGTTTTAATATTAAAAGAGACTTGCCGATTTACGGCACAAATAAAAAGAGGAACCGGGGCAATCTCCATTTGGAGATTGCCACATGCCGATCCACGGTGAGATTTTTGTTAAGAGTGGCAACAAGCGCGGAATGTTGTAAATAATGATGACGCTTTTTAATTTGAATAACAAATGGTAATATATCATCAATTTGGCTGCGCATGTTATATAATGGTATGTATGAACATTGGTTCAAATAGTAAACTGTTATATAGGTATGAGACCAGAATTTGTAAAAGACACCACTCAAATATGGCGCTTGGTAGAGAGGCGACCATAATCCTCTTTTAGTCTCTATGATTTTGTTTCACTAAATACTTTAAAAATGGTGCTTCATAACATCAATTGTAAACACTGACGAAGGACTGGTTCCGAAACACCGTTTGTTTGTGAAATCAAGATCGATTGATTACCGACCCCGCGAGTGCTGATATTTCTTCAAATTAAAGAAATTCTTGAAGCAGATATATATATATAACGTGGCCCTTTTTGCAAGGTCCTCCCTGAACTTTTTGCCTTCCTCCTAGCCTTTTGTCTGACATGGTGTTGGTGGATCTTGGACTTTGGGCACTTTAGCACTGCTGTCCAGTGTAAAGTGCGTGTGCTGTCTGTGGTAAACATGGTAAAGATTGGTCTACACCTGTTTGGCATATTTAATTTACCTGTCAGTCCCTTGTAAAGTGGTATCTCAGATACCCGGGCCGGTAAATTAAATGCTACTGGTGGGCTTGCAGCGCTGATTGCGCCACCCACCAAAGTAGCCTTTCAAACCTGTCTCAGGCCTCTGCCATTGCAGGGCCTGTGCGCGCAGTGTTACTGCCGCTGTGACGTGGCACCTAAAGTGTGTGCCAGGTCTGTGACCCCCCCCTTTTGCTACATGTCAGTCACCCCTAAAGTAGGCCCTAGCTAGCCCTATGGGCAGGGTGCATTGTAGGAAGAAGATAGGACATGTACCTTAAGTGTATGCATGTCCTGGTAGTGACAAACAGCCATTTTGGTTTCTCACTGCTGTGGGGCTGCCCTCCCAGAGGAATGCATTGGGGATTCCCTGATAAGTGTTTTAGTGGTCATTCCTGATATGAGAGGAGCAGCGTGGTCAAGTTTTGGTATGGTTGGAATAGTAATAATAAATGCTGCGCAATGGTGTGCGCAGATTTATTATCACTATTTTAGAAATGCCACTTTTAGAAGTTGGCATTTCTGTGTGCTATGTGTCTGCCTGCCTGATGTGGATTGCATGTCTGTCTTTGGAGTGACAGGTGCTGGTGAGGTGTGTGTGGCTCCAGGAGGGGCAGGGTGAGCCAGCGCTAGGCTGAATAGGGGATCTGCATTTGGAGTAGTGGGAGGAGTAGTCCCCTGACCCTGAATGGGTCTGTGCCTGCCTGGTTGAATGCTGGCTCTGCCCCCCTGTGGTGTCTGATGACGAGCCCCCACCTGACAATAGGGAAGATGAGCCCTGTCAACAGAGTGCTCCAAAAAACCCCAGAACCAGTTGAAGCTGGATTTCCCCAAGCCCTGTGCCAGGGCAGACAAAGAAAAAGTGCTGTATAAATATTGGGGCTGTGACTCCATGAAAGTGTGTGCTTTGTGCTTCCTTTGGACCTGTTGCTGCTGGGCCCCAGGAGGAACCGCCACGAGGGACTGCCTCCCTGCTGGAGGGCCCTGTTTGCTGGCCTGCCTGGGCCCAGCTTTGTCCCTGGAACCTGGAGGACTCTAGCGCCTCGTGAGTGCTATATGGATTGCCTGGAGAAAGTGGAGCGTGCGTGCTCTGCAGCGCTGTGCTGCCCGAGCAACCTAAGGGAATCCCGGCGTGGGGATTCCCCTGCACGGCGCAGGAATCGAGCGGGAGTCCACCCCGCATTGTGGTGTACTTATGGAGCGGGTGCCCACCCCGCAGAGGTGTTAATTTCTCGGCGGGAGCCCACCACGCACTTGCGGCAGAGAAGAGAGCCGCCGAAAGGCACCGCCGTGGCCCGGAAGTCAGGCAAAGTGCCGCCTGGTTGGGGGTGGAGCCAAGACCCGGAAGCTGCCAGCCGGCCGAGAGGAACTCTGGCCCGAGCAGGGCTTCCGTGAGCTGGTGGGAGCCCCGCAGATACGGAGAGGAACCGTGGCCGAGCGGGACGCAGGAAATGGCTGCCAGCATCGAGGCGGGGCTCCCGTGTTAGTGAGGAGAGCCCTGCGCGCAGCCCAGACCGTCCGGATCCTCGCGGGCTCCACAGAGAAGTCCCGTGTCCCAGGAGAGGAACCGGGCGAAGCCTGGAGAGGCCGAGAGCGGGACCAGCCGAGGCACATTGCCGGTGCCTGTCCCAGGTGAGAGGCCATGGGAGAGGTGGGGGGGAAGTGTGGCTCTATTTTCCCCGCAGTAGCAGCTGCCCCGGATGGTAGTGGGCAGCTGCCTTGAGTCACTTCCCGCCCCAGAGCCGTTTTTGCGAGGCACATTGTCGGTGCCTGAGGCTCACGAGGCACGACACTGCCATTGCCTGTTTTACCAATCCCAGCTGCCCTGCGAGAGCGCGGGCAGCTGCAACGTTTGGGGGCCATTTCTTTTATTAAGGAAGGGGTGAGTTGCGCCCCAGCGCATCTGCGCACTGTGTTTTCGCTGCCAAGGCAGCCAGGGGGCCATTTGAGAGGCCTCATTTCGAGCCCTGACTTTGCGGGACATAGGGCATTTGAGCCCCAGTGAAAGGCCAGTTGGCCTGGGGTCAGCTCAGTGATTACGCTAAGGTGCTGTGTGCACTTTATGGGTGTACTGATAGGGCGCAAGGCCCTAAGGTGATGTATGCACCTGGTCAGTGTACTGTGGTGCACTACTGACTTATTCATAAGGTGTTTTATGCCTAATGTGATGATAATGCAAATGTCATGCCATGATGTTTAGGCCTAATGAGTTTGCATAATGTGTTTATGCTAGTGATAATGCTGAGTACAGTATTTTGCCAGTAGTTACTGGTTGTGATATTTTTACTACTTGTGCTTGTGATGGTTCTGACAGTGGCCCGATTGGCCCTGTCATGTATATAATCCCCTGTGAATATTGCCTAGTGCCAGTTGGCACAGTGTATATTGTGTGATTGTTTCTAATGTGTTTTGGATAATACAAAGGCTATTTTTTATATATAACCTTGTGTGGAGTTTCTTTTGTGGTGTGCCTAGTGTGTTGCTGCTGTGTGTGTGTGTTGCTCAAACGCTTTACACATTGCCTCTGGGATAAGCCTGACTGCTCGTGCCAAGCTACCAAGGGGGTGAGCAGGGGTTATCTTCAGCGTGTAACTCCCTTGCCCTGACTAGAGTGGTGGTTTCTGCCTGGCTTAGGCACAAGCCCCTGCCAACCAGAAATCCTATATATATATATATATATATATATATATATATATATATATATATATATATATATATATATATATATATATTCAATGAAAAAAACATAGGTTTTAGGGAAAGTTATAGTTAGTTGGACATTTCACTCGTACAAAACCAGAGAAATTCCCCCGTTATAGTTAGTTCAGCTAACTATAACTCGCGCCCCCGCAATGCACTGCTGATGACGTCACATATTACATCACTCATGACATGGTCAGTGACATCGCTGTTCTCAAATGACATCACTGATGACATCATCCATGTGATAATTTGATGCATCTTCTCACACCCTAATATAACCTTTGATACACCCACTCTAAATTACAGACTGCCATTCTCAAAACCATAGACACTCCAACACCAATAACTACATACCCACTCACTGATTCTTAGGTCTACACACACATCCACTCACCCGTACAGTCACTCATACTTACGGTCACTCAGTACAGGACTATCATATGCACTCATACACCTATATAGACACACACACACTGCCACTCATCCATAGAGGTACTCACACACACCTAGTCAGTCATGCAAATAATTAATCACACTGCCATTTACTCACCTATACAGTTATACACACACCAGCTCACTTACTCATAAAAATACTAGCACATGCTTACGCTCTTATACAATCACTGATACAAGCACACACTCATCCATACAGCCACTCTCACAATCATACCGTCTCACTTATAGCCATTTATATACTCCCAACACACCTATATACTGCCTTTCACATATGTAGTTACTCGCACATGTACCACTGAGATATACATTCACTCACTAACACACCCATACACACACTCACCCACCCATACAGTCCATCACAGATGCACTCTTGAAACCATGCACCCAGTGAATCACCCACTCACACATCTATGCACAGTCGCACACACCCCACCCACACAAACACTCGGGCACCCATACAGATACTCAGACAACCAATCAATAACCCATATAGACACTCATGTAGCTATTCACAAACCCATGCAGCCGCTTACACACCAACAGACAGACGGATACAGACATTCACACAGTTTAGTCACTAACCCATGCATTCAGTAAGATACGTTTAATCACTCACTTATAGAGTTAGTCACGCACCTAGTAAATCATCCATTCAGACACTTATACACCCACTCATTCTTCAATACGCCTTTCCCTATATATATTAAACATATTTAAACTTTACAGAAACACAGTCACTGGATGATGTCATCAGTGATGTCACGGACCATGTCATGAGTGATGTAATATGTGACGTCATCAGCAGTGCATTGCAGGGGCGCGAGTTATAGTTAGCTGAACTAACTATAACGGGGGAATTTCTCTGGTTTTGTACGAGTGAAATGTCGAACTAACTATAACTTTCCCTAAAACCTATGGTTTTTTTCAGTGAATTTCTAAGGTTTTTTAAATGCTAATTTCTAACTATAACGTGTCTGAAACCTATGGTTTTTTCAGTGAATTTCAAAGGTTTTTTAAATGCTAGTTTCTAACTATGCCTACAGAGGTAGGACATGTGAAGAAAGAAGAAAAAACGCACCGAAAGAAGCAAAGGAAATGCAGAAAGAAGCAACAGAAGTCCACAAAGACTAACAAAAGTGCAGGGAGAAGCAAGACATGTGCAGAAAGAACCAACAGAGGAGCAGAAAGAGGCCTTGTTGCAAAATCATCCTGTGCCCACAACTTTTTCAGACGGGTACTGGTGGTAACTGACTGACTAACCAGGCCTAGAGCCAGTGCTATGCTAAAAGACACTTTGAATACAGTGAAAACACCTATATACACTAGGGAACACTATGCGTTGGGGTACCCCTGTGATTAGGATGACCTCCTCTGTAAGGCCCTAGTACATAATAGGGCAGGGGGATTAAAACTACCTCTAAGTCAGAGGTGCAGAAAGATGCTTCTTTAAGTAGTAGTCACGTTTGCAGAGTGGTTGAGAAAGGGTGCTGGGCGTCCAACCAACGCTCAGGAATTCCGCTGCGTAGGACTTACAGGAGGTACCAGGAGGGATTCTTGGCCCCCAAACTCCCCAAGTACTAAATTGGACTTCATCCCCCATCCCGTAGTTTGCCACGAGGCACGTTTGCAGAGTGGTAGAGAAAGGGGGCCATGGCCTCCGAAGACGTCTTAGCAATCCCACTGTGTGGGACTTACTGGAGGTAACGAGGGATAGTTGGCCCCCAAGGACATCCTTGGGGGCCAACTTCCCAAACTATTACCTCCAGTCAGTCCCACACAGCAGCACTGGTAAGTACTCGTACCAGGCCACGCCCACTTTGCCCACCACTCTACAAACGCGCTCCTTGGCACGCTCTTGGATATGGATTGAAGTCCCCTTCACTGCTGGGGGTCCTTTAGGGACCAACTAGCCTACCTTTTACCTCCAGTAATCCCCACGCAGTGGGATTGGTGAGAGGTAGACCAAGGCCATGCCCCCTTTCTCCACCACTCTGCAAACACGCCCCCTGGTGCGTTGTAAGTTGGGGGATTAAGTCCCCTTCAATCCTGAGGGTCCAACTAGCCCACCAGGTACCTCCAGTAAGCGCCACAGAGCTGCGTTGCAGAGAGGTGTAAAAAGGGGCGTGGCCTGGACCACCTCTCTGCAACGCAGCCCTGTGGCGCTTACTGGAGGTACCTGGTGGGCTAGTTCGCCCCCAGGGACCCTCAGGATTGAAGAGGAATTAATTCCCCAACTTTAAACGCGCCACAGGGCGTGTTTGCACACATGTCACCTCAAGCCCCGCCCCTCCCTTCACCACTGTGCAAACGCGCCCCGTGGCGCGTTTTAAGTTTGGGGATTCAGTCCCCTTGAATCCTGAGGGTCCCTGGGGTCCAACTAGCCCACCAGGTACCTCCAGTAAGCGCCACAGAGCTGCGTTGCAGAGAGGTGTAAAAAGGGGCATGGCCTGGACCACCTCTCTGCAACGCAGCCCTGTGGCGCTTACTGGAGGTACCTGGTGGGCTAGTTGGCCCCCAGGGACCCCCAGTATTGAAGGGGAATTAATTCGCGGCACAGGGCGAGTTTGCAGAGTGTTGCTGGGAGGGGGCGGGGCCTCAGGCACGATCGCTTTTTTTTTTTTTTTTTTTTTTTTTTTTTTTTTTAGAAGGGGGCTGTGTGGCCCTCCTTTTTCCTTTTTTTGGGCCCTGGGGACCCCATCCCCCAGGGCCTGACCCCTTTTTATAATTAAAAAAAAAAAATCTGAAGGGGGGCCACGTGGGCCCCCCCTCCCGTGGCCAATTCCGGCCCCAGGGACCCCATCCCCCGGGGCATAGCCACCTATTTTTGTTTTTTAAGGAGGGGGGCTGCGTGGCCCCCCTCCTGAGGCCTCTATTGGCCCCAAGGACCCCATCCCCCGGGGCCGGCCTTTTTAAAAAAAATTTGGGGGTGGAGGGGGGCCGCGTGGCCCCCCTCCCGGGCCACTTCTAGCCCCGGGGACCCCATCCCCCGGGGCAGGCCCTATCCGTTGGGGACCGTGGGGGGAGCCCCACGGTCCCGCCGGCTCCCCGCCTCCTGCGGGAGCCGGCATTGCTTTTCCACATGGGGAGCTGCTGACATGCAGCTCCCCGTGTGGAAAAGCAATGTGGTTTGGATTTTGGAAGAGCGAGCAGTTTGGCTATGACAGGGCGGGAGCCGCGAGGCTCCCGTCCTGCCATAGCAAACAGCAGTGTCCCGGGGGTGGGCACCTCGGGACACTGCAGGAGCCGGCCCTGGGGGGTGACGGTCCCCAGGGCCATCACGGGCTCCAGGAGGGGGGCCACGCGGCCCCCTCCCTTCAGTTTGAAAGCCCCGGGGAGGTGGTGGTCCCCGGGACTCGGGGGTCCGTAACGGACCCCCAAATTTACATAGTTAGTGCCCCGGGGAGGTGGCGGTCCCCGGGGCGTGTGGGTTTTTTTTTTTGTTTTTTATTTTTAAAAAGCACGGGGGGGTGGCGGTCCCCGGGGCTGCGGGGGGGGGCTTGCCCCCCGCAAATATTCAACAAAAGCCCCGGGGGGTGGCCTGCCCTTCGTTTTTTTTTTATTTTCACGGCATGATTCGCGGATCCTACGCGAATTTTGCCGAATGGTGTTTTTTTCCGTTTTTTTTTTTAACAAAAAAAAAATGCTTTCTTTTGGCCCTGGGGGGTCCTTGTTGGGACCCCCTGAGCAGGCCTGGGGGGGGTCAGGGTGTTTTACCCTGCCCCCTTTTCTTGTTTTTTCTACTGTTTTCTTGTGACTCGGTTCTACCGAGTCACAAGATGGCTGCCAATTAGAATAAAGCTCGTGGTCGGGAGGGTCCGCAGATCCACCGCGCCTCTAGATATTGAAACTTTTATTTTTTGATTTTCTCAGCAACTACTGAACGGACTTACACCATTTATAAAAAAAAAAAAAAAAAAAAGGGCTCTTTCTGAACCAAGGGCTACCTTTTTGCCAAATTTGGTGTCATTCCGATCAGCAGTTCGAGCTGTAGCCGTGTCTAAAGTTTCCTGTGGGAAATTGATTTTCCGACTTTTTTTTTTTTTTTTTTTTTAAATTTCTCAGGAACTACTGAACGGATTTGCACCATTTAACAACAAGCATTGGCATAGCCAATAGGTCTCGCCTTTGGGACCTTATAAGTGTTTAGCCATGCAACAGTTGATGTTGTTGCACCAAGGATATTGTGCTGGATAACTAAACACTTATAAGATCCCAAAGGCGAGACCTATTGACTATGCCAATGCTTGTTTTATTTATTGTTTTGTCTTCTGCAGACAAAGTGTATGTATGTTACAGTGTTGTACTGAAATTTCAATATAATGTTAACCACCAGGTAATATAATCCTATTAAAGTAAGCTACTATACATGAGGATACATAATTGTAGAAACGTAAAGAAGACTGTGGAGGCTATTCCAGTTATAAAGTAGAAGTTGTGAGCTGAACTGACTCTAGCCCCGTGGGTTTCACTAAGGTCGCTGAAATAAAACGGTTTAGGTAACAACATCATTGAAATATTACAATCATGATGTTTACCCGAATCATTTGGCGGGAATGGATTCATGCAAATTGGACCAAGCAGACACTCTGTTTTGTTGCGCAAACAAAAAGCATTAAATAACGACCACAACAGTTTATCATAAGGTTCTTTAGGTGCTGTTATCTTTTTAACCTCTATATCACTCGCTCAACTGGGTTCCCATTTTAGATATGTGCAGATGATAGCCCATCCTACTGTGAAAAAGGCCAGATATTGCAAATGCTTGTATTTTTTGGGGTAAATTGCTTTATCTTACTGAACATCTGGCTGCAAAAAAACGTGTTTTATAAACATAGGTGAGCGGCAGATGTGGGCAGGTTCACACAAAATGATGAAGTCAGGGAGTAGTTGCCAGGACGTCAGTGGTGCACCTTCACAGGCAGAAAGAGTGGCAGGTGGATGTAGGCAGGCACACACATAGTGACGCCGTCAGAGAGTTACAGGGAGAAGCTGCAAGTCAAGCAAAATAGGGTGCAAGGACGCAGTACCAGCAGACAGGCAGCCTCAGGGAAAGGTGGGTAGAAAACATCAGAGGGTGAGAAGAACTGAGAGAATACCGACCTGCTGGCTCTCATTAGAAGGTGGATGCAGTATATAACCACTGACAATCAGAAGAAAGTGTAGGCAGAGGGGGAGGGTACAGACACGCTTACAGAGATACAGGCTGGCGAACAGTCAGGATGAAGTGCAAGCAAACAAGGAAGGTACAGGAAGACAAAGTATATACAGGCAGGTGGGCAGTCAGAAGGCAACAATCGGGGAAGGTACAAGCACCAGGACCGTTAAGTGAAGAGCAAGCAAGTAAGTACAGGCAGAAGAGTTGCACACAGTCAGACTGTAAGCAGTAGACAGGAGGAGGCCGTAAGTCATAAGTAGTCGCAGGGAAGTACAGCCATATCATGGGCAAGATAGTGTTCCACAGAGTGAAGGGGAGGCAGGCAGAACTAGCTTCAGACTTGGGAGAAACAACCTCCTCAGGTAGAAGTGACCATTTGACGACCTCCTTTCTTAACGATAAAATCATTGGTCAGACTGTAGAACAACTTTTCCATTCAGCGCTTCCAAATAATCAAAAGGAGAAACGTGGCACAGTACTCCAAAAACAGCACACATTTTACTTCGTCAATTCTGGTTTCAGAGACGCGAAGCATGGCAGTAAAAGAGAAAAAGTGACTTCCCAAGAGTGTTCAATTTGGCCAGGACACCCACGCGTAAAGCGCGGGTGCCGCGATTATAGCAAAAGTAAAGAAATAGGTGTTTTTTTCTATTTCTTTACTTTTGCAGCAATCGCGGCACCGGCGCTTTACTCATGGTTAAAGGTAAAGCGCCGGTGCCGCGATTGTAGCAAAAGTAAAGAAAAAAGTCTGTGGTGGGGGAGGGGCATTGAAGCGAGGCACGCACGCTTGGCCGAGCGAGAGGAAAGCAATATGGCGCCTCTGCTCGTGCCTGTGCGCGAAAGGTACAGAAAAAACAGAGTGAAAGGGAAAATAAACAAGTGATGGCATGGAAGACGGGAGTTGTGTGTGCGCACTTGCGTGACGCGGCCGTCAAAGTGAAAGTGATCGCGAGCTGGAAGGGTGCCCGCGAGCGATGCACTTAATGAGCCATGACGGAAGCGCGCGCCTGCAACCGCAAGCTCTAGGCCACAGTGGTAGCATTTTCTGAAGCCCTTACTAAAAGTCTCGCATGTGCTGGCTCAGGCGAGACCTAAAAAGGGCTCTTTCTGAACCAAGGGCTACCTTTTTGCCAAATTTGGTGTAATTCCGTTCAGCAGTTCGAGCTGTAGCCGTGTCTAAAGTTTCCTATGGAAAATAACATGGAGAAAACACGTTTTGGGACCCCCCTTTTTTCTCGGCCTCCGCTTTGCGAGTCACCCCGAAACTTTCAGGATAGGAGCTGACTGGAGCGGGCCACAAGTTTTGAAAATTTCGCGAAGATTCGTCAACCGGCACCAAAGTTATTGGGAAAAGAAAAAACGCTTTTCCTATGGAAACTAGGTCCTAACTATAACTATCTACTGGCGACCGCCAGTAGATAATTAATATATATATTACTGAGACAATGTAAAGAGAAATAAAATTACAATGAAAATAAATAATAAAGTAGATTTGTAGGAAGCCTTGTGCACTGTTATGATGGCAAATCATTATGATAAGAAGGTAAGTTACATAGAGTGGAATATACCTCCTGCATGCATAATGTACATGAAAACGACAATAACAGCTGCAGAGAGACTACTTGGAAGACAGGCTCACAACACTGGAAAGACTCCAGTCCAATAGAGATTTGTGATATATAGGGGTGGATATAGGTGCACTGTATGTATAATGTCGGTGGAACTAGACAACACAAGTGCTTGAAAAACACACGGCTGGGGGGGGTAAGATGAAGAACAAGAGGGGAACCTCAAGGTGATTTATTATTAGCAAAGTAGGTGTCAAGAGTGTCCCACAAGGGTCTATGTTGAGGTTTCCATGGTGAGTGGTGAACTGCGATATTGTGCCCTCCTCGTATGTGTATAATCCAATTCAACCAAGATTTTAAAGAAGTGTTAGCAGTGTCCTTCAGTTAGTAAGTACAGACATACATATATTTTTAACTTAAGAAAAATACACACCAGTGAGCAATATATTTTTTCCATGAGAAATGAACTGCTTAAAAAAGTCACAGGTGACTGGAATCCAGGCAAATGCTATTTATTTGGCAGAAAGCACAACAATTTGCAAACAGGCTTTAACATGCATTCTCAATAGTTCTGTATACCAATATTACCTGTAAAACCTCAGAACAAGTAAAAATACATAGGAGGTACATTAAAATACTGTATGAATTTGAGCCAAATAAATTATGATTCCAAACTGAATTGTCCAAAATGATGACACACGTTTATTTATGGTTGAAATCTTTTATTGATTTTCAAACATAGAAAGAAGAACAGGACCCCCTGCTCCTTAAAGACAGTGCAATACAGACAACGTATGTCAATAATGAGTGTTACCAAGTAATATGCTGGGAGCGGGTCTATAAAAGAAGGCCTTCAGTAGGAATAAAAGAAACAGAACAACAATTGTCTCCCCCCCCCCCCCCCCCTCCTCCTGTCCACAAAACGAAAAAGCCCCAGGGAAGGGGAAGGGTGCTAAGCGTAAGGCAGTTTATCGTAGCGTTTTGGGATTGCGCTTTGGTGGGATCTGTGTATCCGCTAACCGGAGAAGCCGAAGATAGCGAGGACATGTCAATTCCCGGAATTCGGTTGTAAGCAAGGTCAGGAAGGGGCGCCACAACTCCGGAAATTCATCCCCCCTGCCCGCCAGTGTGAGGGATAGTTTCTCCATTCCCATTATCGTCCAAAGCCTCTGTAGCCAACCTGAATGGGGGGGGGAGAAGAGAGGGGGAAGGAAGAGGGGGAGGGGGGGAAGGGAAGAGGGGGAGGGGGAAGGAAGAGGGGGGGAGGGAGGGGAAGGGAAGAGGGGGAGGGGGGAAGAAAGAGGGGGGAGAGGGGGGAGTCTGGGGTGAGCACCAGTGTGCTAATATGTTCTGGGTGGCTGCCCCTAGGGCAATGGCGATTAGTCGGCCCCTCTGGGATTTCAAGGGATAAGTTAACTGGTTGGGCAGTCCAAGGAGAATGTATGCTGGGAAGCGCGGGAGTTGAGTATGAAGATGAGAATCTATGTCATCGAGGATTGGTGTCCAGTATGGTTGAATGCGGGCACAGCTCCATAAAAGGTGTTCCAGGGTTCCCACAGCCCCTCCAGCACAGTGCGCTAAGGTGGGAGTCAAATTGATGCAGGCGTTCTGGTGTGTAATACCAATAAGTGGCGACCTTGGTCAGCGTTTCCATAAGACCTGTGTGATAGGCCGAGTGTCGGGCCCTGTAATATATGCCGTCCCATTCCTTGTGAGATAAAGTCCTACCCAGCTCCCGCTCCCATCGTGCCCGTCCAGCGTTGTATGTAAGGGTAGTGGTTGCCAGTAAGTGTTGATAGAGGTCAGAGAAGTTTTTTTATCGGAAGTTCGGGTGATCAGCCACTTCTCATATGGGGTTAACAGGCGTTGAGCGCCAGGTTTGACCTGTGGTTGGAGTGCCCAGTGTCTGAGTTGTAGATATGGCAGGCGTTCCGTCTCCGGGACACCATAGTTCGCTCTAAGCTGTGGGAATGGAATTATGCCCTCTAGATCGAACAGATGACCCAGAGATCTGCATGGGGTGGAGCGCCAGTTCGTGAACGCTTTAGGGTCTACCCCCCGGGTGAAAATCCGGGTTATTAAACAGTGGTGTCAGGGGGGAGGGGAATGATGTCAGCTCGTGTGTGATAGTTGTGCGGTCCCATGCCTCCATAATCGTGCTCGTGATGTACGAAGCATAGAGATTAGGCGGTCTATGCTTCTTCCGAAGGAATGGGACACCCTGCAGGGGCATGGCTGCAACTGCCTGGTCCTGGAACAACCAGTGTTTTCCGGATTCTTGGCGGTTCCATTCCACCAGGTAGCGAAGCTGTACAGCATAAAAAGAAAGCTGTAGATCGGGTATTTCAACCCCTCCCCGTTCTGGGGGCAGGACTGCGATCGCGTGCTTGAACTGTGGTTTGCGGCCCTGCCATATGAATTGTGCCAGGTCGGACTGGGTCTGAAGGATCCAACCAACGGGAGGGCATAGGGGGAGGGTCTGAAATAAATAAAGGATCTGGGGAAGAATTGTCATTTTGATAGCAGCTATTTTACCGAGCCAGGAGAGGGGGTAGTGTTTCCATTTGCCCAGTTCCCTTCGAATGTGGGTGCGGAGCCTGTCATAGTTAGCAGTTACAGTGGCTGGAATGGTGGGGCCTAGCTGCACCCCTAGGTAAGGGACTGCGGTGGTAGACCACTGGATAGGATGCTCTTCCTGTATGCAAGCCAGCGTATTTGCCGATAGCGAGATATTAAGGGCAGTGGATTTGTCCATATTAATTTTAAACCCAGAGGCCTGCGCAAAGCTGTGCAGTTCAATAAATAGTGCTCGCAGTGTCTGAATAGGGTCAGTGAGAGAGAGCAGAATGTCGTCCGCGTAGAGGCTTATCTTATGTGTGTCTCCGCCGAATTTAATCCCAGTGATAAGGGGATGACGTCTGACTCTTTGCGCTAGGGGCTCCATATACAGTGCAAAAAGGAGGGGGGGAGAGGGGGCAACCCTGTGGTGTACCCCTGCCTATGGGGAAGCGGGAGGATGTCTGCCCATTAACTCGAACTGTGGCCTGAGGTGAACGATAGCAGTTCAGAATGCGGGTGCGCATCTTGTCTCCGAGGCCAAATCTCTGTAGTACTTGTTCTAAATAGGGCCAGTGGACCCTGTCAAAGGCCTTCTCCGCGTCGATTGCTAGTAGCATGCATTCCCCCTGTGTGCGAGATGCTTTTTCTATGAGGTGCAATACTCTCTTCGTGTTGTCACTCGTTTGCCTCTGGGATATAAAGCCCGCTTGATCCGGGTCCACCAGTTGGGGCATGTAGGTGGCCAGACGCGTCGCGAGAATGCTTGTGTATAGTTTGATATCTATGTTTAAGAGGGAGATCGGCCTGTACGCGATGCAGAGAGTCGCATCCTTTCCGGGCTTCGGGATAACGACAATCGAGGCTTCTAGCATTTCCTCCGGGATGGCGCCTGTGTGTGCGAACGCGTTAAAGAGATCCCGCAATAAAGGGGCCACCTGATTACAGAAGGTTTTATAGAAGGCTGCGGAGTACCCATCCGGGCCAGGTGATTTGCCGAGTCGGAGGCGAGAGATCGCCGCAATGATTTCTTCCGTCCCGATGTCTCTGTCTAGGTAGGCGGCCTGCGCATGGTCCAGAGTGGGAACTTGCGCCGCCTCCAGGTATTCAAAGCTGCGAAGCATGTCCAGGAGTCACCCGAATAAAGCTTAGCATAGAAGACTCGAAAGGCTTCTGCGATGGCTACATCGTCCGATGTGAGGTCCCCCGAGCAGGGCGGATGGTTTGCACCCCCTGTCGCTGTCTCGCTTCCCGCAGTTTATGGGCCAGAAGCCGGCCACCCCTATCCCCTCTGGTGTAGTAGGAGTGTCGCAGGCGAAGGGCCGCATATTCAGCCCTGTCCTGGTCCTGCGCCGCGAGTTGCTTTCGTTCCGTGCAAAGTTGGCGCCAGGCCCTGGCTGCCCCAGTACGTTGGTGCATCTGCTCCAATTCAGCGACTCTGAGTAAGCTCAGCTCTTTTTTGACTGCGCTCTTTGTTGTTAGCTGTGGAGATAGCTATGAATTCTCCCCGTAGGACAGCTTTGAGAGCGGTCCATTGTGTCGCGAGTGAGGTATCTGAATTAGAATTAAGGGCTAGGTAGTTCGAGATGGAGGATTTAATCTGGTCGATTATGGAGGCCTGGTGTAATAGGGAGTCTCGCAGGCGCCAGTGTCGCTGAGGTAGCTGTGTGTGTGGTAGTGAGATGGAGGCCATGACCGGAGAGTGGTCCGACAGGGACGCAGTGAGAATATCTGGGTCAATGGCTAGCGCTTGTAATGGAGTGGAGCATAGGAAATAGTCAAGTCTGGCATAGGTCTTGTGGGCTCCTGAGTAATAGGTATACGCTCGACTGTGAGGGTAAAATGACGCCGTAGGTCGACCAGCCCAAGTCCCTGGATGCGGGCTAACCCCGACCGGGAGAGGGCCCCTGCTTGGCTAGTGCGTTGACAGGAGCGGTCGGTGATATTGTCGAAGACAAGATTCAAGTCACCCCCAAGGAGCAGGCGCCTTTCCGAGTTGGCTGTGGCCTCAGTGAGTGCGTCGTGGAGGAATTTGTCCTGGCCTTCATTAGGGGCGCACACCGAACCTATTATAAGGGATACCCCAGCTACTAGGAACTGGTATGTGAGTAGGCGGCCCCTGATCTCGGCATCCTTCTGTAGCACCTTGCCCTGGAAAGAACGGGAAACAAGTATAGCCACCCCTGCCGACTTAGTGGAGTTGGAGGAAAAGAACTGTGTTGGGAAGGCTCGGGATTTCATCCTGTGATGGTCTTTGCACAGCAGGTGTGTCTCCTGTAGGAGACAAATATCGGCGGTGGAGTGCTCCAAATAGTTGAGGACAGCCCTACGCTTGATGGGGTTGTTGAGTCCCCGGACATTAAGGGTCAGAACCTTAAGCAACCTACGCGACATCTAGCGTGCGGAGGATGTGTGGGCTATGGCGGGGTACCCCGAGAGCAAACCCATTGAGCGGTACCAGTGAGCGAGAACTGTGAAGAGTTGTTCATCAAGCCATACCAGTAGTAGGAAGGGAACTGTGGACAGGAGGGACCCACCCAGAAAAATGCAAAAAGGAAAAATGAGTAAAAAAGAGGGAGAAACCAAAACCCCCAGGGAAAAAGTCCCCATAACTTGTCCCCAACGGGGAACAGTTCGAACAAGAATAAGTGATCCAAATAGTCCGTCGTCCCAGCACGACTGGTCAGTCAACCAGATGGGGGTCATCGTGTGGCCAAGTAGAGGGATCGTCCCACCCGCCGCCCCCCCCGCAGCCAGCAAAGATGCAAGTGAAAGGTCCGGTAGTTCAAAGAAGGTCATTTGGCAGTTAGGTCCCCTCCGGCAAGGGCCTCAGTGGCCGCAGTGAGGGCCGCCTGCTGACCCCTGGCTATCTCCGCTTTGGGCGGCCGCCTGGAACGCCGCCTCCTGCCCTGCCGCTGCCACCCCGACGGGGAGACCATGGGCCCCGAGGTGGTGCTGCGATCATAGTCTTCCCCGCTCGGCTCCGCCAGGCCCAGCGAGCGACATGCTTCTATGAGAGAGCGAAGCTGGTGGAGCTTCCCGTTATGACGAAAGATGAGGCGGAAGGGGTGCCCCCAAGAATATGATATCCCCTGTTGACGGAGGTGTTCAGTAACCGGACGGAACTGGCGGCGCCTCTGTAATGTGATCAGGGCAAGGTCCTGGTAGAGCACCGGAGAGTGACCCTGAAATGATATGGGATGGAGTGATCGTGCTTTAGCTAGTATAGCCTCCTTAGTCTTAAAGTCCTGAACATATACCAAGATGTCCGCCGGCGGAGCGCTGTTGGCCCGGGGTGGTCCCACTCTATGCGCCCTGTCCAAAACCACATCAGACTCCTGCGAATCCCCCAAGATGTGGCGGAAGAGACCCTGGGTGAAAGCAAAGAGGTCGTGGGTGTCCTCTGAAGGCTTGACCCCACGGATCCTCCATCTGGGTCTGCATGTCGACGTTTTGGTCTTGAAGTCGGATAACCTCCTGCTGGAGTGTGGTCAGGTCCGATACTGTGGCGTCGCTTTTCTCCTCGAGAGAGGCAACCCGTTCCCCAACGCTATCCACGTCCCGGCATACCTCCCGAAGTTCTGTGGCAAATTCAGCCTTCACCGATTGAATGTCCTCTCTAAGAGTGAGGAACAGCGATTTCAAGGAAGGCTTTCGTGATTGGCTCCTCTCCAGTAGCCGCAGGGCACCTCGCAGCCTCCGCCTCTGGGGTCGCGGACTCCATTTCGGGTATGGATTGCGAGCGGCCAAAAATGTCCTTGAGGGGTTTCACTTTGTTTCTGGTCTTGGACATTCTGTCAATCCCGAGCCAGCAGTCGCCGGTCTGGGCACGGGGCCCAGAAGGAGCCTCTTGCGGGGTGGCTGTCCCCTCCGGGCAAGCGGGAGCTCCTCGCTGTCTTCTCCGAGGTGATAGCAGCTCTGTAATGCAAATCTAGTGGCGGTGTCACTTACCAGGTCGCGACCGCACTGACTGCACTCTCACGTGGCTGTGCTTGTATCCCCAGGGTGGGGGTTAATGTGGCGGCGGTTGCCGGTGTATCCGTGTCCCCTGACCTAGGCTAGGAAGGTCGCGGGCTAAGCGAAGCGTGCAGGGTCCCAAACAGGGCAGGCGCCAGGTGTGAGCAATGACGTAGTCAAAGTGAGCAATGATGTTGGTGGAAAGGCCCCCCTCCACCGACACGGGGCCCAGCCTCCTGCCGCCCCTCCACTGCGCTGTTCAGGCCAGGCACCGCAGCGGTGTCCGAGGGTCACTTCAACACTGCCTCTGCCCCCGCATATCTCGAAGCCCTCTCCTTACCGCTAGTGCAGGCAACGCGGCCCAGCGACCTCGGCGGTTCCTGCAGGGCAGTGCGTGGCTTCGCCTCTAGCGCTTCACAATCGGCGGGGCCAGCGGCCCCCACAAAGGGCAGACGATCGTGTCCGTGTACTGGAGGGAGCCCCCAGAGATCCCGATCCAGAGATGACCGGGCCAAGGCGGCGTCGGGGCCGATCCCGGAGCCCGCGGTGTTGCGTCGCCTCTACCCAGGCACCTCTCGTCCTCTGCGGGCCCGGATCTACCCCAGACCGGGGATCACAGCGGCCTAGTGCTTCCGTTAGGCCCGGGTCCCTCCTCTCACGCTGCTGGTGGCCGTGTGCATAGGCCCCGCGGGCCTCTCCTATTGCTGCGGCGGGCGCCCGAGGGTATCACCGGTGCAGGGGGAGCCCTCCAAACCCGGCAGGGGCAGCGGACGGCTCCCTCCGGTAGCGTCGACTGCGGCTTCTATGGGCAAGTGGACCGGCCGTCTGTCACCCCGCTGTCAGCAAGTTTGCAGTCCGGTGGGCGGAGAAGGGGCACCGGGAGAAGAGGCCTGCCTCGGCGGTCCGGACCTGGACCACCGCGTTGTCTGGGCCGCCCTGGCGTAGGGCGGCTGGGTCCGTCTCCCTCGCGCCGCCGATCTCGTTCCCACGGCCAACGCTGTAAGGCGGGCTCCGGGCTTAAACCGGGTCCGGAGGGTGCAGATGGTGTTACTGGGTCGGCTCACGCTGCTGGGGCCCCTGGGGGGCCGTGCTGTGCTGCTACGGGCGGACGACTAGCAGGAGCCGAAAATCGAGCGTCCTACCTCGCCGCCATCTTGGCCACCAGGTTGACACACGTTTATTTAGAGTTGTGTGTCTGGAAGAGGACAAACCTAGTGATGTGGTAGTGACTGCACCCCTCACCGGAACAGACAGTAGCATTCTGGAAAGAATTACTCTCGCCACCATTGTACGTTGCCTCAAGGTGGGTGAAGGGGGCCGTGGTCTCAAGGACTCGCTATCACATAGAATCACTTGGAACTATTGTAGGAAAGTGGGTTTCTGTTGTAGTAACACCCACCCCCCCATCACACACACACACTTTTTGCCAGATTTCTGATGCACTTTGAATGTGCCCTGGGTCCCTGCCAACCAGGTTCCCAGGGCCTGTGTTATGTCCCTTTGTTTCCACAATTGGCACACTTCTGGCCCACATGCAAGTTCCTTATAAAAGGTACCACTAGTACCAAGGGCCTTGTGACTAGAGAGGGTCTCTAAGGGCTGCTGCATGTATTGTGCCACCCTCAGAGAACCCTCACCTAACATACACACTGCCATTGCAGACTGTGTTTTGGTGCAGACAAAACTGAAGAGTCGACATGGCACACATCCCTGTGTGCCATGCCAACAAACGCTGCCTGTGGCCTAGGTAAGTCACCCCTCTAGCAGGTCTCACAGCCCTAAGGCAGGGTGCATTATACCACAGGTGATGGCATAGCTGCATGAGCAATATGCCCCTATAGTGTCTAAGTCCATTCTTAGACATTGTGAGTGCAGTGAAGCCATATTGAGTACATGGGCTGGGAGTTTGTCATTACGAACTCCACGGCTCCATGCTGGCTTTACTGAAAGCTAATAAGTTTGGCACCAAACTTCTCAGCACAATAAACCCACACTAATGCCTGTGATGGATTTATTGTAAAATGCACTCAGAGAGCATCTTAAGAGATGCCCCCTGAAAAACAACCAACACACTAGTGTACAGCTGGCTGGTCTGCACCAGCCTGACACACGCAGAGATTTTTCTGACCCCCCCTCCCTCCCCTGAGGTGAGAGCCACTGTGCTCTTGTGGGTCAGGAACAAAGCCTGCTTAGGTGGAGGTGCTTCACACCTACTCCCTAGCGGGAACAGCATTCAGGGCGATGACCCTTAAATGCTTCCTGCCCTTTGTAATGCTAACCAGTGCCTCTCCAGCACGTGCAGATGCCCTCCCCCACCCCCCGACCAAGCCCCACTTTTGGTGGCAAGGTCGGTGGGAAAATAAGTAGTCAGGAGAGGTGTGTCCCCCCTCAGCCAGGACTTGAATGGAAGGATTTTAGCCAATCAGGTTAAGGGATGCCCCCTCCCCAAAGGGAGGGGACATAAAAAGAGTCTAGTCACCCAAAAGGCAAAGTAGCCCATTGGCTACTACATGCCAGCACCTGTAACGCTCCTAAATTCAGTATTTAGAGGCACCCCTGAACCTTGATCCTCGGATTCCTGCGAGGAAAAGGACGAAAAAAGACTCGGTGCAGCCGAGCCTGGAAGACGACTACTGATTTGGCCTCCGCTCCAAGACCCTGCAAAGAGGACGACACCTGTTCCATGGCTAGCAACTTTCAAGAGCCCCAGAAAGGCTGCCGTTCTTCAACAAAGATCAGATCTCCTGAGGACAGCGGCCCTGTCCAGAAACTCCAACTTCAAGGACTCTGGATCCAGGCGGATCCACGACCCCTGCCCACTCTGCACCCGACACCCATGGCCAGAGTCTGAGTGGCTTACCTGTCCAGTGACATCTCCCCAGCGATCCTGACCTCGACTCCATCGGTGGCTGACTTCTCCTGGACCCCACATTGTCGCCTGCAGCCTCAACACGAAGGGTCCCCCGGACCGCGACTGGCTATGGTAAAGAAAATTCGACACCAAAAGGCACCCCTGCATCCTCAGCCCCTGACCTTGGGGAGCCCAGCCGATGGTGCCCAGGCCTTGCCCTGCATCCCACCTTCATCCAGGCTCCTAGTCCGAGCCTGCAGTCTTTTTGTGCAAATGCAACCGAGATTCCCCATTGAAGAGCATTAGGCGCCTGACGCTGATTTGCACCCTGCACCTGGCCGCCCCTGTGCCGCTGGTGGTGTAGCTTTGGTGCTGCTTTGTGGCTCCCCCTGTGCTCACCTTAACCCCCAGGGCCTGTGCCCTGAAACCGCGGTTACCTACCTGCACCTCTTGTGAATGCCCCCAGTTTCCATTGACTAACATTGGGCCCAGTGACCTCTGCACCCAGCCACCCCAGTGCTGCTGCTGGTGCAGTACCTACCTTAAACTGAAACTTGCCCAGTGTTTGTCTAAACCCATGAAGACTGGAAGAGTAAGTCATGTACTTACCTGTTAATGCATAACATGGCTTTGCTTCCATAGGATTGCATTGCATTTCTCCTATTGCATTCAAACCATCTATCTTCTGCTAATGCTAAGTTCTACTGTTTTTGGTTGACAGATACAAAAGCATTCCTATTACTGTAAAGCATTTTTTTACTGCCTTGCAAAACAATTTCAACGAAATTTCTTAAAGTATTGTTACTATTGAAAAGTCTCTCACCTGCAACTGAGTTCTTGGTTCTAAAATAAAATACCAAAGTAATAACTTTTTATACAAAACAATTGATCTGAAAGAGACAATTAGTTCTGGATTCCTCACCTTAGAATTACCCCCAGGTGTCAGACTGGATCCGTAGAATTTTTTCCTCAGCAGTACCTCTGCGCATCGATGGGTGGCGTCGGTCGACTCCGCGTTCGTCGTGGTCGCCGGAATGACGTCGTGGTATCTACTTGGACGCCGCCCTCGCGCGCTGTCAGTTCTTTCTTTTTCCGCGCCAGCCACCGCAGATCCGGAGAGAGCGGTACCTCGAGTCACTTTTTCACTCAGTTTTTGCGTCTTTTGTCGACACCCTTTTTTGAGTTGATCGACTCCTGGTGCACGGAGAGATGTCACGTCGGACCTGCTTCAAGGCTTGTGACTCCTGTCACAAACTGATGTCGGTTACAGACCCGCACCTCGTGTGCCTTTGGTGCCTGGAGCGCGACAACGACCCGAAGTCGTGCTCCGACTGCCAGGCCATGAATCTGAAGTCTTTGTGGGAGCGGTTCCGAAAGCTTCTCAAGGCCCGGCAGTCCGCTCCGCGCCGTTTGAGGTCCCGGTCGAGAGGGAGGTCGTGGGACCGGTCACGGAGCCACCACCACCACTCGTCATCAAATTCTTCGTCTTCGGGTAAGTCGAAGCACAAGAAGAAGGCGAAGAAGCATCATCGCTCTTCGCGTTCTCCTCGGCCGACGCGACGTGCGACTGAGTCATCCGGCTCCGCCCGCGGAGCCTGTTGGGTCGACTCCGGCCTTCCCTCCCTTTCCGGGACCCGGAGCGACTCCTGCCCAGCTTCGAAGCTTTTACGAAGCCTTACATTCCATCTTCGGGCAGCCCGACTCCGCCGGCGTGCCCTCGGGCCCCGTGGACTCGGTTGGGGGCTCTAGGCCTTCGATGTCGTCGGCTTTGGCTCCGGCGCCGCAGTGCCCCCAAGGATCCAGGCCTGGATCCGGATCGGTGCCGGTCGACCTCATGACACCTCCTCCGGTGCCGAATCCAGTGACGACACCTCCGACGCCGGTTGTGTCCCAAGTCCGCGTCTACCCCGACCTCCCCCCTCGATGAGGACACAGCGCTGGACCGACGTCGACCGGCGCCTACCGGTACGTTTGTACCACTGTTCTCTCCTGATGTTTTCTACCAGCCTGAGTGGCTCACAGGAGAGGGTGAGGAGAACTGGGAGGGGTCTGTGGACCCTCTTGCGGACCAGTTGGAGGAACCGGACTGGAGAGAGGAGTTGGGTGAGGCCAGTGGTCTGGACACCTCCCCAGACCTTGGCATGCTGTCTCCCCCTACCGTGGCTACCGAGGAGGGTGCATCTTACGCCGTGGTGTTGCGTAGGGCAGCCGAGGCCCTAAACCTCGAGCTTCCTGCGGTGGTGGTCAGGACTAACCTCCTCATAGAGGTGCTTCAACTGGCAGCGGCCTCCTCGGAGCCCCTGCTGCCGTTCAATGAGGCCCTTACGGACATCCTTTTGGGCACTTGGCCCAAGCCCAACACAGGGGCTCCTGTGGACAGGATGATTGCCCGGCCCTGGGCGACCCCATTTTCCCCTTTCCATCCTTCCCCATAGAACTTGGTAGTCCAAGCCTCCACGTCCAAAGGCGCATTCCCTAACGCACCACCTGATAGGGAATCCAAGAAGCTGGACCGCCTTGGGAAGAAGATGTTTTCTTCCTCCAGCTTGGGGCATGCCTATTGGGCCGTTACTCCCACTCGGTGTGGGACACTGTTGCGCAGGTGCTGCCACAGTGCCCGGAGGAGGCCCGGGCCGTGCTCTCCTGTGCTGTTTCCGAAGGGAGAGACGCAGCGAAGTTCACCATCAGGTGTGGGCTGGACACTGCCGACTTACTGAGCAGGACGATTTCCACGTCAGTACCACTGAGACGCTACACCTGGTTGAGGTCCACTGGTTTTTCCGGGGATGTCCAAGCAACGCTTTTGGACATGCCCTTTGATGGCCGTCGCCTGTTTGGCGACAAGGCAGACAACTGGCTTGAGCGCTTTAAGGATTCCAGGGCTACGGCCAGATCCTTAGGCCTCGCTTACACCTCCCGCCTGGCGCAGTCTGCTTTCCGCCCCTTTCGTGGCCACGGAAGGGGTACCCCGCCACGTTCCGCCCAGACCCACAGGCCTGCCCAAGCTGTCATAACTCTGCGCGGCCGAGGATATCGATTCCACCGTCGGGGGACATGTGGGCGGACCAGTCCACCAGTGCCCCCTCTGCAGCAGCCTCCAAACCCTCCTAGTCCAACCTTTTGAGGCCCATCATTTGCCAGTGGGTGGCAGGATTTGCCATCACCCCTTCCCACCCCCCCACTGGCTCAACATCACGTCGGACAGGTGGGTTTGCAGATAGTCCGAAGGGGCTACTCCCTCCCCTTCGAGACTACCCCTCCATCCTCCATTCCATTGCATGTCGGAGGATCACCTGGCCCTTCTCCAACAGGAAGTTACGACTCTCTTGGCCAAGGGAGCCATCGAGCGCGTTCCTGTCCCAGAAGTAGGTCGTGGTTGTTATTTCCACTACTTTCTGGTGCCCAGAAGGACAAGGGCCTGCGTCCTATCTTGGATCTCAGGAACGTCAACCGCTTCCTCCGGAAGGAGAAGTTCAAGATGTTGACTCTGGCTCAGGCCCTGTCTGCTCTCGACCCTGCATACTGGATGGTAGCGTTGGACTTGCAGGGCGCTTATTTTCACATCCCCGTCCTGCCGGCCCACCGGCATTACCTGCGGTTCACGGTAGGTCACGAGCACTTTCAGTTTACCGTGCTCCCCTTTGGCCTTACCAGCACCCCTGGTAAGGCAAAAGTGATGGCGGTGGTCGCAGCTCATCTGCGCAGATCAGGGGTTCCAGTCTTTCCCTATCTCGACGACTGGCTGTTGAAGGCGGGCTCCCCCCAGGCAGTCGTCTCCCACCTCCAGACTATGGCGGACCGCCTGCATTCGCTGGGGTTCACTATCAACGTGCCGAAGTCACACCTGACTCCCTCTCAGAAGCTCCTTTTCATCGGAGCGGTTCTAGACACGATGCAGTTTCGGGTTTATCCTCCCGAGCAGCGAGTCCGGGATATTCAGGCTATGATTCCGATCTTTCAGCCTCTATCTCTGGTTTCGGTCAAAATGACCCTGAGGCTGCTGGGCCTCATGGCCTCCTGCATCCTGCTGGTGGATCATGCCAGGTGGCATCTGCGGGCTCTGCAGTGGGACCTGAAGTTCCAGTGGGCACAGCATCAGGGGAATCTGTCAGATTGTGTCCAGATCTCGGAGGGCACTGCTCAACAATTGCAGCGGTGGCTCACGAACCAGGATTGGGTCAATGGCAGATCCCTCTCCCTTCCCCAACCAGGGTTTACTGTGGTGATGGATGCTTCACTTCTGGGGTGGGGCGGCCACATGGGTGAGGCGGAGATTAGAGGTCTCCGGCGGAGTCCGGGTTCCACATCAACCTTCTGGAGCTTCGGGCAATTAGTCTGGCACTCAAGGCATTCCTTCCCTCTGTCCGGGGAAGAGTAGTGCAGGTGTTCACGGACAACACTACCGCCATGTGGTACTGCAACAGACAGGGTGGGGTGGGGTCGTGGACCCTATGTCAAAAGGCTCTCCGCCTTTGGACATGGCTGGAACATCAGGGCATTTCCCTGGTGATTCAGCACCTGGCAGGTTCTCTGAACGCCAGAGCGGACGAACTCAGCCGCAGGTGCATGATGGATCACGAATGGCGTCTTTACTCGGAGGTGGTGCAAGGTCTCTTTCAGCAATGGGGAGAGCCTTGGTTAGATCTATTCGCCACCGAAGAGAACGTGCAATGTCAGCAGTTTTACACGTTGGAATTTCCAAGGCGGCACTCGGTCGGCGACGCTTTTAGCCGCGAGTGGAGTTGCGGTCTTCTATACTCCTTTCCGCCTATACCACTTCTGCCCACAGTGCTGAAGATCAAGCACGACCGGGCCCAAGTCATTCTTGTGGCTCCGGATTAGGCACGAAGAGTCTGGTATCCCGAGCTGTTACACATGGCCATCGATCCTCCGATCAGACTGCCCCTTCGGGAGGATCTTCTGTCGCAGCAGCAGGGGACGGTCCTCCACCCGAACCTGTCTAGCCTCCACCTCCTTGCGTGGAGATTGAGCGGCGACAGTTGACAGCTTTCGATCTTCCTCCCGAAGTCTGTAACGTTATCTTGGCAGCCAGGCGTCCCTCCACTAAAACGGTATATGCCTGCAGATGGAACACATTTGTGGCATGGTGCACAGCAAAGGCTGTGGATCCCCTTTCCGCCCCTCTTTCTGAGGTTCTCTTGTTCCTTCTTTCTTTGGCCCAGCAGGGCTCTGCTCTGGAAACTCTTAAGGGCTAACTCTCAGCCATTTCAGCCTTCCTTGGGCTGCGTAATCAACCTTCTCTTTTCAAGTCCCCTATTGTAAATAGATTCCTTAAGGGCATTACTCATCTCTTCCCTCCTATTCCTTTCGTAATGCCTCAGTGGGACTTGAACTTGGTTCTGACTTATCTCCCTTTGAGCCGCTACATAATTGTCCTCTCAGACTTCTAACTTTGAAAACTGCCTTCTTGGTTGCCATCACCTCTGCTTGCAGGGTGAGTGAGCTTCAAGCCCTTTCTTCTAAGCCTCCTTTCTTGGCTGTTCATTCGGACAAGGTTGTCCTTCGCACTAGGCCTTCTTTCCTCCTCAAAGTGGTTACCTCTTTCCACATAGGGCAGACCATCACCTTGCCCACCTTCTTTCCGCCTCCGCACCCTTCTAAAGAGGAAGAGCGGCTCCATCGTCTGGATCCAAAACGTGCGCTTTCCTTCTATCTGGATCGCACAAGACACTTCCGGGTGGATGACCAACTCTTTGTTGGCTACGTGGGCGCCAAGAAAGGTCTGGCCGTACAAAAATGGACCATCTCTCAATGGGTCGTTCTTTGTATCAAAATCTGCTATTCCTTGGCGGAAAAGGAACCTCCAGTGGGGTTGCGTGCCCATTCCACCAGGGTGACGGCAGCCGCTACTGCTTTGGGACGTGGAGTCTCCCTTCATGACATCTGCCAGGCAGCTACATGGGCTTCACTGCACACGTTTACCAAACACTACTACCTGGACAGGCCAGTCCGTATAGACGGCTTCTTCGGCCGTTCGGTTCTTCAGGACTTTCTGGTGTGAACTTGGTTCGCAGACCCACCACCGGGGTTGGTATTGCTGGGGAATCTATTCTAAGGTGAGGAATCCATAACGAATTGTCTCTTTCAGATGAACAAGTTACTTACATTCGGTAACGTTCTATCTTTAAGAGACCTAGATTAGTTATGGATTCCTCACTGCCCTACCCATCCTCCCCGTTCTGCGAACTGACTTCTAGCGTAAGGGGCTCCCTTTCAAGGCCCTAGTTTTTGTGCACCAGTGGTCAGAGTCTTGCATGGCTCTGCGCTTCTGGCGTGGAATGTCGTATAAAGAACTGACATCAGCGCGCGAGGGCAGCGTCTAAGTAGATACTGCGGCATCATTCCGGCGACCATGACGCCAACGACAAACGCGGAGTCGACCGACGCCACCTATCGACGCGCAGAGGTACTGCTGAGGAAAACATTCTCCGGATCCAGTCTGATGCCTGGGGGTAATTCTAAGGTGAGGAATCCATAACTAATCTATGTCTCTTACAGATATATCGTTACCGAAGGTAAGTAACTTGCTCGTCTGGGATTCAGTCTTTGAGTGTGTGCAACCATTCCTTGCCTGAGTGTGTACAACAAATGCTTAACACTGCCCTCTGATAAGCCTAACTGCTCGACCACAATACCACAAATGGAGCTTTCAGTATTATCTACTTAAGCCTCTGGGGGATCCACTCAACTCGGTGCACACTATACTTTACTTGAAAGAGCACCTGCATACTATTGTGCGCTAGAACAAGGACAAAACCAAAAGTGTGTGAGAGCAGAATGAAGCAAGCAAGAAGGCACGTAAGGCTGAAGCGGAGAGCAGAAATACTCGCGACAAGTTCCAGCAAGTGCCTTATGCACTATGTAAAGTTTCTTAAACAAGATATGTTTATTCATTGTTAACTTGTGGAGGAAATCCAAATGGGATTTCACAGAAGCGTGCTGATGTAAATTAAGTGATAGCCGTGGCAACTGCCCAAGATGATGACGCTAGATAAGACATTAAGGTAAGCCAGAAAAAACTACATTCCTGCAATCCAAATAAGATGCGATGGCTACCTAGACCACTAACCTTTTCCGTTCAACATAGAGGTAAGAAAAACTTTCCTAAGCAAGGGAAGTGTACCAGCGTTCTTATTGACATGTGGGCGGAAGATAAGGTCATCCATGTGGTCATAGTAGCTCGGGTTGTGGGAGTGCCAAGAGCCAGTGACTACTAAATGGAGCAAGTGTAAGGATGATCCCTAGAATCAACACTTCTTTTAAATCTGCATTGTTAATGTTCTCATTGTAAAGCCATCAAAAGTGCGATTCAAGCAAGACATTCCCAAAGTTCCAAGGGGAAAGTCTGAGTTGCTGTCACTTTGTTGTATCAGGAACTGAATAACATCCTAGTTCAAAAAAGTAAACCCAAAATAATGAATTAAAACTAAAGGAGTTTAGAAGTGCTCAATTTTTAATAAATCAATGAAAACAAGACCTCTCTGGCTCCACCTGAACAATATATCTGACAATTAAGGTTTTCGAGTTATACATTGTATAGCCCCTCCCGATGGTGTTATAAAAGGAGTTCACAGCTGGAAGTTCTTCCTAGAGCAGTGATACTCAAAGTACGGCCCGGGGGCCGCATGTGGCCCTTCTGACCTTTACCTGTGGCCCCTTGATCAACAGCAGCATTGGGCTGCTGTTCACTTCATTCAGGACTAACATTAAAAAGATGCTAAATATACAGGCAAGCCTTTATTTAAAGGTTAATTGAAGTTAAAGAAAGGAAGTGACTAGGTTTTCCAGCACCACTTAACTTTTAAGAACACTTTTACTTTCAAAGCCATCTTGCACCCTCTCCCCAATCGTCACCCTGCTGGCATTGTTGCGGCCCTCGGTCACATAACAGATCAAACTTTGTGGCCCTTGGGCAAATGTTTGAAAGTTCCCATGTCCTAGAGTCTCCTGCAAAATATGTGCCCTTTCATAATCAAAAAAGATTACGTTTACAGGCTTTGTCGGATCTTCACCACATAAATTGAGAGAACCTCTGCCATTGTCACCACATTTAAAAATCAATAAATAAGCCTACTGGCTTTAACAAGAATGTAAATGACTGTGTGGTCTTTGTCAAGAGACCCAACAACCATTGTAGGCAGACCCAAAGTATACATTGACATGATCATACAGTGTCCCTCTGAGTACACCAAGCAATTATTATGGCCAGACCTAAAGAGAGACCTACGTACTAAATCCCTTCCTACTGCAGTTGTCGGAGTTCAAAATTTAAAAATCCCTTTCCTTTGAATCTGTTCCACGTTTCAAAATGTAAAGCCCCCTTCATGTGGTTTTTGTCATGGCTTTTGCAGTGTAAACCCCTTCCTCTTGTACTTGGCAGAGACGTCACAATGTGAAACACCTTGCTATTTACGGAAATTACACCACTGTGACATCAGTGGAGCCATAATGCACCCAACCCAGCGTCTTGACGTCAGTTCATTTTTTTCAGTCCTCTCAACGTGGATCCAGAGCTGTTTTTCTTGTCTCAGATAGTTTTCTTTGCGATTGTCTGTGGACATTAGTGCAGTGTGTAGGGATGTCTCTATAATCTCCCCAATGGCTCTGGGTTTAAACTCTGTAGGGATTGTGGTGGCCAGATGTCCATTACGGGACCCCATGACGCTTGTGGTGTCTGAGGTCGGATCATGACACAAGGTTATGCGGCTCTTGCCTCAGCATGCATCCGAAGGTAATCGAGGAGAGCAAGGCCAAACTCTTTATGATCCAGGCCTTCAAGGACCTCTGTCCTCCCCGCTCTCCCAGAAGTAAGTCCTCCAGGTGCTCCTCACCTCTTAAGTAGTCGTCTGCAGAATCGGAGCTAGATGTTTTCAAACATTGAATGACACAGCAGTGGCCCTAGGGTCCTCAATCGCCCTCCAACATTCAGTGCCTTTGCCTGGCCACCCTGCAGTACCGCATGTCTCCTCAGTCCAACCATGAGTGTCCGACCCCATGTGTGGATCCGATGTTTTTCTCAATACAATGTTGGAAAACCTTTGGTGGGTGGCAGTCCCCTCTGTAGAGCTTCCAGCTCACATGAGACCTTTTTGAATGCAATGCAGCATTGTGCCGATTGGTCCTTCTCTAGCGCTATTTGGCCCTTTGACTCTTTTGGAGCCGCGTAAGGTTGTCCAGATGCTGACCTTTTGCTGGCGTATTGCTCAACGGTGCTGTAACAGATGCCGCCTCTGAGGCCCTGACACTGCCCAGGCTCCAACTCTGATCACTACTATGCTGGCACCGACTTGCACCTTCAATATCCCCGGTCTCCTCAGAGGATCACCCTTCTTCAAATTCACAGACGATAGTCTTTCGGTCCAGGAGGGAAGCTCTTCCTCGTGACTTTCGGGTCAGATTCGGATCATTTGAATGTGTCTGAAGTCGTTCCTCATGACACACGACAGTATTGCGGCAGCACACTTGCTACCACCTCTGCCCTTCATGTTAAGAAATGTGAGTTGACTCAATACATTTGCAGAGACACTGATGGAGTTCCCTTCTGGGTTTTTGTCTCTTGAGGGGGCTTTGTTTTACTCTGTTATTAATAAGGTAGCAGTGGTCCTAGAATTGCCATTGCTTACTTCTGCTCCGGCAATCATCGGGCTAGTATTGGGAAGTTACAGGCTGGCTCCAGAGAACTCCCTGTTTCTGTCCATCTGTCGCAAGAGAACTTGGTGGTGCGAGCAGCCTGCTGCCCTCAGCATATTTTGGGCACAGTTCTGACATTGCCAGCAGACGCAAAGTCCCAAAAACTTGAGGCTGTGAGGAAAAAGATTTTTTTCAGTAGGTGGTTTAGCCTTGACATATTTGAATGCTACTCTCCTCTTACCAATCCTGCAGTCTCACAGGAGATGGCTACGGTGTGTGGTAGGGTTCACCCAATGCCAGTTTGCGGTCATCTCATTGGTGTGAATATCGACACCTCAAGCCTTCTCGGAGGTGACCGTAATTGACATGTATGGGACCCACTGATTCTGTAGAGGGTAGCGTGGTTTGGTCATTCGCAGCCCGCTTTCGTCCCTGGATATGTTCTTCTGGTACTTTTGAGAGTAAGTGTCTATACCTTTTGCCATGTTTCTGATTTGTTCAGCGTGGCAGTACTGGACAGTACATATTTATCATTTGCGCATTTCCACCCACACAGGGCCGTTTTCTCCTTTCAAGTACCATTTTATTTTTCACCCCATCACGGAGGTGATACTGGTAGATCCAGGTTATTTGGCAGTAGGTGTTCTAATTAGAATCTTTCTGGTAAGCTTGCGCCTAGTACTCTGTATCACTTTTCTCCGTCAACATCACAATTCCCTAATGGTATTATCCTTGTTTCAGACGTCCCCACATCTGTCCTGATGTATCCCTTGTATCTCATGAGGGTCGAGACATCGTCGACACCAAGGAGTAACAAACTACTCCAGGATCTTTCATTATATGGATTATTGAAGTCATTTTGTTTATCATTTGTTACTAGTTGATCAGTCCCTATTTAGATTTAGTAACATTTGTTTGGTTTTACATTGTGGTGTTTCGGGCTTCGCACTGGGGTCACATTGCACTGTTATGTTTTTGTAAATACTTGGCAATTTTATGTTGTGTATAAACTAATGTGTCTAATACAAATGCATTTGTTATATTATTTCCATTTATGTGGTGGTGGTCTTTTTAAGCAATAATTGCATGAGGTTATTCAACCTTGTTTTGCTTATTTTCTGTTTGAATGACACCAATGAGAACCACTGTTGAAGACAAGTCACCGAGGTGATAGCAGTGGAGGTGACTCATCTCAAGAGATCGGAAATCCCACTATTTCCGTATCTGGATAACAAGCTGCTCAAAGCCGGTTTGACACTGATGGTGTTGAGCCATTTGCCGTCGACCGTGATCCTTCCTTCTGTTCCATTTGGACTTTTCTATCTATGTGCCATGTCTCACCTAGAGCTCCCTTTGTACCTCCTGTCTGGATACAACATCCTCACCAGGGAATCTAAGACATTGAGGTTATCATTCTGATGTTTTGGGAGGAGGCTAATTCCAGTTATGATGGTCATAGGTCTGCTAACTTCCTTTAACCTCCTGGTCATGCACACATGCTGGAGCATGACGGCTCTCCATTGGCTCCAGGTACCTTTGGAGGCAGTGGTTCCAGCATGAGTGAGATCTGTCGGGCACAATTGTGATTTCGTGGGACACTCTGGCAGAGCTGACTTGGTGGTCAGTGAAGGAGAACCTGCTGCAAGAGGTGTCTTTTTACCCATCACAAACTGTGGCAGTGGTTGTGAAGGATGCTTCCATTCTTTGGTGGGGCGAACATCTGGAAGAAGTAGAATCTGAGGCCTCTGATCTTCAAATCAGCTTGCTCGAACTGAAGGCAATTCTGCTGGTGCTCAAGGCCTCCCTTTGTGGTCATTCTGTCCAGCACTTGATGGACAACACAGCAACAGTGGTATGTCAACAAACCGGAGAGAGTGGCGTCTTGGTGTTTCTGCTGGGAAGTGCTAAGACATTGGACTTGAGCATGCCAGTATGGGATTTGGCTAGTCACCACCCATCTGGCGAGGTACCTGAATGTCATGGCTGACCGCTTCATTCGACCCCCATCTTGCAGACTACACCTAGCACCTTCTCTCAGAGGTGGTGCAAGACAGCTTTGCCTCATGGGGCATGCCTCAGGTGGACCTTTTTGCCACTCTCGCCAATGTTCATTACCAGCGGGTCTGTGCCAGTATTTGTTGCAGAAAGCCTTGGGCGGGGGGGGTCTCGGTTTCGCCCTTGATTTTTCATGTTCTTTCCATTTTGAATTATGGTCTCTGATTCTGTTGTCACCTTGTTCGCCGCAGAAAAAACAGATGGAAAACTGACATCACGGTTCTGGGCTGGGCGGTTTATGGCTCCAGTAATGTCATTGTGGTGCTGTTTCCACCACCAATGCGGACGTAGTGCCCTCTAAAGTTGTGTAAGAGCTATTGAAAATTTCCAGTTCAAATCTGGCCCCAAGGATATTCAAGGGTTGAGGCATCTACAAATAGCATATCTGCCACCTAGATCTTTACCAAAAGTGACTAACCTTTTCATATGTGCCTATTGGAAAACATGAGGCTTTTCACAATCAAAAGGTTAAGCCTACAGGTTTTGTCAAGTCAATCATAAGTTAAAATGAAAGGCCTACTGCCTCATTTAAAAATAAACAAATTAAGCCTTTTGACGTTAACATGAACATAAACATGACCTTATGGTCTTTGCATAGAGAGACCAATCAAATGTGTGTGGTTGGTTGGTTGTTTTTGTTTTTAACCCCTTCACTGCTAGCCCCCCCCCCCCCCCCCCCCTTTGCAAACCTCAAACTTTGTAAAAGAAAAAACAAAACACACATTTTCCTCACATTTCTGTGGTGGAAAGTTCTGGAATCTGCGTGGATCCACAAAATTCCACCCACCCCGCATTCCCCAAAGTCTTCCGAGAAAAATGGTACCTCACTTGTGTGGGTAGGCCTAGTGCCCGCGACAGGAAACAGCCCAAAACGCTACGTGGACACACCACATTTTCACAGTGAAAACTGACCCTTTTTTTGCAAAGTGCCTAGCTGTAGATTTTGAACCTTAGCTCTGCCGGCACCTAGGGAAACCTAGCAAACCTATACATTTTTGAAAACTAGACACCCAGGGGAATCCAGGATGGGGTGACTTGTCTGGCTCTCACCAGGTTCTGTTACCCGGAATCCCTTGCAAACCTCAAACTTTGTCAAAAAAACACATTTTCCTCACATTTCTGTGGTGGAAAGTTCTGGAATCTGCGTGGATCCACACATTTCCTACCACCCAGCGTTCCCCCAGGTCTCTCGATAAAAATGATCCTCACTCGCGTGAGTGGGTCAAGTACCCGCGACAGGCAAGGGCCCAAAACGTATTGAGGAGACATCTAAATTACCTATCCCAAAACAACCTGGTTTTGCAAGGGGGGTCACCTGGGTTTTTGGCCTTGGCGGCCATACTGGGAAACTACCAAACCCACACATTTCTGAAAACTAGACACCCGGGGGAGTCCAGCGAGGTATGGCTTAAGTGGATCCTCCAACGTTTTCCTACCGAGCATCCCCTGCAAACCTCAAATTTAGCTGGAAAAAAAAACATTTTCCACGTATTTTTGTGCGGAATCACCATGCCGGCACAAATTTCCTACCCCACAGAAACCAGGGGTTAGCCTCGGGAGCTGGGGAAGCTCTTCCCCAGCTCCCGAGGCTATTTGGGAGGAAAGGAAATCCCTCTGGTGCCTGCACCATAGGGATTTTCGGTGCCATGTGCGAGGACGGCCGGGAGCTCTCCTGCGCACACGATCGGGAGCCGTTGTGCGCATCGAAGAGGTTAAGACAGACGCAAAGTAAACATAGACATGCATATTAAGTCTTTTACTCAAGACACCAAGTATTTGTTGCAGCTAGACCTAAAAAAGAACCTCAGTACTAAACTCTCTGCTTTTGCATTTGTCAGAGTTCACAATGTTAAACCCATTCTTTTTGTTGTTGACAAATATTGTAAAATGTAAAGCTAATTCCTATGGTTTTGTCATGGCATTTACAATGTAAAACACCCCTCCTGTTATGTTTGACAGGGGGTTCACAGTGTGAAACGTCTTCCTGTCGCATTTGTCAGAAGGTTGACAAAGTCAAGCACCTTCCTATGGTGTTTGGCGAATGCTCACAGTGTAAAATCCCTGCCTACTGTATTTAATAATAATAATAATAGTCATTTATTGAGCACGACAGCTACCTCCTAGGAGGTGTCCCGGCGCTAAAGCGACAAGTGACACACAGGAGACAGACAGTGGTCGAGAAACATCAAATTAAGCCAGGTTAAAAAGCCAAGTTTTGACTGCCTTCCTAAATTGTGTTTCAGAAGATATCTGATGCAAAGAGTTAGGAAGGGAGTTCCACAATTTAGACGCCCCAAACATGAAAGATCTGCCACCCAGCCGAGATTTCTTCACTCGAGGAGTGCAAAGTAGTTTCTGGGAGCTGGATCTCCGAACCCGCGACTATGTGTAAACACCAAGCCTCTGTTTCAGATACGAAGAACACGATCCGTGAAATGCTCGAAATGCAAGGGTCAAGGCCTTGAATTTGATTCTCTTGGCTACCGGAAGCCAATGTAGTTCTCTAATATGCGGAGAGATGTGTTGCCGAAAAAGGAACATGTTTGATTAATCTCGCAGCCGCATTTTGGACCATTTGAAGTTTCTTTACAAGGTAGGTCGGTAAGCCGGTATAGAGGCCATTTGCGTAGTCCAAGCGGGCAGTTACTGTGGCATGGATCACAGTCCTGCGGCAGCTCTCCGGCAGCAGATGTATAAATTTCCGCAGGTTTCTCAAGCTGCTGAAGCGGGCAGCTGTGACCTGCTGAATTTGGGCAGAAAAGGATAGATCGTCCTGCCATTTTACACCCAAATTTTTAGCATAGCCCGCTAGTGCAGGTGGTGGACCCATTTCCTTAGGCCACCATAGGGCTGTGGCCAGAGTCTGGGATTTGCCAAAAAACATCACTTCAGTTTTATCGGCATTCAATTTGTTTGTTGTTGTTCATCCAGCCTGCTATGTCTTTTAAGCAGCCTTTAAAGCACTTAAAAGAATCTTCGGTCTGATCCTTGAATGGGAAGACCAGCTGGGTGTCGTCGGCGTAGGAAATCGCCTTCACTCCCCAGTTGGCTATCCGGGTGAATAGAGGGGCCAGATATATGTTAAATAGAAGCGGGCTTGGGGCCGACCCTTGTGGCACCCCGCACCATAGATGCTTGCGGGTGGATTGATGTGTTTGTAGGGCCACCCTTTGCGTGCGCGAGTGAAGGAAAGACTTCAGCCAGGGCGATGCCATTAACCCCGCTGTCCAGAAGACGTTGCGTCAGTATAGAGTGGTCCACAGTATCGAATGCTGCAGAGAGATCCAGGAGCACCAGCATAGCTGATGCCCCTGAATCTAATGCCATTCTGATTGAATCAGCAACCTCTAATAGCGCAGTCTCTGTGCTGAACCCCGCTCCGAAACCGGATTGGGTGTCGTGCAGGATATTATGGCTTTCGATGAAATTGGCCAATTGCCGCTGCACAACCTTTTCCAGCATTTTTGCAGGGGCTGGCAGAGTTCATAATGTAAAATAAATAAATGTATTCTTCAGCTAATGCTTTTATAAAAAAAGAGAAAGTACTTTAATGTAAATACCCCTAAATACTAATTATAAGATTCCAGTTGGAATTACAAATTGGAATACCTCCTCCGGGAGGCTAGCAGGTTCACTAGAGTGCAAATCACATACCCTAAAGCAATGCTAGAGAGGGAAAATAGCCCTATAAATGTAGTCTGCTTCTGTTAGCTATAAAGTACCACGTGAACATTTGTGTAGCAGGAGGCTCTAATTGTTAAAAAAAAAAACAACAAAAAACAATGATCATATGGGTGTTTTGGAAAATGTGAGGGTTTTCACAATCAGGAGTTAAGCCCACATGCTTTCTCAAGTCTTTCACTACATACAGTGAGAGGCCTACTGCCTTTGTCACAACATTTAATAATCAGTAACGCAAGCCTGTTGACTTTAATTTCAACATGAACATGACTATATTTTCTCTGCCTAGAGAGACCCACCAGTCAATTTAGGCAGAACCAAAGTATACATTGACATGAACACTAACCATTTCACTTTCTTTGTCATATTAATTTGTTAGAAAATGCATAGGAATACATATACACCCTGGCAGTGGAAGGTTAACTCTCCTACTGGAGACAGCAAGCATTTAATGTGCCCAACCTAAAATGGATATTTGTACTAAACCGTACTAATTGTTTTTATAAGAGAGGTGGCGATGTAAAACTCTTTCCTATTGTATGTGTTAAATAATCCAGAATGTAAAGCCTCTTCCTATGGTGTTCGTATTGGAGTATATAATATAAACACCCTTCCTTTTGCATTTGTAACATATTTCACTTATTTAAAGACCCTGCATAAACTCTTTGGCAAAGCACACACTACGTAATACAATATGTAGGGGTATTTGTCTGAGTTCACAATCTAAAGCCACCTCATTGGTGTTTGACAGGCAGTTCAATGTAAAGCCCCTTCATGGGCTGTCAAGACAGACTAAAAAAGCCATTAAACAATAAAACATACCTCCACTGAATGCCTTTGAACATCAGCCAGATTTCCCAACGTTATTTTGTCAACACATGGTAAACATCTTTAATTTTTTAATCCGCTGTTCTTTCAGCCACCATCCAGGCTCCTTTGATAAATGTCTTTTCTGCATTGAAAAAAAGTCTTGAATGAATGAACACACAGCAAGTGTTTGACCTCTGGATAGCCACAAACGTGGAGTAAGAAAATGTCCTTAAGTGGACTTGGGGACTCGAAGGCCGTCCAATTCATGGTATCAAACCAAATACAGCGGATTGGGATTAATGCCCACACCTCAGTTTTTGGGGAGTGGAGGTCAAGTTGTATACCTGAAGGTAGACCGTGCGGTTGTGAACTTTGCTTGTCATCTAGACTATACTCCACTGCAAGGGCCTCTTTGTCGGTGTTGGGAGCTTAGACCAAAACTCCATAGACTAAGAAAATGCAAAAACAATTCAGCAAACTCCAAGACGTACCAGGTGTCCACATACTTCCGGCCCCTCGATCTTGAATTGATACTTCCTGCTAAAGAATGTCAAGAACATAGATGAATATTACAACCACCACCTTGTAGCTTAGAGAGCCATTGATTTAGTGGCAGAACCCATTTCAGATAAAGGAATAACACTCGAGCAGTGCCACAAGCTGAGGTCCCACGTATGAGTACCCAGAAGACAGCTGAAGCACTCCATTCCTAACAGTAGCTGAGGTGAGACTCAATTTCTAGTCCTTGTTCAGACTGGAGTTACTCCTTGCCAACTTCTCTGGATAGCTTTCTGTGAGAAATTGAGTTGTTGGATGAGGGGGTTGAAACCCTACTCGAGCAACAGCCACAGTCCTAGTCCGAGTGACCAGAAAATAACCTGTGCTTAACCCTCTGGCAGATTGGCACAAATGAAGTCAGGCTTAACTTGGAGATAATGTGTAAAGTATTTATGCAGCACTCAAACAGTAATAAAGTGAAATCACAACATGAGAAAAATCCCACAACAATTTAGAAAAATAGAGTTACATTTAATAAATTATTTGACACCAAAACGATAAAAATCCTATCAGTAGAACTGAAGATAAGCTGTTTCAAAGATTTCAGGTAAAAAAGCTCAAAGTGCCACTCACGGGTATCTTGTCATGCGAGAACGGGTAAAAGTAACAAGTTCAGGCTAACCACGATGGCATGCGGGCCATATACATCGACCAGGTTAGTCCCGCTCAAAAAGCTACCTTCTAAAGTCCAGCGTGAAAAGTTCCGATCGCAGTGTAGAAGGCCACAATGAGCAGGGAGAGCATCGCAGATGGTCATCACTGTAGCGCGAAGAGCAGGCCAGGCATCGTAGGTGGTCATTGCTGCATTGTGAAGATCCTGTCGGACGTGACAGACGGTCGTTCCTGGACATTCACGTTGGAAGCAACTGCAGGCTGTAGATGCTGTAGCGTGAAGTGCAGATCAGGCTGTAGATGCTGTAGCGCGAATAGTCTGGTTCTTGGGAGCTTTGTGCTGATGGCCGGCAAGTTTTTTACCCAAACAGGCCCATTTGTGGTCGCGGTGAGCCCAAAAGTTCAGGATTTCTCCTTTCTGAGTCACAGGAGAGCATTCTGATGCCAGCCAAGGGTCCAAAACTTGGGGAGGCAGCTCTTGAGGATCAGGGACTCACTCTTACAGAGGCCAGCAGGGCTCAGGTTGTTCCAGTTGCATGTCCAGGCAGTAGGTCAGCTAGGCAGATCCAGGGAGTCCTCTGGAGCTTATGTCCCTGTAGCTCCGAGCAGGAGGTCAGTTAGCTGACCCTTGGAGTCACGTCAGCCTTGGATGAAGGGAGCAAGTCCAGTCTTCCTCCTCAGCAAGCAGAGCAGCAGGGTAACCTTCTTCTGTAGTATCCACAGGTCCAGGAGTGTACTGAAGAGTAGATCTGAGGGCTCCCTTTTTATACCTGTGCCCACTTCAAAGTTGGAGAAGCTTCTGGAGTGGTAAAATGCGCAGAGTCCTAAAAGCCAACAAAAATTGTTCAGAAAACAGGAGGGTTAAGGCAAAAAGTTTGGGGAACACCCTGCAGAGATGGCCAAATTTATTAATTTCTATTGAGAATTTCTACAGTGAATAACATCACTGCATGCCAGTAAATCAGATGGCAGCTCAGTCGCTCAACTTAATACCTCCTTCAGTGTTTTTAAAAACTTACACCCAAAAGCTAAATTTAATCTTCAATAGCTCTAGCACCAAGATTACTGAATTCCGCCATAGCCGCTTTTTTGAACACCAACCTCATTTGGATCATAAAAGCTGAAGAAGGAAAAGTACATACATTTTGATGTTGCCAATGCCTTCCTTGAAAACATATGTTTTCTGGATTTCTGGTACTACCCGAAACACACACACAATTACCCTTCTCGTCATCTTCTGCGCTCCTCTTGAGAAGGAAAGCCAGTTTATAGACTCCTTGGGGAAGTATCTCTGTCTTTGAGACAGCTTCTTCTCTGTACACCTCCACTGATGTACACTCTGCCAAGGCCACTAATTTATGTTTGACTGATTTCAGATTGTACTCTAGGTTTTCAAAGAATAGAATTGAGCTGTCATACAATTTCATTTATTTCATAATGTAATCATATAAACATTACTTCAGCACAAGATCAGCCATTTAAATTTTTATAGGTCAATATAATATTGTTATAAAACATTTTCAGCAATAATATTAGCATTTTTGTAAGTTAAAGATACATCCTAAAATGTGTTTGAAACAAAAATAAGTAATTCATATTTACAAAATATTAATAGCAGTTCAAGTAATAGGACTTCAGAAATGTTCCTTCTAACTATTTCCTCTTGATTTTCTTTTACCGGTTTAGATAATATGGGCAAAGGAGAAGGACCCTAAACCAATACCTTCACATTAAAGCTATATTGTTAGCAGCCTAAATGGATTCCACTTTGTACCCATTTAATCACATGTAACAGAATAATTTCATTAATTTTGGCCTTACTGGTTAAGAAAGACTTAGGAAAATGTATTTAAACTATAAATATTTATAGATGGTAGGTTTATAAATACTTAAAGAGCATCCTCCTCTTCATCCTAGTTTAAAAATATAGGATTAAAACATTTCTTTTGCAGATGCAATAATCGGAGACAGAAAAAAGTACACAAGTCAGAACCTTTATTTTACTATATGGACACCCTGGATATACTCTGATCTCTTCCCTTTTAATCCAAATATTTTCTCCAATTTTTAATAAACCAAATGTGAGTTTCTTAAAAACTGCACTTAAGGTAGAGCAGATGTTCAATTTCAAATAATTGTTACCCCAGATCTTACATACAATTTGAATGCAACCTTTTAATTTGAAAACAGTGTTTCAAGGCATTTTGAAAGCTTTTTAGCCATGCCAATTGTTTCAGCCATGTCTGCAGAGTTTTACTGTTTTTGTGTTCATACACTTCCCTATGCTTTTATGTTCAAACACTTTCCCATACTTAAGTCCTACATCATTTCTGATTACTCATTAGGCACTTAGCACATGTGCCTTAAAATTGTTTTTGCACTTCCACTACACAAAGTTCTGTTAACCCTCAACAGATTGTCAGAAATTGTTAAACTCTGTGTGTTGGAAGGAGCATTTGTGTTCTTAAAATATCTGGTGTGGAAGGCTGATCTTGCTAATTCATTTTGGGGTGTATTAAGCCAAAAAAACGAAATGTCCCAACTTAAAAACTGGGGTTGCATCCCAAATCATCATCATCATGGACAGACCCTATACCCATAATACTACATGAAGCCTGTTTGGGAGCGACTGGAGACACTATTCATTTGAAAATCTGGCATCTCCAATTTTATATTAAATTAAAAATATTCCTGGAATGGAAAAATACACAAGCACATAGAGATAACAGATCACTCGCATAAAATAGATGTGCACTATTATTCTGCAAATATGAATAGCTGTCAACGCGAGCTGAATGCGGCCTAGTCATGCTAACTGAAATATGTTTAAATTAGGCATTATTTTCTAATGTGTAAAAACTTGCTTGCATTAGTACTACAGCCAGACAGGTAGTAAGTTGCAAACCACACATAGCCATTCACAGGTATATTGCTAGAGAATCACATAGGAATTAGTGGGGCAGGGAATAACCATGTCAATACAATGACCTACACCTAAACTTAAAAGAAAAAATGGTCACATAGATTTAAACACTGGTGGCACCTATACAAATCACTTTGTAAAAATATTTCAAAAATAAAAGAAGTAAGATTCATGTAAAAATTATCATATAGCTTTACACAGTGCAGCCACCCATACAAATCACACTATAAAATATCAAGAAATAAAATACAAGTATAAATGGCTATTTAACTTTAAACATTTCTATACAAATCACATTGTAAAATAGTAAAGAAGTACATTTCTAAAATGGTCTTATAACTTCACGGATTGCAGACACCCATAGGTGGTATTCTGAAAATATCAACATGACAGATGCACATCATTACAAATACGTAAATTATCAACTCCCCGATAGCTGCTGTCCGATTCGACTAATTTTGCAGCTCAAGGGGAAGAGTGCAGATCCCATGGTGTGCCTTGTATTTATGTGCTTGCAGTTGTGGTGATTTTCACATACATGTTATTTTATCCCAGGTGATGTCTATTTCCTGATTCATTTAAATTTGTAGTTCTACAAGGAGTATTCCCAGATCTGACTGTGTAACATACAGCTACATTTGTCCAATTTATGCCGAAAATGGCTTTAAAGAGAGAAACCCCTTGGCTTAGCTATAAATCTGAGTGTGCGGAGGTCGCAACAAGTACATTTTCTTTTTTAACTGTCCTGTAGTCTCACAAGCTAGAATAGGATAGGGCCCAACAAAGGTAAATGTTCTCACCACCTGGCTTTGCCCAAACACAAAGAATGGGTGGGAGGGAGAGAGGGGGGAAGAGAGATATAGATGGATAGATAGATAGGATGGACTGGATAACATTTCATACCTTTACTTACAAGTGTCTGGGCCACTAGTCTTGACATTTGCCAACACCACCTTTCCTACCTCCTGTTGATTAATGCCAATGTTGAGGTGCTAAGTGTGTTTCTGTCTTGGTGAAGGGAAAGTGACAAGAATTGTTCCCTGTGCTACCTGCAGTTGGCCAGTTCAAAAATTTGAATTTCTCACCCGAAGTGATCATTTAAAGATAAATTCAATGTCAAATTTTATATTGCCAAATCCTCTTTGTTATGCTTTAGTTATTGGTTTTCTATAGCTATCGTTCTGCCATTGATATGGCTTTGTAGCACCTTCAGTAATCTTGTGGCTTTCCAACTGGTTGCTGGGTTACTTTTGCACAGTCTTCCACACCTGATGATGCAATACATTATCATGTTATGGTCCTCTTCTCAATTAGCTGGCTAGGTCTTTATTGAACTGTGGGTGGATGATTTTGGTGTACAAGGATGAAGCTGGGGAGCTTTGCCAGTTCATATAAATTACACTGATCACAGTGTCACAAACCACAAAAGAAGTGGCATCGGGTCTTGCTAAAACACTTACAAAGTGCTTCCTGTGAATTTGCAACACCTATTAGAACTTTGTCAGAAACTTGGCAAGACACGTTGTGGCTTAATACCCACATATAGATGTAATTTAGGCACGAAGAATACTTTTCAATACCAATTGCATTTTTTATTGACATTTCATTGGCTACTTCAGTGCAAAAAGCTGCCTCTTTTTCCATGCTGTCTGTGAGTTGTACATAAAGGCAACTCTTTTGCTCAGGCACTTGCATGCTGTAAGACTTTGCCTGATGGTAGTAGTTGTGATACTTCCTCTCAGGAGCCATAATGCCACAAAAAAACTGCAGTTTTTTTTAAAGCATCAGGAAAATTAAAAGTGCCTCTAAAAAAGACCCAGATAAAAAAGCATGACAATTCTGCTTTTATGCTGAATACCCAAAAGTGATTTAAGACTCATGAACAATGGTTTGCATTTATTAAATGATAGTGGTTCTCAGCCACTACCTATATGCTGTACCTTCAGAGAAATAACCTAGATTAATATGTCTTCCAGTATTTTAGATGGAAACGGACCCCTGTTTGGCCCCATATTATTTCCGCATCAATTGTCATAGGAATGGGCTCAATGGGTCATATTGATGAATATATCACATGTTGATGTTCCCTGATAGATAAATAGATTTGGAATAGGCTTAAAGCTGAATGCCACTGCCATTCTGTTCCAAGCCATGTTGTGGCAATTCCACAAACTGATCACCAATTGATCCTAAATTAATTTCTTTTTTCATAAAATGTGGAAAAGACACTCAAAAGAGTATATTCAGAGGCTGAACTTCATTCAAATGTAAACTCCTGGATGCCAAGGGACCCATTGCTGAAATATTTGAATTGACTGACCAGAACTAAGGAGTAGGTACCCCAAAGATGTTTATTTGTGCACAAAGAGCTGTATGCTTTGAGTAATGCAGATGTTATGATTTCCCTGGTACAAAGTAGGGGTTTTATTAAGATTCATTACAAAAACAACTGTGAGAGCTTGCTTCCTCTGAGCTACGTTCAGCAGTGCCGGGCATTTTATTTGGGCATTAGTTTATTACAGAAATATCTAAATATGTAACCACATTCATTTGTGTGTGCCGTGATTACCATTAGATTTTTTTCTTTGTGGCTCAAAACAGATGTGTTGCTTGAACAAGTACAATCTGTATTTCTCCTACACAATCTGGGCATTATAATAACAAAGATTCCTGCCTCATTTCATCTACTCAAATAGAATTCTAGGGTTTATAATTTACCCCATAGCATGTACTTTTCAGCTATCTCAAATGAAAATGACACTGATTAGACACGAACTACAAAGACTCCTGTACAAAGCCCATACCCCTCGGAGGCTGAAAGCCAGGTAACAAGCTTCTTAACCTTTCAATTCAGGCAGTATTTACAGGCCCCTTACATTTGCAGGACCATTCTGAGACTAAAAGTCCAGCCATTCAGAAAAAGGGCATCCTACTTTGAAATGACACCTTTAGAACTGGAAAGAATACAGTAAATTGTTAGTGAGATGCCCTAGAAGGGTGGAACTGCAGAGCAATATTCAGTACTTTTCTCAAATCTATTTGAATGAGTTGCAGGTTTGAAAGGATGGGTAGCACGCTCTGCTGCCAGTTATCAACTGGAGGTTTATGATCACATGTAGACAAAAATGCATAAATCATTCAGAACTGCTTGCCGTTTCCGTTGACTCTTACTGAACTTGTTTTCAGTTGGAGACCAGATCTGTCTGTGACATGTACACATGTCTTCCTACAGGATATGTACAAAGACTTCTGTATTGTTTCCCTCCCTTTTTCATGAGCTTGATGTGTGTGTGGCTTAAATCAAGTGTCAGAAAGCACCAGTCTGCATGGTGACACCTTTTTGTTAATCCCATGTGTGTTTTTCCAGGCCATCTGGAACGACCATGAGGTCTCCCAGTTGTCTCTACTCTCTTGCCAGATCTTCTAATGAGCTTCCTTGGTTTTTCCCCAATCTAATTCTAACAAAGAATATAGAATTAATTAATGGCTTGTATGATTTAGTCTGTGCCTGGAATTCCCCACGACTATTATCAGGATCTGTCTACTTCATTAAGATTCCTAAGCGCCAGGTACCACAGAAAAACATGAGTCCTTTTCTGATTCATGGTATTGCTGGTGAATGGATGCAGCTTCCGGTACAGTTTTGTTGGAGGTCGCAGACATTGTTAATTTTTCCAAGTCATCACTTAACATGTGAATGACCAACCCTCTATTGTGCCCACTCATGAAAGGTGTAACACTAACCAAACCTAAGTTACGTAAGTGTTCGCCTTTACCAGTGGCGGCACCACCGCAGCGGCGGCGGAGCGTCACCCCACTGTTCTCGGAGCAGTGCAAACGAAAAATAAAATGATAATAACAGAACTTTATTATCATTTTATTTTTAGTGGCGTTTGGAGCCAGATTAGGTTGGGACGGGGCTTGGCTCGCCACGTTGGAGGGAGGAGGTGTGGTATAATGTGCACCATAAGTGTGCATGATGGTTTGGCCAGCTGTCTTGGGTCGGCCAAACTGTCATGCGCACTTAGCATGTTCTCCACCAGGCTGTATTGCGCAGCCTGGGTGGAGAACATGCACAGGCTCCCACTCCCTGTCTGAATAAGTTCTAATGCCCCACCGTTCCCTACCAGCCACCACTGGCCTTTACAAGCCATTAACCTGGTATTATAAATGTTTTCACAGTGGTATAATAGCCCCACACGTTTTCGGCAGTTTTTGTGGGGTTTTTGCAAAGTGAACAAGGTTACTATGTCCTATTTCGTTTGAGTGAGTTTCAGATATCCAAGCATTATCTTTATCTATAAGACCATTTAATCTATCTGTTTTCTTTCTGATCACAAGGTGGACTAAAACAAATACTGGTGTAGAATATCTTTAACTCTCGCAACATCCCAAACTATCTGTAGTTCTTTGTTCAAAAGAATGAGTTGAGGACAGGTTTTCTCAGTTGTTCTCCTCTGCCCAACTTCTTATCTTATTTAGGACACACCAGCCTCCTGTATTTTCTCCCATTTCAGCTTGATAGTTCAAGTTAATTTAAGCAAGACGCAGATGTACACATTAAGGGTTTTGGTGTTAACGCCTCCAAAGGAGCTATGCATTCTAAAAAAATTGGGCCGGATCATGTTTAACTTTTTTTTTTTTTTTTTTTTTTTTTTAATTCTCAGCGTGGCAGACTGATGAGGTCACATTGTTTTTGGAACATTTTATTTCAAGCCAGTGGTGAATGTGGGTATGGCAGTAGTTGCTATGATTTAAACAAGCAAAATATGATCCTCCAGTCTTGCCATAAAATGTGGATTTTTCTAGCTCGTAGTGAAAGAAAATCTTGATATTCTTCAAAGACACTAAGCTATGTTTTATCACATCTGTCTCTTCTAGATATTATTGAAAATATGATTATAACACCCCCTCCCCCCAACCCCCAAATGTTTTCCAATTCTGATTCAGAATTCATGCTTGTTCACCAATGATTACACCAGTTCCTGGGCTGCCCTGAAAACGATCAGTTTACCTCAAACTGAAGTCTTATGGTCTTCTACATGATAACTTTTTTCATTCCGTTATTGGTTTGTGTGCTCACAAAATTTTCCCAACTATTTGCATCAAGAAAAGTGGTGCAACTTATATTAATGAGGACCATTACAGACAATGTAGAAATGTTCTTGATTGTTGCAAGAAACACTGGTAATAGTTCTCTTCCAAAGGTTTCTGGGTAAATTGGCTGCTACTTAGTGGAAACTTCACTCCAGGTGTTTATTACAATTAGGGCTTTCCTTCACCATTGACTAGGAAAATTAGAGTTTTTCGACATAAAAACTATTGATAAAGGACTAAAGAGGGACTGGAAATAATTACAAAGAATGTAGCATTTCTCAAGCACGAAAAAAGAGTAAGGGTTAAACTTTTATGTGGCAATCGGGATTAATTATGTTATTTAATGGAGCTCTGCTGGAAAAATGTGGCGGGAGTCACAGTCGACCGTCGTCTTGCGCCTCAGTAAACAAGTCGATTATTCTTGCATGAGAAATACTTGGAGATTAGGTCTACCAGCACCAGCTATGTTTCTTTTATCGTTGTGGTCATCATGAAACTCCTGTAATATTTATGGTCCTGAGAATGGTCTCGCGTACATGTGAAACAAGAGACCAAAATGTCAGCGTCTGTTCCACTGCTCACACAGTAATTAATGGATCTGTAGATCAAGTGATATGTACAAAGAACTGATTCCATTGATTAAGAGAGTGGACTTTACATATGTTAATCTATGATTTTTCAAGAAGGACTTTTGTTTTACTGTATGTGATTAATGTATGTTGGGTTACATATGTTTAAAGAATCCTACTACTATTATTTGATTTAAGTTCAATAGGGAGAAGCTCTGGTCTATTATGCTAGAGATGGGGGCCAACCCACAGACCGTTTTCTTCTTGCATGCTTTATACAGCAATTTGACTGCTTCAGTGAGATTTGGGGATGGGAGAGAATGCACAGAATCTTTTAAGCTTAACCGGGGAGTTCTCCAAGGCTGCATTTTGGCCCCTTTTTTGTTTATTTTATACATCAACAGCCTTGAGAAGTCACCGATCGTAGTAGGTAAAGATCTGCCCAAAGTTGGTTCTCGTCTGAACCCTTTGCTGCTGTATGCAAATGAGGCTGTCCTAATTTTACAAACTGCCTGTGGCTTAGACATCTTGCTCAACCAGTTCATGGAATTTGTGGACAGCCTCCATCTAAACACCAACTTCACGAAGTTCTGATCCTGGTGCTCCAAGGACCAATCGGCATAACTTATTTGGGCCTAAGGGCACCAGGATCAGATCGTACAGCGTTCAGGGCAATCCCCTTAGCGGAGGGCCTGTATTCCCTTATTTCAGAGTTTTATTTGACTCTTCCCTATCTTGGCTCCCTCTAGTATGGGCAAGAGGTCACCTGTTTTCCTGGAGCATCGCTTCTGTGTTTAACTTAGACTCTAAGTAGGACCTAAATTCTCTCAAGTCTATGATTGATATATACAGAGCCAAATGTGTTTCTATTGCATCTTATGGCGGCGACATATGGGGGTACGCTAATTTGTCCTCGAAAATAAGTTCTTAAGAAACCTACTCTCTCTCCCCACCAGAGTTCCTATTCTGTAATTGTCCATGAGGAATTGTGGATTGGGTATCTAGAGGACATCTAGATGGTACGACCCTTACTCTCCTGGATTTCGGTGTGGGTTTGCCCAGTCAAATATTTTAATCGCTCCACTGGCCCTAGATCGTGCGGCTAGCATTCCGTGAATTAGATACATTAAGGCTGGCTTTATTAGGCTGGGGTGCCCTAATATGTTTAATCTCCCTGAAGCAGCTGCACTGCACCAAACTTATTCTTTCAACATAATTCCTGGCACCATCATGCACACAAAACTGCTCCAAGCCATCCAGCAGGCTAAGCGTTTCCCACCTCAGAAACACACCCAGAGAAGGCTAAACTCACATATTGCCCTTCATCAACAGTACACTTTACACTCAACTGCAGGTACAACCATGCGTACGAAATGGCTCCAATTCATGTAGTTGCTTTGTTAACTTGTGTTGTCATATGTCTCTAAGAATATATTAAAGCTGCTCAGAATGTCAGTTTCTAAATACTGTAGAACTACTGCCTATACCCCCGACTATTACTTCTACCTCAGCTGTCAGAGCCTGCCTTCTGTTCTTTTTCGTTGGGCACACCACATTGCTTGTTGGGGAATCTCAGACTAACAATATTGACTAAGATACACGTATTGAGACGTCGAAGTACTGTATCATTCAGTTTTCTGCACTGAATGCAAATTATGTGTCCAGAAATGTAGCTTTTGTGTCGAATTCAATGAAGATTAACGTTTGAATATAGTGAGAGTAAATACAATCCATTTGTATGTTTTTTTTCTTCTCCCAGAAACAGGCACTTTATTGCAGAGGTAAAATGTTTGGGTTGCAAAGAATGATTGCGTCTTTGTTTTTTCGCTTCACCCCTGCACCTTCGTAAAACCTACTCTGTGCATTTTGCAGGATATTTTGTTTTGAGTGTTGCACACAGGAACATGTCTGATTGTGCCTTCTCTTTTTCCAACAGAGGATCGAAAGCTGATCCGCATTGTTCTAATGAAATCAAACCGAGATGCAGGAAATTGTTGGCCATCGTTGTTAGAAAACGAATATGCAGCAGATCCCTGGGTGCAGGATCAGATGCAGAAAAAACTCACATTGGAGAGGTTCCAGAGAGAGGTCAGTGCATCAGGGCTTACAGCTCTAAATTAACAGCCCATGTGAGTGAGGCAGCCACAGACTTTAATTGCTGGACTTCAAACACCTGCAACCATCATGCTCCAGGACTCCGCTTCCGTTGCCTCCTTAGACCCCCGCCTAAGCACATCTCGTGGTACAATGAGGAATTGAGGCTTGCCAAAATTTCATTTAGGCAGAAAGAGAGGCGCTGGTATGCGGATTATAGCCCCAGAAATAAAAAGATTTTTAAAGATATGAGAACCTATAAAGCAATTCTGCTTAGGGTTAAAACCACCCTTTACAGTGCCTGCACTAATGGAACCATAAACGAACAAATAGAAACCTTTAAAATCCTACATGAATTTTCAAGTGCCCAAAAGGACCGTCCATGAGTTAAAGCCCACTCAGGAGTTGCCTGACTTCCTCAATACGTTTTTTTATAGAAATAAAACATCAAAGAAAATATTGCACCAGCTCTCCCTACTTCACAAGTCTCTAATTTAGAGGGAGGAGAGGAGCTGCCCACGCACCTCTTCCCTAAATTTCTGCAAATGCAAAAAACATTACTCCCTCTACTGAATAAGGTGAAATCGGGTTCCCCCAAAGACCCTTGCCCTATAGCTATATTTCAGTCCTTGGCAGAGATTGTAGTTGGCCCTATATTGGAGCTGCTCAATATGTTGCGATCCCAGGGTCTAGTACCTCTAACTTAACTCAGCAGTGGTTCTCCCACTGCTGAAGAAACCACGTGATGACCCTAAGCAGTTAAAGAACTTCCTACCCATCTCTCTCTTGCCATACCCAGCCACAGTGCTGGAATCATATGTCACTCAGGAACTCAACAGTTTTCTTTCCCCCTCTAATTTCTTTCATCCACACCAAGCGGGCTTACGAGCTGCCAACTCACTGAAGCAGTAATGCTATCCGTGCTGATCGACCTCAAGCGGTAAACAGATGCAGGCCCACACTTCCACTCTGGTATTACTGAATCTCTTTACCGCCTTTGACACAGAGGACCACAAGATTTTGACGTCCAGGTTGAAGGCGGCGAGAATATGTGGGCTAGCTGTGAGCTGGCTTGTTTCTTTCCTCAGCGATCATACCCAAGAGGTTGAGCTAGGACACTTTACCTTTTCTATTGTAAAACTTGGCTGCAGTGTCCTGAAGGGCACTTCTTTACATACTGCTTAACATCTATGCACGCCCCCTGGTTAAGGCTCTTGCAACTACAGGTTGTTGTCTTTATAATTATGCGGACGACTCGCAGCTCATATTTCAGTTGAAGGGCACCCATGGCTCCCTCGTGGAACTTCAATCTACGTTGAGCTTTATTTGTCATTGGATGCAGAGGGACTCACTCAAACTAAACTTGGATTACACCGAACTTGTGGGAATCAATAACACTCGTAACCATTGGACACCCTGTTATTGGCAAACTGAAATGGGACAACCATTATCTTTCACCTTGATTACGCTAACTCTGCTTACATCAGCCTCTCATCCTCTCTCCTTCATAAACTCCAGGTCATCCAAACGATGCTGCGAGGATAATTTTCAAACTACCCAGGCACACTTGTGCCACCCCTGTACCCAAAAAAACGTTACTGGCTGCAGTTCAAGGTCGCTTGTGTGACAAATAGAGCAATTTACAAGCAGGGCCCTGCTATCGTGTCATTCAGAGTTAAAAGTATACAAAACAGTGATGGATGGAATTCTTGAATTAATCTCAGCCACTGGTAAACACTCGGGCCACATCTCAATCCATTGTTATTTTGCACACCATGCCACCTCAGTTTGGACCCAAGTATATGGAAATCAGTCTTGACCCTGCTCCAATATGAACAGTCCAGCCCAAACTGCCAAGCCAGGTCCTCGCTGAACCAGAACACAAGCAACCCAGGAACGGGCTGGACTGTTCCCATGAGGAGCAGGGTCAAGACTGATTTTGCATATGTCTGGGTTCAAACCGAGGTGGCATGGTGGGCAGAAAACAATGGATTGGTATGCGGCCCAAGCGATTGACAGTGGCTGAGATTAATTCAAGCATTCCGACCATCACCTTGTTGTTTTTGCATTTGCAGTCTAGAATTAAAAGGCATAACCTGCCATGCGCCTTGAGATCTCAGCGTGGCGATTCTTACTAGAATGCGTTTCCGCAGACACAGAGCAGGAGGCAGAAGCTTTTCTGGCCTTGACACCTCTTTCTGGAATTCCCTTCCAATGGAATTTCGCCATGAGCCGAACTAGCTAGGATTCTGAAAAATCCTGAAAGCATGGCTATTCACAGCTTTCCCAAGAAGGGCGGCTCTCTTCTAATTCACCTGCCTCCTGTCCCTCTCAGCGCCATGAAATTCCTGGGTGTACGAGCTCTAGATTAATTCTTCTAACATAACTTCAGCACAGGTGCCATGCTTGAACCAAGTCAAAGGTGAGCTCATAAGCAAATCTTGCTGACCGTCTTTAAATAGGGCATTGATTGGTGGCGGAGAAACTTGTGGGGATCTCAAAATGCCGTTAGTAGCCTTGCATCAATATTTTGGTAATTTTTTATCTCCTCTATACACACGGATTTTGTGGCAGCTATTTGTGGTGATGAAAAATGGCATATTGGGTTTGTTTAGTTCAGAAGAGTAATAGGCCATCATAAATTTAAAAAAAAAAAGAGTAAGATGTTTTTAATTTTTACTTTTTGTTGTTTTCTTTACTTTTAAGCTGCTTACGACTAGACACAAATGTACAAGCCAAACGTGCTGTAAATGCTCGCTCGGTTTTTCCCTCACTTATTTTATATGCATTAAATCTTCTGAAGACCATACACGCACAGGTGTTGATGTATCGAGCCAGACCTCTTACATAGTCGTATAGCTTTAAGGACTGTGATCTTGCCTATTCTCCATAAATGTGTTTTGCAAGCTTATTGTGCATAACCAATATACAAGTATATTTTGCTGGTTGCAGTTGTTCAATTTCCTTGATAATTTGGTCGATAGCCCCTTGTGTCAGAGAGCCAGCCACTAGGGTAATACTATTTTATTGATCTGAACAATGAAGAACCAAGCCATATGGACGGACTTTTTAGTGAAACTTCACACTTGCTGACTAGTCACAAAGAGTGCTTCCCTTTTTAGGGCGAGCCTAGAGTCAGCGCACAAGCGCTGCTCTGGTGAAGATCTGCTGTAGTTCAGTAGGTGAGGGAAGCCCCACCCACTCCCCTGCCTATATTTTTCATTGGCTTGTGTCTTTGTCCTTCGTAAATGCTGCCTTCTGATTGGTTTATAGGCTTGTTAGTCCCTCCTTATTACAGCCATGTTGTCATTTGTATCCTCCCATGGCTACTGCCCCTTTACTTCGAGTGTTACACGGTACGTGTTATTTAGACTGGGAGCACTATTTTCGTACCTTCTCACCCCTCCCCCCGCACTACCGTTGTCCGTGCCTTATCCCCCCCTCACTCCCATTGTACGTGCCTCCCGTCCGACCCCCGGCGTCTGTGATTAATACCATTTGCAATGCAATAGGTCTCGCGTAAATGCGAGTCCTATTGCATTGCAAATGCTTGTTTAAATTTTTTATCATGCTTTATTCCAAATCACTAAGCATGTCGTGGTAAGCCTAACTTATGTAAACCAGGGCTGCCATGTTACAACAGGAGCCGTTTGCCTTCCAAAGGGAGGTAAAGAAACTATTTAATTCTAGTCCTATGTGGATGTTATTGAGGGTTCTGGGTGTCCGAATGTAAACATTTAGTGAAGAGTGGAGCTCGATTAATAAAAGTAGGGGTTTCATATGTTCATTTTGGTCGCACATTTCCATGTTGCTTCCCCTGTACCCCTCTGGCTGCCTATTTTAGCCATCCATATGTCTGATGGTAACATATCATCTTCGCCTCCCCCAAGCCGCTGTTATTGCTGTGCTTTCACTCCCCAATTCCCGGGCTGCTACTGTGAGTCGCGGCGGAGTTGCAAACCGAGGAGTATGGAACTGGTGGCGACATGACCTGCATCTCTAGATGTGATATATATATATATATATATATATATATGTTCCAATCCGGTTCCTTTTCGCCGATATTGCAGCGCTCAAACTTGGTGCGATACCCTACAGCAGAACCACGCTGTTAAATACTTCAATATATATATCACACACCCACCCGTCTTGAGCAGTACTGCTCTTGGATCCACACATTATTAAACAATGCCTTTTAGGATAACTGAAATCTAAGCACAGCCTGAAAAGATAAAATACGAAACCTTGGTCTAGAATAAGTATGTGTTTTTGAGAATAAGACTCTTCAACTAGAGCAATGTAACAAAATGTTTTACAGATTAAGGCTGCTTTGTGCAAGTGGTCCACCGTATAATTTCTCCTTGGTATCCCAAACAGACCGCAGTTGCCATTTCCTCTAGCAGAACTTTGTGCCATGATTGTATAAGTCCAAAGTGAGTCAGCCTGAAGTATGTATTCGTCTGCATAATTCCACCTTACTCACTCATTTATTTACTCACTCACCCATTAATTTACCCACTCCCCTAACTAATCACCCATTCATCCCCCCACTCCGTTTTTCGACTCGCCCAGTCACTCACCTATCTGAAAGAGACAGGTTAGTGACAGATTCCTTACCTTAGAACATCCCCAGGCGTCAGGCTGGATCCGGAAAGTTTTCTGCGTAGCAGTACCCTTGCGCGTCGGTAGGCGGCGTCGTGCGGCTCCGCGTCCGGCGTCGTGATCGCCGGGATGACGTCGCGGGCAGTACTTAGACGCCGCCCCTGCGCGCTGAGGTCAGTTCTTCTTTTTCCGCGCCAGTAAGCGCAGATCCGGGAAGAGCAGTGCCCTAGTCACTTTTTGACTATCTTTTTTGTGAATTTTTTCACTGTTTCTTCAACGAGTCTTCACGACTCCTAAGGTGTCGTAGGGATGCCCGGCTTTAAGCCCTGCGAGGAATGTGGTCGCATGATGTCGATCACGGACCCGCATCTCGAGTGTCTCTTCTGTCTCGGCCGAGACCACGACACGAAGTCGTGCCCTGACTGCCGGAAACTTAATCCGAAGGCTTTGCGAGAGCGGTCTCGAAAGCTCCTCGAGGTCCGTCAGTCGGCTCCGCGCCGCACCAAGCCCCGGTCCCGGGAGCGGTCGAGGGGCCGGACGCGGAGTCCCCGCCGTTCGTCGGAATCCAAGTCTTCGCGCTCCTCCGGTAAGTCGAAGCAGAAGAAGTCTAAGCGGCATCATCGCTCTAAGACTTCGCCTCGCCGGTCTCGCGACTCGGCTGAGGTCCCTGTCTGCACCGTCCCCGCGGCCCCGGACGTGCCTGTCGAGTTACCCCCGCATTACCCGTCCTTCCCGGGTTCGGGGGCGACTCCGGCCCAAATACAGGAGTTCCTGTCGGCCATGGCCCGCCTCTTCGGGCCTCAAGGTCCCTCCGGTGCGCCTTCGGGCCCAGCGGGCCCTGATGGGGTTGCTCCGGCGTCGCCGTCGACTCCGGTCCCGGCGTCGCCTGTCCCACCGGCCTTCATCCCGGCCTCGGCTCCGGCCCCGGCCTCGATCCCGGCTCCGGTGGTGCCGCAACACCCATCGACGCCGGTTGACCTAACCACGCCTCCGCCAATGTCCCCGGTGCCGTTCCTGACGCCGTCCGGGGCTCCGGACGGCGTCGTTCCCCGGCTCTCTCCGGCTCCGGACATGGAGCCGGACCGACGCGCGCCCGACGCCGATTCCGGCGCCGATGAGACCTTGGGTCCCTAATGCCCCTCCTCCTCCATATTATGAACCTGAGGAGGACCAGGAGAGCTGGGAGGGGTCTGAGGACCCTCTCACACAACAGTGCGAGTTTGACCCGGACTGGGTTGAGGAACTTGGGGATGCCAGTGGTCTGGACACCTCCCCTGACTCTGGCATGCTGTCTCCTCCTGTGGCTACGGAGGAGGGGGCTAATTTTGCAACAGTGTTGCGTAGAGCTGCTGGAGCCTTAAATCTCCAGTTGCCTACGGTGGCCGTCAGGACTAACCTCCTGACAGAAGTGCTTCAGCCGGCGGCCTCCTCTTCGGAGACTGTGCTGCCGTTCAATGATTCACTCACTGACGTTCTTTTGGGTGCCTGGTCCAAGCCCACCACAGGGGCTCCTGTGGATAGGAACGTGGCCCGACGCCATCGCCCTGCTCCGGGCGACCCCCTGTTTCTCTCCCAACACCCCACCCCTGAGAGCTTGGTTGTCCAAGCCTCTGCCTCCCAAACCGCCTTCCCTACCGCCCTCCGGATAGGGAATCCAAGCGCCTGGATCACTTTGGGAAGAAGGCTTTCTCTTCCTCCAGTGCTGGCTTGCGGTCCGTTAACACCGCTTGCCTCTTGGGCCGATATACCCACTCTCTGTGGGACTCGGTGGCGACTGTTTTGCCGCAGTGTTCTGAGGAGGTCCAGACACTGCTTACCCGCGCCATTGCGGAAGGGCGAGATGCGGCTAAATACACCATACGTTGTGGCCTAGATACCGCCGACTCGCTGGGCAGATCGCTTGCAACGACGGTGGCGCTGCGTCGCCACGCCTGGCTGAGGACAACTGGTTTTTCGGGTGATGTCCAGAATACACTCATGGACATGCCCTTTGATGGAGTCGGTCTTTTTGGATCAAAAGCAGACCATGCGCTGGAGCGTTTCAAGGACTCGAGGGCTACTGCAAAGTCCCTGGGCCTTGCTGTTGTGCGCCCTCCGCTCACATCTGCTTTTCGCCCCTTTCGTGGCCACGGGAGGGGCGCCCAGTCACGTCAGCAGCCCGGCCAACGGCCCGCGCAGCAAGCGCCTTCGCGTGGCCGAGGACGTGGATACTGCCGTGGTGGTTCGGGCAACCAGCGTGCGGGTCAGGCCACCACCTCCAACCCGTCCGCGGCCTCCAAGCCCTCCTAGTCCCTCCTTTCAGATGCACGGCACGCCAGTAGGGGCAGGGTCCGCCATCACCTTCACCACTGGCGTCCCATCACCTCGGACAGGTGGGTCTTGGACATTGTCCGAAGGGGCTACTCCCTCCCTTCGAGACCACCCCCCAGCCATGCCACCTCAATTCCACCGCATGTCAGGGGATCACTTGGTGCTTCTACAGAAGGAAGTCACGGCCCTCTTGGCCAAGAGGGCCGTCGAACATGTTCCGACCCCAGAAGTAGGACGTGGTTGCTACTCCCACTACTTTCTGGTGCCCAAAAAGGACAAGGAGGACATGCGTCCTATCTTGGACCTCCGGAACGTCAATCGCTTACTCCGGAAGGAGAAGTTCAAGATGCTCACCCTAGATCAGGTCTTGACTGCCCTCGACCCTGGAGACTGGTTGGTAGCGTTGGACTTGCAGGACGCTTATTTCCACATCCTCGTCCTGCCGGCCCACCGGCGTTACCTACGGTTCACGGTAGGCCTCGAGCATTTTCAGTTCACCGTGCTCCCCTTTGGCCTTACCAGTGCCCCTCGGGTGTTCACGAAAGTGATGGCGGTGGTCGCAGCTCATCTGCGCAGAGCTGGGGTTTCAGTCTTCCCCTACCTCGACGACTGGCTGCTGAAGGCGGGCTCGTCCCAGGCAGTCGTCTCCCACCTCCAGACTACGGCCGAACTCCTGCACTCGCTGGGGTTCTCCATCAATGTGCCGAAGTCTCATCTGATTCCTTCTCCACAGCTCCTTTTCATCGGAGCAGTTCTGGACACGACGCAGTTTCGGGCCTATCCTCCCGAACGGCGAGTCCGGGATATTCAGGCTATGATTCCGATCTTTCAGCCTTTATCCTGGGTTTCGGTACGGATGACCCTGAGGCTGCTGGGCCTCATGGCCTCCTGCATCCTGCTGGTCAATCATGCCAGGTGGCATATGCGGGCTCTGCAGTGGGACCTGAAGTTCCAGTGGGCACAGCACCAGGGCAACCTGTCCGATCACGTCCAGATCTCGGAGGGGACTGCAAAACAGTTGCAGTGGTGGCTCACGGACCGGCAATGGGTCATGGGCAGATCCCTCTCCCTTCCCCAGCCAGAGCACACAGTTGTGACGGACGCGTCCCTTCTGGGATGGGGCGGTCACATGGGAGAGGCGGAGATCAGAGGCCTCTGGTCTCCGGCAGAGTCCCGGCTCCATATCAACCTTCTGGAGCTCCGGGCGATCCGACTTGCACTCAAGGCATTCCTTCCCTCTGTCAAAGGGAAGGTAGTGCAGGTGTTCACAGACAACACCACCGCCATGTGGTACTGCAACAAACAAGGCGGGGTGGGGTCGTGGACCCTTTGTCAGGAGGCTCTGCGCCTCTGGACATGGCTGGAACATCAGGGCATGTTCCTGATGGTTCAACACCTGGCTGGTTCCCTGAACGCCAGGGCGGACGAACTCAGCCGCAGGTGAATGATGGATCACGAATGGCGTCTTCACTCGGAAGTGGCGCAAGGACTCTTTCTACAGTGGGGAGAGCCTTGGTTAGATCTATTCGCCACCGAAGAGAACGCGCAATGTCATCAGTTCTGCGCGTTGGAATTTCCAAGGCGGCACTCGCTCGGCGACGCTTTTCATCGCGAGTGGAGTTGCGGTCTGTTGTACGCCTTTCCGCCTATACCACTTCTACCCAGAGTGTTGAAGAAGATTCGGCACGACCGGGCCCAAGTCATTCTTGTGGCTCCGGACTGGGCTCGAAGAGTTTGGTATCCCGAGCTACTCAGTATGAGCGTAGATCCCCCGATCCGTCTGCCTCTTCGGGAGGATCTTCTGTCGCAGCAGCAGGGGACGGTCCTCCACCCGAACCTGTCCAGCCTCCACCTGCTTGCGTGGAGATTGAGCGGCGGCAGTTGATTCCTTTCGACTTGCCTCCCGAAGTTTGTGATGTGATTCTGGCAGCCAGGCGTCCCTCCACTAAGGTGGTATACGCCTGCAGGTGGAACAAATTTGTGGCATGGTGCACAGCAAAGGCTGTGAACCCCCTTTCTGCCCCTCTTTCTGAGGTCCTTCTGTTCCTTCTTTCTCTGGCCCAACAGGGTTCTGCCCTGGGTACCATCAAGGGTTATCTCTGTGCTATCTCGGCCTTCCTCAGGCTCCCTGATCAGCCCTCCCTTTTCAAGTCCCCTGTTGTTAACAGGTTCTTAAAAGGCATTACACACCTCTTCCCTCCTGTTCCGTTTGTGATGCCTCAGTGGGACTTGAACTTGGTTCTTACCTTTTAATGTGCGCTCCCTTTGAGCCTCTACATAACTGTCCTCTTCGTCTTCTGACTCTGAAGACTGCCTTTCTGGTGGCCATCACCTCCGCTCGGCGGGTGAGTGAGCTCCAGGCTCTATCATGCAAACCTCACTTTCTGTCTGTCCATCCAGACAAGGTTGTTCTTAGGACGCGTCCGTCCTTCTTGCCAAAGGTGGTTACTGCCTTCCACATTGGGCAGACCATGACTTTGCCTACCTTCTTTCCGCCTCCGCATCCTTCCAGAGAGAAAGAGAGGCTCCACCGTCTGGACCCAAAACGTGCGCTCTCCTTCTATATCGACCGCACAAAACACTTCCGGGTGGATGACCAGCTCTTTGTTGGCTACGTGGGCGCCAAAAAAGGTTGGGCGGTGCACAAACGAACCATCTCCCGCTGGGTTACCTTGTGCATCAAGGCCTGCTACTCTTTGGCTAAGAAGGAGCCTCCTGTTGGGCTGCGTGCCCATTCCACCAGGGCAACGGCTGCTACCACGGCCTTAGGCCGCGGTGTTCCGCTGCAGGATATATGTCAGGCAGCTACGTGGGCCTCGCTGCACACGTTTACAAAGCATTACTGCCTTGACAGTCAGGTCCGGAGGGACGGCTTCTTTGGCCGTTCTGTCCTCCGGGACTTCCTTGTCTGATCTTTGTTCGCAGACCCACCACCCGGGTTGGTATTGCTGGGGTATCTATTCTAAGGTAAGGAATCTGTCACTAACGTGTCTCTTTCAGATGCACAAGTTACTAACTTGTGTAACGATATATCTGTAAGAGACAGTAGTTAGTGACAGATTCCTACCGCCCACCCATCCTCCCCGTTCTGCGAACTGATTTCTAGGGTTAAGGACATCCCTTTCAGGGCCCTAGTATTTTTCAGACACCTATGTCAGCTTCTTGCATGGCTCTGCGTTCCTGGCGCGGAAAGTCGTGTACAGAACTGACGTCAGCGCGCAGGGGCGGCGTCTAAGTACTGCCCGCGACGTCATCCCGGCGATCACGACGCCGACGACGGACGCGGAGCCGCACGACGCCGCCTACCGACGCGCAAGGGTACTGCTACGCAGAAAACTTTCCGGATCCAGCCTGACGCCTGGGGATATTATAAGGTAAGGAATCTGTCACTAACTACTGTCTCTTACAGATATATCGTTACACAAGTTAGTAACTTGTGCATTCATCCACTAACCCACTCACCATTCTATTCCATTCCTTACTTCTGTATTGTGCAGTTTTACTATTGCCAATTTTGTCACGGTTTTCTATATAAAACATTATCTACCTGATTAAGATAAATCGATTAACTAATCTACAGAGAATAAGGAAAAGATGTTATGGGCCCTTATCCTGAGATGTATCAACCAGTATCCACTGGCAAATAAACGTCTCTCCATGTCATTTAATTGGCTGCTCCATTTGCATTCGTCCTGGTCAGTCATGATCCATATAACTTTTGATGCACAGGACTCTGCTCCGACTATAGCCACCAAAACTAACAATTTCAGGTCATTATTGTGAAAGGGCTTTATAGGAATGTATTGGGCTATGAGGTTCATATATATCCCTCCACAAAATCCCCTTGGGTTTGTCCATGTGCCACTCAGAAGCATTCAAATGGTCTTGTCTTTTTAGGTCTCGCCTAGCGTTGCTGCGCACATGCGTAGCTCGCTCGGCGAGATTTATTGCTGATGAGTACTTTTAGAAAAGGGCTTTAAGCCCTGCCCCTTATTCCCATTGGCCGGCGTCACCGTTTATGCTAAACGGTGGCCTGCCATTGGGAATGAGGGTTTTTGGTTGCCGCCCTTTGGCTTGCGATCCGGACTGGGTCGCCTGCTTCACGGTTGTCGTGAAGCACTTTCTTATCTTTATGGGGCCATGTGTTTAAACACATGGCCCCATAAAGACAAGAGCGCGGTCCTCTTTCACTTTCGGGACCGCGCTTGTTGCCATGTGTGATCTGTGATTTGGTTTCATGCAGTGCCTATTTCGAGGGTCTGTTTATGGATTATTACTTTATAAACTCGTTTATTTACAACGCTCCGCCCTTTACAGCCTGCTTGCTTCTGAACCCCTGGGTGACACTTTCATTTATTAGAATTTGCTTATAGACGTATCTGTGGGGTGGGTACACACTGTATCCGGGATTAAAGCACACACAACGTTCTTTCGAGCAAAACATTCATTTACACGTAAATACCGCTTTATTGAGAAATTGTAGTTTCTCGATTTCGAGTCTCCTCAAAGTTTTATTTTAATACCTTCTCTCTCTGCGATTGTCATCAGAGCTGGGAAGTTGGACACGGGTCCATAATGGGGTATATAAACCCAATTCTGCCGAAGATGCTGTTAAGCAAATGTCCCCCAATCCTCTGGGGCGCCTTGACTTCACTTCTTGGTGTTGGGGGCGGAGGGGGCGGGGGTGGGGACACAAGGCATGACGTTTGCGCTGCTGGTTTATTAGTATAGGAAGGTTCATTCCGCCTGGGGTCATTCACGCGCGAGCCTTGTGTATACGGAGGACATACTGCATCGCTATGCGCGAGCGGGGACGCACACGCACACACACACACACACACTGTGTGTGTAATATAAAGACAACAGACAACATGCACACACCGACCATGCGTTCCTCATAATGAGGTGCATACACTCTGTGCATGATATTCAAGTCCTCATTTATACGCTCGATACATAATGCGAGATATCCAATGTACATGCACTCTGCATCTGTATAAAAATAACAGCGGTATGAAAGAGTTAAACAATGATGTCAGAGGGAGCACGGCTATGGAGGGGAGAGGTGTTTATCTATGCAGTTATATATAGCGCCACATGTACCGGAAAGTATTGGAGCGCGTTACATGCGCACCAATTACATTACAGAAGGACACATTCATTTTGTTTTTTTAGGCACAGAGATATTAAGTGATTTGCCCAGAATCACAGGATGTGGAGCCGATGCCGAGACTGGAACAGGGTTCCCTGGGTCCTCAGGCGGCAGCTCTGCCCATTCCCTGACCTGAGGCGGAGGGGGCTGACGGTGGCGTGGACAAGCAGAGTGAGCCTCACAGCAGCGCCTCAGACTCGCCTGAAGGCAGGTTTCATCCAACTTTCATTCGGAACCCTTTCTCCTATAAAGCGCTCTCTGGTCGGAAATCCACAGCAAGGCGCTAACAAGAATTTTGGCAGCAAAAGCCCAAAATGAAGAAATACACACAATGAGACTCAAAAAAAAATCATCTTTTTTTCTGAAAATGCAACAGGATTTAATTGAAATATATGATTTGTGGCTATAAACCTAGCTTTCCAATATGGCATTTGTTTTAATATCTGTAGAGAAGAGTGGGGTAGGCACCAATCTTTGTACAACATTTGCTCCGCAGGCGTCCTGCTCAGTACGGGTACTCACTCTGCGTGGTTTTTAAGCTAGAAATAGCGCCAAGACGCCAGTGTGGCACTATTAACCTGTGATCAATTTTATAACACAGCCCTATGGCTTTTGAGATAGCGCAGTGAAGCGTTGTACTGTGTTTTTTGTTAGTAAAACAAACAACACCAATAGATGTAAAGCAAATCGTGATAACAGAAAAACGTGAACAGGACGTTCAGTAGAGCCATATTGTTTGTTTATATGAAAAGCATTTTTCTGAAAGAATAACTGATAAAAAAAGATTATGAAAGTATTAAACTGATCGTAAAGGTGACAAGCATTACAAATGCAATAGGTCTCGCCTTTCATTAAGTAAAAGCCATTTGCTTTGCTATACAATACCATTAGCAACGCTAATGGCTTTAACTTAATCAAAGGCGAGACCTATTGCATTTCCAATGCTTGTTTGTTTTAGCCATTTTACTTGCAACAACCTGTGTCTGATATTCGAGAAGTTCTATCAAATAAATCGGGTAGTTGTGATTGTTCCAGGATGTTTTTACCAGAGAATCGATCACCTCTTTCTAGCCAAGTTGTTTTTCTGAGGTGCTTCTATATCTCAGCACTGCTCTTCTTTCTTGTAATTAATTCTTGCAAAGTCTGCTATAAGCACTCCCTTAGCCTTAAGTAACGGAACCTTGTTGTTGTAAATATTTCTATGTGGTATACCTTCTGTGATGTTTTTAACTTCCCAAAACTCTAGTATATAGAGCATTATAGTGTCATCAGTGAACATCTTTTGAGTTGCAGCCTACCTGTGCCCCAGATTGCAGTGAGCAGAGTCCAGGAAGTGGTAAGGAGGCAGACTAATGCTGTCTCTTTCCTAAAAAAGTTAAAAAACGATTTTCCCTATCTGTGATTACTGTCTTTGCCTGTGGTTGTTACAGTTTAAAATTGTAGTTTTAACCTGCCCATGATTACATATTTTATCACCTGTTTTGTGTTTAAACTTGTGGTTTTTCCTGCTCATGATTGCTTCCATTTAACGTGTTGAATTGTGGGATTTGCAGTCCAAACTCTGTAGTTTTTCCCTCTCATTCCTGGTGACGTTCAGTTTTTCCCTCCAAATTTCCCCTTGGCTCTGTGCTAAGACCTGTATGTTAAGCAGTGCTCCCCCAGCCACCATTTTGTGTTAACAAGTCAGTGAAACCAGCCCCTCCTTCCCCCCTCCACCCCCCCCCCCCCCAGCAACAGGGATATTCTACATCAGAGGGTGCTCTGAGGCAGCAGTAATCTTCTGTGTGCTGTTTAAACTGTGTTTAATAGGGACTGTGCACTTCGTTTTTTGGCCAGGAGAGGGAGTAAAGTTTTATACAAACACTATTGTCCGAAGACAAGTTAGTTAGGCCCTTACCTGCAGAAGTCCAAAGTGTGGATTGAGCCTGTCTGCCTCCTAGGAGATTTCTGAACAAGAGAAGCAGCTCCCAACTCCCTGGCCAGCAACCCTTGTCTGAGGTCGCTGGGACCTTATATAGTCTGCTAGTGGTTGGTACATGTGTACACTGATTGGTGTTTGTATCTGGTGTTTTTATTGGATTAGGGTTAGTGTCCTCATTGGTTGGGTATTTGAGGGTTCTGATTGGTTTCTTGGTCTGTGACTCAATCAATGTAGGGTTGGGACTAGGGCTAGGGTTGGGCTTTCTATTGGAAGTAGGGACTAGGGCTTCCTGTGCCATTGGTTGCTTGGACTTGGGTTGGGATTACTGGTAGGGCTAGGGCCTCTATTGGACGTAGAGATCAGGGTTTTTGAAAGTTATTGGGTGCTTGGACTAGGGCTAAGATTAGCTGTAAGGTCCTGGTCTCCTATTGTTTCTAGATTTTAGGGCTAGTGTTGTGATTGGATAGTGTTAGGGCTAGGGTTCCCATTGGCTGAAGGGGTCACTGATTACTAGGGCTATAAAAGGCCAAGGCTTAGGGCGTCTCAGCTAAGGGCGGAGAGGACAAGGGCAATTGCCTGTTTGAGCCTGGTGGGGACTAGGGCCACAAATGCTTCCCATGATTGCATCCAGTAATAGCCACCCCACACCATCCACAAACATAGTAACACATTCACACCAAATGTGTATCACACACAACCCTATGCACAGATCAATGTACCAGCATGTACTACAAACCAAACCACATCTATACACCCTTCTAGCCCAACTACCACTGATACCCACCATCACCTACAAACCGTACACAACTCTATCCTATTCCACTAACAAATCCACTCATCACTAACACAACCCCATACATAACTACATCCCATCCAGACACACGCTCCCTGATCTTATTACACCTAACAGACCACCTTTTATCACTAACAAACATATATTCATCATTCCATCATTTGTCCAACCAACACCCTCCTCTCCCTTCTACCATAATAACATTAACGTACAACACACACACTGCACACCACCACACTTTTTAACTCTTACAACAAACCAGTCTAAGACAAACACTTACCTCTACTTCATTCCCTCCTACACACAAAATACACTCGACTCAAACACATCACCACCCCCTCTACCTTACAACCTCCTCTCACAAACAATACTATACAACCAAATCCATTGCATGAACCAAATACACCAGCCCCCCTTTTCACTACTCCTCAAAAACAAAACCTATCACACACACCAGTACAACAAGATCTTCAAAGCGCAACACCTCAAAATACTTACCATCACAAAATACAAACATACACCCACCTTTCAAACCACACAAAGGAACAAACTCCAATGCCAAGCTTTCTCTCTGCCACCACACCTAACACAGATACAGCAACTCTTCTAACCGCCTCTCATCCATTGGACAATTTAAAACCTTGCTACATGACCCACATGCTGCACCACCACTCCGGACTCCTACACCTTCCGCCATAAACACACGCAAACAATATAAGCGACGTGCCACACCTCACAACTTCGCTTCCCCATGTCTACTGCACAACAATGTTACACCACGAAAACAACACAGCACACCAACTCACTCTCAAACACCATCTCCACCACATACACACGCAGACCCATCAAAATGCCTTCTTAGCATGCTGGATGAGGAACATGATGCAGAACAGCTACACGATTGCTATCCTAATACAGCTAATGCCGGCACTAAAAACACACCTGCTACAAACCCACACAATACTGATCACTTTTCTACAAAACAAAGTCTCACTATCACCAAAGCCCATTCTCTAAACTGTCTACTAATAAATGCTCGATCCCTCTCTAAAAACAAACATCACATCTACGACCTCACAGATGCAAAACCAGACATACTATTCATAACTGAATCATGGTTGGGAGATGATATGGCTCCAGTCCTGCATGAAGCCATTCCTCTAGGCTAACAAACGATCACCAAAAATCGTATAGGCAAAAAAGGAGGTGGTCTAGCTGTTGTGTACAGGCAAACATTACATATCACTAAAGTTGACGACATCTCCATAAAGAATTGTGAGGCTCTTCTAACAAGAGGCAATACTACACCGTCTTCATCCTGTAACTTCCTGCTCCTTCACAGACCTCCACCTAGCAAGGCGACATTCCCAGATGCACTTCTAGACACAGTTTCAAACCTGATAACAATACACTCCAACCTATGCATTCTGGGTGACCGCAACATTTGGTTTGACAAACCCCATATGACCCATCCAAAAACAACAATCACTGGCCTAGACGCACTGAACCTGCATCAGATTGTCCACAAACCCACACACATCGCTGGACATATCCTAGATGTCATTTTTGCTAATACTGAACTAAATTTTAAACTATAACTCCAGTCACATGGTCAGACCACCACTTGCTTGCTTTCCAACATAAAACAACACTAAGGCACTCACCTAAAACTACCTTACATCCATCCACCTGTCGGCCGTGGAACAAACTCAATTTGGAACACTTAGAAACACAACTAACATCAAGTACAAATCTGGAAACAATAAATGGAGGGGTTGGGAGTGCGTCAGGTGATGAAGTCCAGGAAGGCAATATTTTAGTTTTTCACACTAAAATACTGGCTTCCTGGACTTCATCACCTGACGCACGCCCAACCCCTCCATTTTTTGCTTAGGATCTGACTCAGAGGCATCACCTGACGGCTGGTGCAAGGGCTTGTTGCGTAAGGGACTTGATACAATTGAAACTGATGTGAGGTGCAGAAACAACAGTCCACCGTCAAAGTATCTCTGTAATTAAATCTGGAAACAATAACTTCTGTTCAAAATCTATATGAGTGTCTACAGGAAGCTTTTGACATCCTGATACCACTCAAAACCACACAACAGCACAAAAGAAAAAAAAGCGCCTTGGAGAAACATAGAAATAAAAGACATAAAACAACAAATTGGAAAGCTGCAACGTACCTGGCTCAAAACAAACGACAAACAAGACCAACTTCACCTACAAAAAATTAACAAATTATACAAGTCAGCTATCAAAAAAAGCTAAGAAAAGCTACTATTCAGACAGAATTCAAAATGCTAAATGTGCAAATAAAGAATTCTATAAAATACTCAATGAATTTCGCAAACCAAATTGCCTAGAAGGAACTCATCCTGTTACTCAAGATTTCACAGACAAACTGGCAAATCATTACACTGACCAAGCAGACACATTGGACTCGTACTTAAAACAGAAACAAAGCACCAGTACTAACCCTTGTACAAAACAACAATCCAAGAATACTCTAACCCAGCCTCTCCGTTCCTTCCAACACATCTCACACGATGAATTTATGGACCTGGTCAAAGCAAGCAGGCCTGCCGGCAGCCCTTCTGACCCCTGTCCACCACAAACTTTCAAGACAATTCTTTTAACAACCTCTGCTGCCACTCCAGTAAGAAGAATCATCAACGATTCCTTAACTACCGGAATATTTCCAGAAGAACTCAAAAAATCACACATACGCCCTTTACTGAAGAAAACAAACTTGGACCTGCTGAACCCTGACAACTACAGACCCATTACAAGTGGACCTATCCTGGGCAAACTGATAGAAATAGCAGCATTCGCCCAGATGTCACAATTCATTGAAGAGAATGACATACTCTCAGACTTCCAAACAGGATTCCGTCCGGGAAGAGGCACTGAATCTGCCCTCCTTGCCATCTGGGATGACCTGAAGAATACAGTTGACCGCAACGGGGTTGCTGCGCTACTCCTCTTGGACCTCTCAGCTGCCTTTGACACGGTTGACCATGACACTCTGAAACAAAGACTCTATGAAGCCGGCATAGAGGGAACTGCTCTAGACTGGATCGCGTCCTACCTTCAAAACAGAACTAATGTCATCCATACCCCACCTTTCTCATCCAAACCATACTCCACAAAAGCAGGGGTCCCTCAAGGTTCTATCATCTCGCCCATGCTTTTCAACATCTACATGAAGTCATTACCGGTACTGATCAATCAATTTCACCTCACGTGCTATAACTATGCAGATGACACGCAAATACTCCTTCAACTGGAATGCCCCAAAGACATTGGAAAATCCCCAATTTTCAGTTGTCTCAGAGCCGTGGATCAGTGGATGACTTGGAGCCATCTCAAATTGAATGCTTCCAAAACGGAAATACTCCCGTGTGGTGATTAGAAACATTACGACCCGCTTGCCTCTTGGCCTGATGAACTGTGATCACCACCTAAAGTATCGAAGGAAGTAAGAAACCTCGGAATGACCATGGACTCCAAGCTGTCGATAAATGCCCAAGTGGACAAACTAGCAAGATCAAGCTTTGTCACTATAAAAACGCTGCGACGAATTTTCCCTCATTTGGGATTTCCACACAAGGTCCAAGCTACCATCTCCCTTGTTCTGTCCAAACTCGATTACGCCAATAGCCTCTACCACGGATCACCATGAAAAGACTACAACGGATTCAGAACTCGGCTGCCAGACTACTCTTGCATATCAAACCGCGAGACCACATCTCACCTGCCTTGGTTACCGGTTGCCAGAAGATCCACGTTCAAGCTACTTTGTATCACCCACAAAGCAATACATGGGATGGGACCGCTCTTCATCAGGAATAAAATCACCAAACACATTCAACAAAGGAACCTACGCTCTAAAGGGGCATCTCGCCTTAAAATCCCAAGATACAAGAAAAAAACCTTGGGTGGCACTTCCTTCTCTGTTCAAGCAGCCATACTATGGAACTCTTTACCCCCCAACATAAGATCCACCGACAACCACCTTATATTCAGAAAACTACTCAAGAATTGGCTCTTCCCCCACATAAGCACCATACGCAAACAGAAATTTACAGCATATCCCTCTGTATATAATCATTTATTTTCACTATAGATATGTACCTATCTTTGAGTATTGTTTTGTATAAACATGTAGAGTAATTATGTTGTTGAAAATAAATAAATAAAAATCATCTTTGGTCTACATGTACTTACTTCCATTGTGCATCTATGTACCTTCCATGTACTTGGATCTGTGTGTCTGTTACTTTTCTCCTGAAAAAGCATATCCAATGCACTACCCTATTTCTCATCCTGTACCTCTATCAATATCTTTAATCTACATATACTTACCTCCTTTATGCATCTATATACTTTCAATGTACTTATGGATCTATATATTTATCACTTTCTTCTAATTTAGCATTTCAAATGCACTACCCTATTTCTCAGCCTATACTTCTCTCAATATATCTTCTAGCCCAACCTTCTGACTCATCTCAAACTTCTTTCTACTACTCTTTCCAATGCACTACCCTATCTCTCACCCTATACATCTATCAATATATCCTCTACATCCACTCTCTCGTTTATCCCATACCACTACTATGACCCCCAAAATAACCCTTTCTAGACTCTCTCCTACTCTACCCCTCCTTGCATCATCTGGCACCTCTTTTACTATACCGATCCCCCAAAACAAACCTTTCTAAACTCTTCCCTCTGACTCTTCCCCTCAAAAACCCCTTTTTACTCATCCAAAAGCCTCCTCCTACTGCTATGACCTCAAATTTGTTTTTTAAATCCTTCACTCTTCTATCCCTCCACTATCCTTTTCAATCAAAATAACAGACTAACATGTTCACTTCTCAAATTCCATATTCCACTATACTAATTCACCACTAATCCTCTATGGGTTCCAGAGTAGCGTGCAACTTGCCAATAAAGCGTTTCAACACCCCATCACGGTTACCAGCGCTATATAAATGCAAACCTTTTTCCCTTTTCTACCCCTCCCCAACCCTTCTCAATCCAAATAACTGACTAACATATCCACCACTCAAATTACTTTCATGTTTCACCATACTAATTCAACACTAATCCTTATGGGTTCCAGAGTAGCGTGCTACTCGCCAATAAAGCGCTTCAAAACCCCATCAAGGGGTAGCAAGCGCTATATAAATACAAACCTTCTATCCCGCAACCTACCCTTCTCTATCCAAATAACTGAATAACATATCCACCACTCAAATTACTTCATATTTCACTATACTAATTTTCAATACTAGTCCTTTTATGGGTTCCGGAGTAGCGTCCTACTCGCCAGAAAAGCGCTTCAACACCCATCAGGGGTAACAGGTGCTACATGAATGCAAACCTTTCTTCCCCTTTTATCCCTCCGCTGTCCTTCTCACTCCAAATAACTGACTAATATCCACCACTCAAATTACTTTCATATTTCACCATACTAATTCAGCACTAATCCTTTATGGGTTTCCGGAGTAGCGTGCTTCAACACCCCATCAGGAGTAACAAGCGCTATATAAATACAAACCTTTTTATTTTTTTCCTCTTCTATCCTTCTGCTATCCTTTCGAATCCAAATAACTGACTAACCTATCCACCACTTAAAATTTACTTGCATGTTTCACTATACTAATTCAACACTAATCCTCTATGGGTCCTGGAGTAGCGTGCTACTCGCCGAAAAAGCGCTTCGACGCCTCGTCAGGGGTAGTAAGCGCTATATAAATGCAATTACAATACAATACAATACAATACATATTGCCAGGTAAATAATCCAGTTTTAGATAGTTTGCATCTGCTATTAGTACACTTTGTTTCTGTGTAAAATGTTGTAACCCTTTTTCCAGCTCATGGAGAGGAAGAAAATAACATTTCTAAATAGACAGAGAAAACGTTTTCCAGTCCTTGAGAGCGGGCCCCACAATATTACTTTAGATTTTGCTTAGTTCGGATTCTCTTTGGAAGCGCTTGCTGCGGAGATTTGGGAGTTCCTTGGTTTAAAACAGAGTTGTCTGCATGGAGTAGTATTGCTAAGTTCACTTTTTGCAAGCAGTGTGCAAAAGCGTACTTACTTAACTGTTGACTTTCTTGCAAATTAAGAATTGGACGTTCAAGTACTAATCACCGTTTTCATTTGACATTTCGCCTCATTGGTTTTTGCCTAAAAATATAATTGTTACAATGAGGTTTGAGAAAAACAGGATTTCATAATCGCATGTTAAAAAGCAAAGAAAACTGAAGAGAAATCAGAAAAACGTGAGCCGAATAAAAGGACCACACCTGGAAATAGTTGCTACAAATGGACAAATATACAGTCAGATCGATCTTTTTGAGGAGCCCCCCAAGAGTTATAATTGAGTTCCTGCTGCATTCCTATTAGAACGGCCACCAGTGTTCACAACAGAATATATACATTTTTTATCAGTGTTTATTAAAGTTACTGTTTCTTGCACAAAAGTAGTTCATTGATTTATATTCATTATTAAGTAGATTACCTTGACAGCAGCGTGTCTATGTGGCCTGTTATTAACCATGGCTTATTAAAGAACAGTGAATCTTTCTTTGCAACCTGGTTTTAGATAAATCCATTTGTTTAGTTTTTTTGCTCTGTGCATGTGATATTTTGACCTCTGCAGTGGCAATGGCTTCCTAAATATTTTCAGCCACATGTTTAAATTGGCAACTTTTTCATTTCTAAATCTGGACACTTTTAAGACAAATGTATGTTTTCCAGGTCCTTGTTCAGTTGCACAATGTGGCTGCAGAGTAAGTTCCTATGAAAGGAGCCCCACAATTTTGCTGAAAAATGGGAGCTGTTGGGTCTCTTTACCAGTAGCTAAGGATTTTACCCCTTAAAGTACCTTAATGTAACCCTTCTATGGCGGGAATTTACCTGGAAATTAAAATAAGACCATATTTCTGCCTTCTGCTACACTCGAGTTCTTGACCGCCTGAGTGATGGGTATCTGCATATCTAGCTTCAACTTGAGCATCTGCCCCTACATTTTGCTCCTGAGTTTGTTGTGCCATTCTCCAGCTAACCGAATCAAGGTCCTGCCAGTGTAGCCTAACTTCTCCAGTGGCTGAATGGTGCACAGGGTACCGAGACACAGAAAGCCGTTGCCCACCTAGAATAATTCCATTGAAATCTAACTTTTTGGTCCGTTCACTGCATTTGTGACTTCCCTCCTTTGGTGAGAGGATGTTGAAGTCCCAGGGATTGAACAGATTGTTGCCTACTTGGAATATTTGCAGTCGATCTGTTCGGCATGCACTTTTGCCTATGTATCTGAATGAAGTCCACTGTGAGGGAAGCCACCTGTAGCTGAAAACGTAGGACTGGGGTCTGAGAAGAAACCTGTAAGCAACTGAGGACATGTTTTCAAGGATACAAGTGCTACCAGAATTAGTACAAGACAAATTGGGACATTATTCCTATGGGATGAAGTAATCTTTTTGTTATGTACTTTCATGTATCAGGGCACACTTCATTTTTAGGTCGAGCCTAGAGTCAGCGCGCAAGCGTTGCTCTGGTGAAGATCTGCTGTAGTTCAGTACTTGAGGGAAGCCCCACCCATATTTTTCATTGGCTTGTGTCTTGGTCCTTCGTAAATGCTGCCTTCAGATTCGTTTATAGGCCTGTTAGTCCCTCCTTATTACTGCCATGTCGTCATTTGTATCCTCCCATGGCTACTGGCCCCTTTACTTCGAGTGTTACATGGTAAGTCTTATTTAGACTATGAGCACTATTTTCTTTAATGAGGTTCACCTAGTGCCTTCTCTACCCCCCCCCCGTTGTCTGTGCCTTCTTACCCCCTCACCTGCCCGCACTCCCATTGTGCGTGCCTTCTCCCCTCTCCCCTGCCCGCACTCCTGTTAACCGTGCCTTCTCCCCCCCCCCTCACTCCCGTTGTCCGTACCTCCCCGCCCTCCCTCCATGATGACTACTTTTTGCAATGCAATAGGTCTCGCGTAAATGCAAGTCCTATTGCATTGCAAATGCTTGTTATCTCTAGGTGCACGCCGGTACCACACCCTTTGCGCTGCATTCCCAGTCTTTCCACGGTACATCTGTAATCGGAAGGGCGGGTTTCTTTGAAGAGGCCCTAGGCTATGCCGCCAACACCCTGCTCGCCCTGTTGGAGCATTCTTGGCGTGGAGGGAAATAGGAGCTGTGTGGGCAGGGCCGGGTGCTCTCTCAGGCCCCGGAACCACGATAGACCAGCTTTTCAGGTCTGAGGACGGAAACCCCGGGCAGCAGCAGCACACCGCAGAAACCAGTGGAAGCAACAGGGAGCAGCCAACACACAGGTGAGGTAACTGCTCTCCTCGTCTAAACTCATCTTTTTATCTCGTGTCATTTCTGCACTTTTTTGTGTGCAAATGTTTCTTTTTGAAGCTCTTTAGTTCGGGTCCCCTGGGACAATAAGCAATAATGTAATGACAGAGGCTGCATCTCCTCCCTTTGCACGTGCTCGCCCTTCTTGTAGAAATTCTGATAATCCACGAGTTGTCTGTAGTTGCGTAGGCCTCGGTAGTGTAATCAGTGCAGAGTAAGGGTGTATAATAATAACGTGCATATGTAAAACTGCAGCCCACTTCTTGCAGGGCTTTTGATAACAATGTACTTGTCTGTGGCTGATGAGAGCATCAGTTTCAGAACCAGTTGTAATAACTCCCCTATTATATCGCATCACGGTCAGAATCACTCCTTTTTAAGGGCTTGCACTTTAGGTCACTAAGGAAAGTGAGGCCAAGATAAATCAATTCACCAGGATCACACAATGGGTCCAAGTAAACAAGCTGGGATTTAACGACCTCTCTTCTAGTTGCACAATCAATGGGTCAAGAGCTAGACCAAAATCTCATTCTAAGATTGCCACGTTTGTATGTATTTTTTAATTTATTTTATGTAAAATGCCAAAAGTGGTTATTTTTTTAATGCTTAATACCTCAAGTAAACCTTCATGTGCCCTGCCCCATGGTAAATGCTTCCTGTAACCCAGGTGCTGTGTGTATATGAAAAGCTCTCTGTTACTCTTGATACCCGCTGTGGTATGTGGGTGAATAAGAACACAAAGCAGAAAACTATATGTACTACATGCCTTGTAGGGCCAAAGGTTATGGCAGGATAGCACAGAAGGACTGAAATAAGGGGAGATGCAAGTAGTAGCGTAATGAAACAGTGACAGCCCCCTGCAAGGTACTGGGAAGGCCCCGTACAATCAAAATCGTAATGATTGTAGGAAAATGTATCTTTTCACTTTGATATGACCTTTGCTGTGAATTTAAAGACTAAATTGTAAATGATTTCAGAGACACTTTTGTACCCTGCTCCTAACAACAACAACAAAAAACAGGACCAGGCGGTCTCAGTAAAGATGCCATGTGGTTCCATACATGTTTTAGCTAACAGCAAGTTCGGATTTTGGGTTTCATTCTTGAAATGATTAAAATGAAACTTGAAATCCTATGATGAATAGTGGTGCTGATTAAAGCGCAAGGAGTAACCCAGAGCCACACACAGCACGTGGCGGCTTGGCAGTCCGGCCATAGAAGTGAATGTCATTTTCCCTTTTGACAGTGCAAAGAAAAGGTAAATTGCTGCTTTACTTTCTCCTAGTCGATCAAGGCCCATGGCTTTCTACTCCCAATAACACAAACAAACCCAGCCCTAGGTGATCTGTGCCTCAGTCTTCCCAAATATGGCTATAGCGAAATAGAAGCAGCCAGCTCACTTGCCTAAACAAAATGGCTGGCTCCAGTCTGACATGGTCTGCCCTGAGTCTTACTGAGTGGACTCAAGCAAGCGTCTCCCTCCCCACACAAAAGGCAGATGTCCATGCTGTGTCCATGTCGGTGTGCTGCCATTACTGGTTCTGCTTGTGTACTGCCTAACTGCTGTTGCAGCATAAGAGCAGAGATGGCTGTGAGGGGAACTGCTCCAACCTATTTCCTTCGAAAGTGCAAAAAAAAGTTTTCATGGGACACTGGGTGACTGCAAAGCACCTTCTTCTGGGCTGCAGATTCGGCAAAAAAAAAAAATACCATTACAAAAATGTGTTTTTTTTCATCTGGTTCGTGATCATGTGGACATAAGGCACAAATGCGTTAATATAACCCACAGGTGACCTGCGGCAGGCCTGCTGGCTGCAACTTCTAAATTGCTGTTGCCATTAGGTCGAGCCTGGGCAGCACATGCGCTGCTCTGCGAGGCATGCTGTATTGAGGTAGGGACTTGAAGCTCCGCCCACCTTTTTCATTGGCTTGTGTCATTGTCCACTGTAAACTGTGGCTGTTCATTGCTCAAAAGGCTTAGAAGTCCCTCCTTAATACCGCCTTGTCTCATTTTGTAACCTCCGCTGGCGACGCCCCCTGTTACATGTGTTGTTGCTCGGAAGGCTTTAATTACAGCCTCCGAGCACTATTTTCTCAAATGGACACGCTCTCTCCTGACACTTTTTTTTAATTTTTTTTTTAGTTTTTATAGCACGCATTTGCAATGCAATAGGTCTTGCATTTGTGAGAGTTTAAGCTATTGGCATTGTAAATGACAATGCCTTTTATTTATCTGTTTTAAAAATAAATAAAAGGCATTGTCATTTACAATGCCAATAGCGCAAACTCTCATAAATTCGAGACCTATTGCATTGCAAATGCTTGTTAAACATATGTTGCATTTAGTATTGATTACACATGTAGAACAAAAACATTTGCTTTATTATAGTTTGATAGCTTATAAATTATTCATATATGATTTTGACCTTGACTGGTGGGTCGCTCCCCCACCACACAGCTCCGTCTGTGTGCCCTGCTGCTGCCCCTGATTGTGCTCGTTTTTCCTTTCTGTGCCCCCCTTGCTGCCCCTGATTGTGCTCGTTTTTCCTTTCTGTGCCCCCTTGCTGCCCCTGATTGTGCTCGTTTTTCCTTTCTGTGCCCCCTTGCTGCCCCTGATTGTGCTTCGTTTTTCCTTTCTGTGCCCCCTTGCTGCCCCTGATTGTGCTCGTTTTTTCCTTTCTGTGCCCCCTTGCTGCCCCTGATTGTGCTCGTTTTTCCTTTCTGTGCCCCCCTTGCTGCCCCTGATTGTGCTCGTTTTTCCTTTCTGTGCCCCCTTGCTGCCCCTGATTGTGCTCGTTTTTTCCTTTCTGTGGCCCCCCTTGCTGCCCCTGATTGTGCTCGTTTTTCCTTTCTGTGCCCCCTTGCTGCCCCTGATTGTGCCTCGTTTTTCCTTTCTGTGCCCCCTTGCTGCCCCTGATTGTGCTCGTTTTTTTTTTCCTTTCTGTGCCCCCTTGATGCCCTGATTGTGCTCGTTTTCCCTTCTGTGCCTGTTTCCGCCGCTGCGCCTCTGCGGCCCCGCCCCTCACTGCCCATTCGCTGCCCCATTCCCTGCTCCTCCCTCCCACCTCCCCATTTATGGCGGCCGCGTGGCAGTGAAGAGAGCGACCCCTGACCTTGACTGGTAGGTCGGCTCCCCACCACACAGCTCCGTCTGTGTGCCCTGCTGCTGCCCCTGATTGTGCTAGTTTTTCCTTTCTGTGCCCCCTTGCTGCCCCTGATTGTGCTCGTTTTTCCTTTCTGTGCCCCCTTGCTGCCCCTGATTGTGCTCGTTTTCCTTTCTGTGCCCCTTGCTGCCCCTGATTGTGCTCGTTTTTTCCTTTCTGTGCCCCTTGATGCCCTGATTGTGCTCGAGTTTCCCTTCTGTGCCTGTTTCCCGCCCCTGCGGCCCCGCCCCTCACTGCCCATTCGCTGCCCCATTCCCTGCTCCTCCCTCCCACCTCCCCATTTATGGCGGCCGCTGCGTAGTGAAGAGAGCGACCCCTGACCTTGACTGGTAGGTCGCTCCCCACCACACAGCTCCGTCTGTGTGCCCTGCTGCTGCCCCTGATTGTGCTAGTTTTTCCTTTCTGTGCCCCCTTGCTGCCCCTGATTGTGCTCGTTTTTCCTTTCTGTGCCCCCTTGCTGCCCCTGATTGTGCTCGTTTTTCCTTTCTGTGCCCCTTGCTGCCCCTGATTGTGCTCGTTTTTTCCTTTCTGTGCCCCCTTGATGCCCTGATTGTGCTCGTTTTCCCTTCTGTGCCTGTTTCCCGCCCCTGCGGCCCCGCCCTCACTGCCCATTCGCTGCCCCATTCCCTGCTCCTCCCTCCCACCTCCCCATTTATGGCGGGCGCCGCGCCGCTGGCGCGCCAAAGGGGCGCCTAAGGCAAGCCCGTCTGCGCCCGTCCGCGCCGTGACCGCGCCCAGCGCCAGCCCCCTGGTCCGGGCATCCCCCGCGCCCGCCACATCAACAGACGCCCGATACGACGCCAGCACCCTCCACGCACTCAACCCCGGAAAGATCACGCCTGCTACCAGGCCACCCCGAAGCGCACCCAAGGGCCCTTCACCTGCCGGAACTGCAGCTTCGCCAGCACCCGCCCCGCCAAACCACCGCCCAGGAAAGAACCCAACTACCTCAGATGCATCCTCCTCAACACCCGCTCCGCCCGCAAACACGCCATCGAACTCTGGGACCTTCTTGACTCAACCTCCCCAGACGTCGCATTCCTGACGGAGACCTGGCTGAATCCCGCTTCAGCCCCGACATCGCCATTGCCATCCCGGACGGATACAAGATCACCCGAAGGGACCGCACCAACGGAGTCGGAGGAGGCATCGCCATCGTCCACAGGAACACCCTCAGAGTCTCAACCAACACAGACGACACCCTCAGCACCGCCGAACACATGCACTTCCAGATCCACACCGATCCCAACACCACCCTCAGAGGAACCCTCATCTACAGACCCCCCGGACCCCAACCACAGTTCAGCGATTCCATCGCTGACTTCGTCAGCACACACGCCATCGCCTCCACGGACTACATCCTCCTCGGGGACCTGAACTTCCACCTCGAGAACAACAAGGACACCAACTCCACCACCCTGATCGACAACCTCGCCACCCTTGGACTCAGACAGCTCGTGACTACACCCACCCACGCCGCCGGCCACACGCTAGACTCCATCTTTTCCGCAAGCCCACACGTCTCCTTCAACCACACCTCCGAACCCCACTGGACTGACCACCACTGCATCCACTTCACCTACAGCAAGCCCACGACGCACCACCGCACCGAACAAATGCCTCGCCGCTGCTGGAGCAGAGTCACGGAAGACCAGCTAACCACAACCCTCGCCCTGAGCCCACCCGCCGAACCCTCCGACCCAGACACCGCCGCCCGCAACCTCAGACAGTGGATCGACGACTGCGCCAACACCCTCGCCCCGCTCAAGAATCCGCCCAACAGCCACACCAGCAAGAAAGCCACCTGGTTCACCGAAGACCTCTAGGCCTCCAAGCGAACATGCCGAAAACTGGAGAAGATCTGGCTCCACGAACGGACAGCGGACAGCTACGCCGCCCACAAGAGCGCCACCCGCAGTCACCATCACCTCATCAGATCCGCCAAAAGGGCCTCACTCAAAGACCGCCTAGACAACAACGCACACAACAGCAAAGAGCTCTTCAACATCGTGAAGGAACTCTCCAACCCCAGCTCCAACACCAACGACATCCAGCCGTCGCGAGACCTGTGCGACTCACTGGCCACCTTCTTCCACCGCAAAATCGCCGACATCCACGACGGCTTCAACACCACGACCGCCCCGGCAACCACCGAGACCACTGCCCCCACAACCACCAACCGCCTGCTCTCCTGGACCAACACCAACGACGAGGAGACCAGCGAGATCATGAACACCATCCACTCCGGTTCACCGCTAGACCCGTGCCCTCACCACATCTTCAACAAAGCCAGTACAGCCATCGCGCCCCATCTCCGGAAAATAATCAACATCTCCTTCGAGACAGCAACCTTCCCGGAAAGCTGGAAGCATGCCAAGATCACCGCCTTACTCAAGAAACCCAAGGCAGACCCCAAGGACCTCAAGAACTTCCGACCCATCTCTCTGCTCCCGTACCCCGCGAAGGTCACCGAGAAAATCGTCAACAAACAACTGACCCGCTACCTCGAGGAGAACAACATCCTGGACCCTTCCCAGTCCGGCTTCCGCAGTAACCACAGCACCGAAACCGCCCTCATCGCCGCCACCGATGACATCAGAACCCTGCTAGACAACGGAGAAACAGCAGCCCTCATCCTCCTGGACCTATCAGCCGCCTTCGACACGGTCTGCCACCACACACTACGAACACGCCTTCACGACGCCGGGATCCAAGAGAAGGCCCTGGACTGGACCACATCCTTCCTTTCCGGCCAGAACACAAAGCGTCCGCCTCGCCCCCTTCCGATCCAAGGCCACCAAGATCATCTGCGGCGTACCCCAAGGCTCCTCCCTCAGCCCAACGCTGTTCAACATCTACATGGCACCCCTCGCCCACGTCGCCCGACAGCACAACCTCAACATCATCTCCTACGCCGACGACACCCAGCTGATCCTCTCCCTCACCAAAGACCCTCACACCGCCAAAGCCCACCTCCACGAAGGAATGAAGGCCGTCGCCGAATGGATGAGGACCAGCCGCCTGAAGCTGAACTCGGACAAGACGGAGGTCCTCATCCTTGGTTCCAACCCTTCAGCCTGGGACGACTCCTGGTGGCCAACATCACTGGGAACAGCCCCGCCACCCACCGACCACGTACGCAACCTAGGGGTCATCCTCGACCCCACCCTCTCCCATGACTAAGCAGGTCAACGCCGTTTCCTCATCCTGCTTCAACATCCTCCGAATGCTCCGCAGGATCTTCAAGTGAATCCCCACCGAAACAAGAAAAACAGTCACCCAGGCCCTCGTCACCAGCAGGCTGGACTACGGAAACGCCCTCTACGCAGGAACGATGGCTAAGCTCCTGAGACGGCTGCAACGCATCCACAACGCCTCTATACGTCTTATCCTCGACATCCCCCGACGCAGCCACATCACACCCCACCTGAGAGACCTGCACTGGCTCCCTGTCAACAAGAGGATAACCTTCAAGCTCCTCACCCACGCACACAAAGCACTCCACAACTCCGGACCAGCCTACCTCAACAGACGACTCAGCTTCTACACCCCCACCCGCCAGCTCCGCTCGACCAGCCTCGCCCTCGCCACAGTCCCCCGCATCCGGAAAACGACCGCCGGCGGCAGATCCTTCTCCCACCTCGCCGCCAAGACCTGGAACACCCTCCCCACCAACCTCCGACAGACCCAAGACCTACTGGCCTTCAGAAGACTCCTCAAGACCTGGCTCTTCGATCAGTAGCAGCACCACCCCCCTCTTCCCCCAGCGCCTTGAGACCCTCGCGGGTATGTAGTGCGCTTTATAAGTGACATGATTGATTGATTGATTGATAATGTATGACCGAATTTAGTGAAGGTACACCAGAATATGGTAATTCAGATGGATACTTTTGACAGCAGATTCTTCATCAGTAGGCTATGCCCAGGCGCTGCACTGGATCCGAAGGTTTTTCTGCATAGCTCCTGCATGTCAAAAGAGGACATCTTGCAGCTGTGCACCAACTTCTTTTCCGATGTGATTACTGGAGCTGCATATAGGTGCCACCCCAGTGTGTTGACGTCAGTTCCTTTCTTTCCACACCTTCATACGCAGATCAGGAGCTAGCTCCTACTTTTCTTGTCAGTTGACATATTTTTTATAAAAAATTGTCCAGTTTGCAAGGGAATATATTCCCTCCTAAAACTACAGGGTTTAAGCTGTGTAGTGACTGTTTCTTACAGATGTCTGTGACAGATCCCGACAAGGTGTGTCTCTGGTGTTTGGGGTTGGGCCACAACTCCTAGTGGTATGAGGAGTGTGCGATGGTGAATCTGAAGGTTATCCGGGAATGTGAAGTCAAACTGAGCACCGATAGAAGTCACAAAAAGGCTGCTCCCGCTTGAAGGTGAAGACACAGACCCACTCCCACTCTCCGAGCCAGTCCTATGACAGGTAGTTATCGAGGTCCAAGTCTTCGGGTAAGTCACAATCAGAGAAGAAACACAAGAAGTCCAAGCTGACCTCATCCCAGCCTCACCATTATCCGTCTGAGAACCTGCGAGGATATCAATGTGCCTTCCATTCTTGTTCCTGGTCCCCAACATAGGAACTGATTTGCAGCAAATCTCAATACACCCCAAATTTCCAGGTTCATCGATAGCACCTCAACAGATTGAGGCATTTAAGAAGGTCATGCTCTACAACTTCAGCACCCTACTGGCGCACTTTGGGCATCATGCATCACCGAGGCCTCCAGTCGGGTTGCTGCTGTCGGTTCCACCGTAGGCACCGTTTGTGCCTCCCAAATCTGCCTCAGGCTCCGTTCAGAATAAGGAGTCAACTTCACACCCATCACCACGATCCATGCTGGTTCCAACCATGTTGACAGCACCACCAGCACCTGAGGAGGAAAATCAAGCCCATTGTCCTCCAACACTGAACTGAATCCATCTCGGCCAAAGCCAAGCTTTAGTTCGGTTCCTACATACCCATCCCCCATGTATTCATTCTGACTCTGATAGGACAATAGGACACTGCCTTTGCCATGGAGCCGCCCTCCATTGCTCCAACAACTTTTCGAATCGGACTCATCAAAATCAACCAGCTTTTGGTGATGATGGGGACAAATTCTCCCCACAGTATGATGACAATTTTTATGTGGGCCTACATGAGGCCAGTGGGCTAGTCTCTCCCCTTGGTCCTTACACGGAAGAGTCGGCTTCTTTCCTCATGGTCATCTGGCGAATGGCCTCACGGAATCGTTGCAACCCGGTCAAGCCTCTTCTCAACACCTGAAATTCACTGATGCCCTGTCCTACACCCTCATGGGCTCTTGGACCAAACCCTGCTCTTATCTACTGGTAAACAGACAAATGGCACATCGTAGCAACCTGCTCCAGGTGACGCTGCCTTCTAAACACAACACCCTACTCTTGAAAGCCTGGTAGTACATGCCTCCATTTGCAGAGTTAACCCCAATTCTTTTCCCACTAGCACCTAGACAGTGAGTCGAAAAGAATTGAGACATTTGGGAAGAGGATATTTCCTTCCACTAGCCTGGCCCTCCGGTCATTCAATGCCAGCTGTTTACTAGGAAGGTGCCCTGATACTTTATGCAACTTAGTGGTGGAGATCTTGCCTGCAGTCCCAGAGGAATCATGTGCCGATTTAGGACAAACCATTCAGGATGTGTCAAATTACGTCACTGATCGGGCCTGATCACAGTAGACTGTGTGACAGAGCGATTGGCACTAGCGTGGTGCTCCGGTCCCACACTCATAGGTGAGATTCACAGGCTTCTCTGGTGATGTTCATATTTCACTAATGGATATGCCTTTTGACGGGTGTCAACTTTTTGGCAAAAAAGCTGAGTCCGCCCTAAAGTGTTTTAAAGAGAATAGACCTACTGCAGGTTCTCTTGGTATTTCCACACCTGCAAAGCAGTATCCTGAACAATGTTGCTCTTTTGAGACATCGATAGGGGCTTTGCCATTAGGCAACGTCTAGGTCCATTACCCCAACAATAGGCACCCCAGTCCTTTCGAGGTCAGGATAGAGTATCTAGCAAGCCAGCAGGGGCCTTCCCAATACCTCTGTCCGTATCCTCCGAGCTGCTTTAGTTTGTCCTTTTCAGCACACAACCACCCCGTGGGTGGCAAGATCACTCCTTTTCTCCACAGGTGGCAAGCTATAACATCCTGCAGGTTTGACCTGTACAAAGTCCCCGGTGGCTATGCCATGCCATTCTCCTCTGTCCTGCCACCTATTCCAACTACATCAGAGAGGCTTTCGGAGGACCATTTATCCATTCTGTGGCAAGAAATTCAAGCCATTTTGGAGAAAGGAACCAAGGGGGATCCTGCCCTTGGAAATCGGAACAGAGTAACACTCCCCCTAATTATCAGTGTCAAAAAAGACCTTTGACCTCTCAAGTTCTTCCTGAGGAAAGACAAATTCAAATGTTCACACTAGCCCAGGTTCTCCCTTTCCTTTATCCAGGAGACTGGATGGTAGCGTTGGACCTGCAGGATGCCTATTCCATATCGCTGTTACACAGGCCCATAAGTGATACATGCAATTCAGGGTGGGCCACAAGCATTTTCAGTTTGCTGTGCTCCTTTTCGGCCTCACCAGTGCCCTTTGAGTGTTCACAAATGTGATGACAGCATATGTTCGGATGTAGAGGTGCCACTCTTCTTCTACCTCGATGACTGGGTGTTGAAGGCAGGCTCACCACACTCCGTTGCAGACCACCTCCAGATGACGATGAACCTCCTTACATCATTGGGGTTCACTATCAATGTTCCAAAGCCAAACCTGATGGTCCCTTTTTATTGGAGCCATCCTGGATACAGTGCACATTTCCTCCAGGATATTCAGGTTATGATCCTGATGTTCCAGCCTCAGGCCTGGCCTCAGTGAGGATGAGTTTGAGGCTTCTAGGCCTACTGGCCTCCTGCATCTTGGCCGACCATGCCAGGTGGCATATGCTGGCTCAACAGTGGTGTGAGGAATTGGGTTACTGGTTGAGGTGGGTGAAACCCTACTCCAGCAGTAACCCCAATTCTTGTCCTGGTGAAACACAGGCGATATCCCAAATCGTCTGGTAGCTTGCCACAAAACCAGTCTGGCTTAACTAAGAGGCAATGTGTAAAGTATTTGTGCAGCACACAAACAGTAATAAAGTGAAAACGCAACAGAAGAAAAATCCCACACCAAGTTAGAAAAATAGAGTAAAATCTAATAAATTATTTGACACCAAAACTAATCCAATTTTTAGAACCCGAGATTGCAATTTTAAAGGTTTTAATGAAATCAAGCGTGAAGTACCAAAAAGGAGAAACCACGGTTATCTGGTTGCGGTGGACCGGGTCCAAATCACATGTTCAGACCAATCGCGATGGAGTGCGGACCAGATACAGGACTGAGTTCAGTCCGCTGACAAAGTACTTTGTTGCCTGGGCATCGAAATGCAGAGTCCTTGCATGGAGCTGTGCGGGCTGGAGCTGCAGTGCGGGCCTGGCATTGATCTGTGTCGCACGGTGGTGGAGTCGATTAAGTCTTCAATGGGAGCTTGTGATGTGAGATTCTGTGTCGTTGCAGAGGAAGCCGTCGCAGGGAGCTTGCGAGGACTTGCGCTGTGCTGCGTCGGCCCTGAGGACAAGATGCATTCTGCTGGGCTGATGTCGGTGTCGAGCTGCGTCCGCTACAAAGCCACCGGGGCTTAGCGCTGGGATGCATCAGTGCCGAAGACGACCTGCATCATGCTGTGCCTGTGGTGAGCTGTCAGGATGCGAGGAGTTGCCTTATTGTCAAAGAAGCCTATTATGTCCCTGTGGCTTTAAACGGGGGCAATCAGCCTGACCGTTGGAGATTGTCTACAGTTCTTGGTCCACAGGCTGGGTTTAGCAGGGCAGCTCACAGTAGTAGAAGAGTCCTGGGGCAGTAACAGCAGGCCTTTGGTGTCTGGAATTTCCTTAGTCAGCAAAGCAGTTTTAGGCAGTAGGGCAGATTTCATAGATAGGAAGCCCTTCTTCCTAACAGAGTCCACAGGTCCAGAAGTGATCTGAAGATTTGGTTATGCGGGTCCATTATTTATACCTGGTGTCTCCTTTGAAGTGATAGAAGCTTCTAGAGTCCTGCCCCTACAGAGGTGTCTGAAATTTCCTGCCTCCCTGCCCTGGCCTCAGTTTGTCTAGGGCTACAAAACATTAGTGCGAAACCCTTTGTGAGGGTGCTGAGGCAGAGCTTTTGTGATGTGCAAGTGTGGTAGGTGACAGCTCATCCCGTTCATCAACTCGGAGAGGGCCCATCCTGCCAACACCTATTCCCCCTTTGTCTCACTGTCTGGGAGTAATACACAAAGACCAACTGCCAGCTACACCTAGTCATGTGACCCAGAATACAGGCTGCAGGCACCAAACAGTTAGGACAAGATAATGCCAACGTTCTAAAAGTGGCATTTTCAGAATTGTGACTTAAAATCCAACTTTACCATTAAAGTGGGTTTTAACTTACAATTCTTTAGAGACCAAATTCGACTTTTCCTACCGGCTCCCATTTGGAAGTCATCACTTATTAAATGCAATAAGTTAACCCAATTTTACCCTATGGGAGAAGTAGGCCTTGCAGCAGTGAAAAACAAATTTCAGAGTTTTTCACTACCAGGACATGTTAAAAGTACATGTCCAATGTTTTACACCGCATCCCGCCCTATGGGCTGTTTAGGGCCTACCCTAGGGGTGATTTATATGTATTAATAACGAAGGTTTGGACCTAGCTAAAGGTTTATTTGGCAAAGTCGAAATAGCACTCCAAAAATGTACACTTAGGCTGCAAAGGCAGGTCTGAGGCATGTTTAAGGGCTACTTAAGTGGGTGACCCAATCAGTGCTGCAGGGCCACTAGTAGCAATTAATTTACAGGCCCTTGGTATATGTAGTACCACTTTACTAGGACTTATAAGTAAATTAAATGTGGCAATTGGGTGTAAGCCGGTTTTACCATGTTTAAAGGAGAGAGCACAAGCACATTAGCACTTGTTACAGTGGTAAAGTGCGCAGAGTTTTAAGGCCAACAAAAACAAATTCAGCAAAAATAGGGGGAGTAAGGCAAAAGGTTTGGGGGAGAACCAAGCAAAGGATGTCAGTAAAACTATGTTTGTGCACATTTAGTGGCCAATTCAATGGAAATGTACAATCTATAAATGACAGTGCGTGACCACATGATGCTTTAGTAATATATTTCAAAATGCACCACCAGCTACATACTACACCCATAACACTCTCCTGCTGAATACATTTGCTACACTTGGTGTGAAGCTAGGATTTTTCGCAATCCATATGGCTTTAGTGATGTAACATTGAAGTCAGCAACTAGCTGTCTGAAAATTGTTACAGCACCACTGTTGCGATGGTGCTGAACAATGTTCCTCATTCCAGTTTTATTTTTCTAAATTGGTGTGGGATTTTTCTTGTGTTGTATTTTTACTTTATTACTGTTTTGTGTGCTGCATAAATACTTTGCATGTTGCCTCCAAGTTAAGCCTGACTGCTGCTTTTGCCAAGCTACCAGATGGTTAAGCACAGGTTAATTTGTGGTGTGCTTGTGTTTCACCCTGACAAGAATTGTGGTTGCTGCTTGAGCAGGCAATTTCCTACACACACGATAATGTGCGTAAATCGAGATTCTGTGAATATTTATCATTTGCGCATCACCAAGTAAAATGTCTTGATATGATTTGATGCTATTAAAATCTTTGTTTCCATCACACTTTGAAATTACAAGAAATTGCTTCATTTTTGCTTCCCAAATTTCTGAAATGTGTGCAGTTTATTTACAAGTATTTACATTTTGTTGTGTATTGCACAAAATTACATCCTACAGCCTTTCCTTCACACTCCCAGTACCACAGAACAATTCGTACACAGTTCACTTTAAAAACTCCTCTCACTTTGCATTCAAAGAAAGAAAAGTAAAGACCAATGGCAGTGTTAAAAGAATAAGCATCAGTTTTCCAGAAGACATAGCCTGACATTTGACCTCTGTTTTTAAGCACAGCATATGTGGCAAGATAAATACAAAATGTAAAGTCTTCTTTATTTATTGCTCTTTCCCGCCCACCAAAAGTTGGCTGGCGACCGACCAGTAGGCTGTGACCTACAGTTTGGGGTTCATAACAACTTCCCTATTTACCTCCTATAGCCCTTCCCTCGATCTCCCTCCTCTCGACCCTACCTTTCTTCCTTCTGACCTTCTGCACGGTTTGTTAGCAACTCCCCTTCACCTCCTCACTAGTACCACTCCCTCCTGTGCGTTGCACCAACTAGCTCCTTTGTGAATCCGTAGTCGCTGTCTGTTTAATCCAACCTGTCTTCTTCCTTACTCCTTGCTCCTCTTAGTCATCCAGTTGAAACTATGTTCCTCCACACTGTTTCTGTCTAATCAACACACCTTTTTCCTTCACGCCAAGGTAATCTTTAGGGGTTGCACCCCATTCTCCCTTGGAGTACTCAGCAGGTTTCAACGTCGGTGAGATTCAAATCAGGCCCCTCCTACAGGATGCTCTTAATTGCACCAGGTAGAATCTATATACTGTGTCTGGATGTATAACACAAATTCCTATAGATTGCTACCTGCCACTCTTGAGAACTCCTCAGAGCATACACCATGACTGGTTGTATAATGCCTATTGATATGGTTGTTCCCAAGTACCTCCTTCATGAAGTTCATACCTGGGGTGATCGTATAATGCCCATTCCTTGAGCTCGACCAAAGTTGTGCTAAAAGATTACAAAGCACAAACTGTTATCATGCACCCTGACTGTAACACTGTGCTTCTACAACTTCACAGGACATTCCATTCTCTTTATGGCTCTAATTCTGACCCTTTGTCAGAGCAGGTTACACTCCAAGGTATTGATGATGATGGAGAGGAGGATGGCTTGCTCCCCCTCATTTCTCTGATGTCTTAGACCTTGATTTACTAAACACCAGTGAGCGTGATAACCTTATCTTTGACACAGCTTGACTCGCCACATGGGCCACCAATGGAAGAAAACGCTTTGTCTGCAGTGGTGAGTCCGACGACAGCAGAAGAACTAGAAATCGAGATGCCCTCTATTGAGACTAAGGTTTATGGTTTGACGTAAATCCTGCAACCTGGAATGGCAGCATCTGAGCCCTTGTTCCCATTTAATGATGCCCTCCGAGATATTCTGAAGGGTATCTGTTCGAAACCATGTTCTTACCTACCTGTGAGCATTCAAATAGCCAGAAGTCACATACTGGCACCTGGTGAACCAGATTTCTTCACAAAGCACCCCACTCCAGAGAGTCTTATTCTTCAGGTCTCAGCCAGTTCTGTGAACTCTTACTCATTTCTGACCAATCCTTCAGACAGCTAATCCCCAAAAATTGATGCCTTTGGCACACACGTTTTGCTCTTCCAGCTTGGCACTGCGATCTGTAAATGCAGTCTGTCTCTTGGGCCGATACACTCATACCCTTTGGGACATGGTCAGCGAAATTTTGCCGGCAGTCATGGAGGATCGAAGGGCCTCTCCGGCTCACACATACTATGAAGGGTAAGACCTGGCCAAAAATATTAGCTCACCAATCTGAACGCCACAGATTGCACTGACAGGGTAGTGGGTGCCAGTGTTGTGCACCTTAACCTTTGGTTAAGGTGCACTAGGTTGTCTGCGGATTTACAAGCTTCACTAATGGACATGCCTTTTTTCTACAAGAAGGCTGACTCCACGTTGGAACGCTTTAAGGACAACAGAGCTTCAGCACTTTCTTCGAGGCTGTTCGCTCCTGCTAAACAATTTACACAACAGTTCTGAAGATTTTGGGGCTATTCCAGAGGGCTGGTGTATATGCAGAAACCACATTCCCAGTCAGTGATGCAGCAGACACCCCAGTCCTTTCAGGGCTGCAGACGCAGATCCAGCAGGCAACGTACAGGCCAATAGTGGGGGCAGCAGTCTTCCATCTCCTTTCCTGCTACTACGGCCAACATACCACTTTAGTTTGCCCTCAGAAGCACTTGCCCAACCAGTGTGCTGGAGGGAGAGTGCATGCAAGGTTCAGTACTTCGCACAGGATGACTATACATCACATCCGACGGATGGGTCTGTCAAATTGTTAAAAAGGCTACTCTCTGCCTTTAGTCCTCTCCCCACCCAACATTCCTCCCACATCATAAATTTTAGCAGAGCATCTACCCATCCAGCTACAAGAGTGTTGTAAAGGACTATCTTTTACTTGGTGTACCCCCACATTGCCCTTACTGTTTTTGCTGTCTGTAGAACTCTGTGCACTTTACCTCTGCTAACCAGAGGTAAAGTGCCTGTGGTCCGCCTTTCAACACAATGAAACTGCAACCCCCCACCAATGTTCCCTCTAATTTTTTTCCTCTGTGTGCGGCAGTGTAAGGTCTCTGTGCGCTGCAGCCAAGGTTATGTGCGCCAGGAACCAGACCACGCGTGTGGGTGCAGCGTCTAAAGAAAGGGCGCGGCCAACATTAAAGTGAAAGTGCGTATGGGGCACTTTTACACAAAGTGTATTAAAAATAAAGAAAAGAAAGAAAGCTTTTGTAGCACGGCCAGCTAAAGTGAAAGTGGTCACGCTGTGAATTAAGTAAATACGGCCCTCAGAGCACTGTATCTAATATGACCCCCAGGGACGGTTCCTTTTAAAGGCCAGAGGAGCGTAGCCCCACCCGCGGCGACTCTCCCCCACCCATTTAGACCATACCATTGTTACTACTTTATAATTATCATAGGCTGCTGGTGATGTTGTTGCTGCCCCTAGTAGGAAGCAGAAGTATCTGAGAAGTACTCTTACTACCCCCCTTCTACTGTGACCTCCGAAAGGACCTCCTAGGAGTGGATGTCTGAAGGACACTCATACCCATAGCTATGTCCGTGTCTTTCTTACGCTTTTCAAACATCTGGTCTACCTGCGGTCCAAAGAGGTGTTTGCGGTCAAATGGCAGGTTCAACAGATGCTGCTGTACCTCTGACTTAAAGCCAGAGACACAGAGCCAGGCGTGACATCTGACCAGGATGCTGGTGCTAACTCTGCTGGTGCTAACTCCCCTGGCCCTAGTGTCAGCCATGTCTAGAGCCCTGCAGACTGTGGCATTCAAAAAGGTTTTGGTTTGTTGTTGCCAACTATGGCCTGAAGGCAGTGGTGGTCTGACAGGTTGTTGTTGAATCTCTGGTTTGATACCCAACCTCGGGGCGGTGCTCTGCCTAGCCACGTTGTCGCTGCATGGCAGTGGGTTGTGTGTGGGTGCTGACCATACTTGCAGTCCAAGTCTTCGTCGACTCTGTTGCTTCAGGGACTTGTTCCCCCTCAGTTTTGGAGTGTGAGCTTGCCTCTGAACTGAACTGAACTGGACCAGCCGGAAAGAAACAATCCAACAATAGAGCTTGTGCCCATGTGCCCTGCCAACTAAGAGAGGAGTCACTATACCTCATGACTCGAACTGCTTCTTCGAAGAAAAAATAGTTGCAAATGTCTGAGCCCAACACTAGATAGCAGGAGTATGCAGTGCATGTGTATTTACAGCCACACATACTACAAACAAAACTCTCCTAACAGTCACAATGCTTTTTCAATGTTTTTTTGCCTCGCCGCATAAATGCAATTCCTTTTATATGTTATGGTAGGGTTTATTTGTAGAGTTATCATACAAAGATGCTTCTTGGTTTTGGAAGACAGCTATAAAACCAGTGTCTGAGAAATAAAGCCCGGAAGATAATTATTAAAAATCTGGGTTTTCAGTTAGTGTCTAAAACAGTAGGTTTGTTTCTGCCTGCAAACCAAACTCAAAGAAGAGAGTTCCTCAGTTTGGCTGCTTCTGTACAAACAGCATGGTCTCCATAAGTGGCTGTTCTGGTTTTAGCGCTGACAAGCATCAATTGGTTGAGGGAGCATGGCTGTTGACAGAAGTAGCATTTATTGGCCAGAAAATATTGAATTCTGAGGTGTATCTTGGTTTTCTTTAAATGCTTTTGTTTTAAAATAAAAATGTCATGGCATAAACCATATTTGGAGAGTAAAACATAGTTTGCGCCATTTACAGTACAATGATATGAAATCATTTGTAGTGTACAACAGCTTAAACCACTGCAGTTGTGTAAGCTTCATTATGATTTTTTCTCTTTTTTTTTTTTTAAAACTCCCCTGTCAATACACATAGCTATTGACCTAACACACATGACTGACAGTAGTGACAATCATTCAAAAGAAAATCTGATTTCTGTATCCTTCCATATTTAAACATAAATACAGACTGAAAAATAGATTGTTTTCTGTCTGCATGTATCTGTAAAAAAAATCAGTTGAAAAATTAGTAAAAACAGAGAACTGGGAGCCTTAATCATGACCCGCTCGAAGTTTCGCTACTCGTGAGTCAAGACCCTTGCCCGCACCTAACCATGGTAATTAATTCCATGCACATGCCATGTTAATTAAATTAAATGTGGTCACGCTGATTAGGCCTCAACTTCTAGCATTGTTTATTTCTTTTGAAAAGTCATTGTAACTACCTTGTTGAAACGCTGCATAAGAAAAAAACAGCCCCATCAGCAAATGTAAATAAGACAGGTGGTTAAATCCGTTACTAGTTCTGTTCGGATAATATTTTCCTTTTTGGAGCAAGAGTCTATACACAATGAGATATTCCAGCCCAATTTAAAAGATGGACATCGGTATCCTAGAAGCCTTAGGACTACTGGGAATGTGAAAGTAGGCTAAACTCCCAAGGTCTCCATCAAATATTTCACTTTTTATTTGCACTTAAAAACTTGCATTGATAGGATTGCTAAGGTAATCTCCTGTGGACTTCTAATTCATCACGGTATAATGGCCCAATTTGGTCTCCAAAGAGTGTTCATCAGTCTAGCAGCTTTAGTTATGATATATGGTATGTCAGAAATCGTACTTGTTCAAACTGAGATGTTTCCTAAGAGTTGCCAATCATCAATTCCTATCACATTGGACTTCACACACAAAATAAGATGTATTATGATAAAGAGAATTGCTGAATTAAATAGCTGAAAAACAAGGGTACAATGTAATTAATTGCAGGCGTTCAATAATCTTATTTTTTAATATCAGTAACCTTCTGAGCATCTGACAGAAAGGTAGACCCTTTAGGAATATCAAGTATATCTTCAATTCTGAACCATAAATCCAACACCATGCCGCTCGTTCATATATCATGTTCCGACTTTTCAGCAGAGGCTGCAAATGTTTTGTATACAAAGCTTATCCATCCTTATCATATGTTATTATCAGACTGTACATGGTAGACATTCATAAAAGCCAGGCATCCCAATCTAATGGGTAAGACCGATGAGCAACAGCGCACCATAGGGGACTTTTTGAAAGGTGGAAAGGAACTGCCTAGACCATTTCAACCACTTAACAAACACCACGTCAAACTACAGTGTCTCTAGAAATCACTGAAATTATTAAAAGTCACACATAGCAGTCTGAAACCATGGCAGCTGTGTAAGTCGTGCTTTTGGACTTGATGCATGTTTTTTTGTTAATGGGGCGCGGCTAGGGCTGATTGTGAGCTTTGTGAAAATAGCCCTGTTAATTGCAGCACTGTCATGCGCTGCAATTAACAGGAATATTTTCACAAAGCTCACAATCAGCCCACCCAGCAGCCTCCATTAAAAAAACATGCATCAGTCAAAAGCTACGACGTGTTAACACACGTCGTGCTTTTGGACTTGATGCATTTCATTTCTTAATAGAGTGCGGCTGCTGGCTGATTGTGGGCCTTTGTGAAAGTATTCCTGTTAATCGCAGCACTGTCATGCGCTGCAATTAACAGAAATATTTTCACAATGGCCTAATCAGCCCCTAGCCGATGCTCCATTAAATGAAATGCAGCAAGTGCACGAGCTTCTTACTGCTGAATGCGTGCACAGGATGCCATAAAAGCAAACTTACCTCCTGCCACTTCCGGCGACGCAAACGCTCTCGAGGGATCTGCTGTGTGTGCGCTTCAAATAGGACACTGCGCGCTCGGACTGAAAGATGTGCGCGCCCTTGCGCGCAGCTTCCTGGGAACACTGCCCCCACCCCCTCCCCCTGATTGGCACATATAACTTGCATGTAAGTAACTGGTATATGGTACCACAGTGTACCCAGGGCCCATACGTTAAATGTCACAAGTGGTCTGCAGCACTCCTTGTGCCATCCCCTATAGAGGCAATGTAAACATGACTGCAGGCTTGCCACTAACATCATAGCTGTGCATGTTTAAACTGCAAATTCGACTTTTCAAAATAACCTCTTTTGACCAGCCTAAACCCTCATTTTAGTCACCATTAAGCTGGTCTTACATGCCCATAGGGCAGGCACATGGTATTTAAAAGTAGGGCATGTAAAGGTTTAATGTTAAACATGTCCTTACAGTGAAAAGGCCCTCAGAGCTATTTTCACTGTAGATGGGGTAGCTGTTCCATAGGAAAGCATTTGGATACAATATTAATTGATTAGGGAGTGGCCCTGAGTTTCCCCCACCGACAGGCTGGCACTGGGCATAAATGTGGCATTGGAACTGGACCTGTGGAAGAACAGAAGAGGACTGACCTGCTGTCTGTGACCTGAGAAGAGCCTTCAAGACTTGACCTACGCTCCCTCTTGTTCCCAGGACAAAGATGTGAATCTAAAGGTCATAAGGCTGACCTCCTTTTTGGGTTACAGGGACACAACAAGCTTCAAGAGGCCTTTTCCTGCATTTGCAGCTGACCAGTTCCAACTGAACTTGCCCTGGACCCTGCTACTGGCTTCTGCTGGAGTGAGTCTTGACCCCCCCCCCCCCCTTTCCCTCCCAAGTGCTGCCCGCAAGGTCCTGGACCCTCGGCTGGTGTTAAATTGTGCTCCTCTTAAAGCTTCTTGAAACCTGGGACATGGGCACTTTTTGACAACTTTTTTGCTCTTAGAACCGACGTTGGACTGGGACCAACCTAGCCAAGTTGATTTGACAGAGGTGCATCGCCACTGGGCCAAAGATTAAGGTTGCTCCCACTACCACCTTCTCTGCAGCAGCAAATCTGAATTCAGAGGCACCTTGTAGAGAAGATATGCTGCCTCGTGGAGCCCTCTTTAGCAACGTCTGCAACCTTGCCCCGCTGGGAGAATTCGAGCTCCAAAAATGTGATTAAGGCAGAAATCTTCAACGGGTGAAGGTGCAAATCTGGCAGGTGAGAGACCTTCTCTGAGCTTGAAATTAAAATGTCTTTCTCTGGGCTTTCTTGCCAAAAATTAATGGCTTCACCAAGACCTCGTTCAGTGGCTATCCAGTGATGCGGTCCCTATTCTGCCACACCCTGCTTCTTTGCCCAGCTGAAGACTTTTGACTTCCACAAGACTAAGGCCCTGATTTATAATCTATAAACAAACAACAATATCTCAACTGGTATTATTGAGAGGACTGGTAATCAAGTATGTACACAACATTACAAGAAAAGAAACAGGGAGACTCATAATTTGAGGGGCTCCGACCCTGGTGGTTCACACCTTACCTCCCCCCCCCCTCCCCCCCGGCCGATATCTATATCGACTCTGCCCACACCGGATTCCTTCAGAACCAAACGTTATTTTTCCACTTTCCTACAACTTGGATCAGCCCATCCGTGGGCTCTTTGCCAGCAGGATTCCTACTGCTGAGCCGCTCTTGTGATTACTCCAGCCTTCCCTTCCATCGCACCACAGTCCCGCACCTTCATTGGTAACCTGGTCCTGATGATGATCCGAAACCACTAGGATCGAAACGCCGTCGACATACCAGCGATATTCACGGCGCCTTTTACTGTGGTCCACTAAAATGTCTAAAAATATGATAAATCAATGAAAGTAATCCACTGTGAACCATAAGTCCTCTTGTATATATTTGTCACTGCTCTACTCTGCGCCACCGCTGTTTTTCCCACTTGTCACCCGCACCGTTCACCTCTGAGTGTCACGAGCACTTGCGTGCACAAAGTTTTTGGGTTACCTATGCAATAATTGCTTACAGTGCTAATACAACTGTTCCCAATTGTTTTCTACAACCATTGTTTCCCTCTTGTACTCGGTCAAATACATGATGTCTTGAGCACGTTTGAATCAAATTATGAGTCTCCCTGTTTCCTTTCTTGTAATGTCGTGTACATACTTGATTACCAGTCCTCTCAATAATACTGGTTGAGATATTGTTGTTTGTTTATACTTCCTTACCCTGATCTCAACTCAGTCTATGGGTTTATTCCTGTTGTTTGTATCTATACTGATTTATAATCTGGCAGGGTAATTTACTCCATCGCCCTGCTGTCTGCCTAATGATGAAATGTCTGCTGATCCAGCAGATATTTCAAGCATTGACGGGACCCGCCGTCGGGTAGGCAAGCAGACAGTCAAACCAAGTTTGACCACGGCGGAGATAAAATAGTCTCCACCGCCATCAAACTATGGTTGAATTTAAATTCGGGCTGACCATAGTCTTGGCCGGGCGAGATCGCCGTCGCGATTAGGTTCCCTCTCCGCCAAGTTCCAAATCAGGCCCTAAGTCTGAAGGTAAAATTCTCCACCGGGACAAACTTGGTCCTTGTACTCAACACTCACTTCATCACAGTCCGCCTTAAACCTTGCCATGTCCCAGATCAAGCGCAACCAGATGACCGTGATAGGCGCATAACGCTTTTTGGTGCTATTTTGAACATTAAACTTAAAAAATTCATAACTCTGGCTCTACATCCTGGATTTGTGTCGAATTTATTAAAATGTACTCCATTTTTAGGTCTCGCCTGAGCCAGCGCTTGCGCTGCTCTCGGCGAGAGATTTAGTAAATGGGTTTTGAAAGTGCTAACCCAGTGGCTTTTGCTGGCCTCCAGCTTGCGTTCACGATGGCGTGCACGCGCACAGCTGCCATCCATTCCTCGCATCGCTGAGGCGCCATCTGGCTTTCCTCCCCTCCCTCACCCGCTCCTCCCCTCCCTCACCAGAGAGCGCATCTCGCGGTCGCGCGTCTTTTTAACTTTTAGCGCGAGCGCGCGCGCTTCTCGTTCTCCCTTGTTGTTTCTTCTTTTGTACCAACCAATTTCTGTTAGTGCCCATATATAATCCAAATCTAACATTATCAATTAAAAAGCTGCACCTTCAGTCACTGAAAACCAGGTCGGATTGTCAGATCACACCAACTAAAAAGTACATTCGTCCTGGGTTACCAAAAGTTAAGAAAGTCACTTCTTTCAATCATGCCACAACTAACCGCTTATTATGGCCGAGCAATTTCCCTACGCGACTAATAAAGGAATTAAGTAACCATTTATCCCACGAGCAAGGCGGCAATTGAACACTTCCTGTGGGTTGGGGCTTTAATCAGACCATATTGCACCTTGATTCTCCCTCCTAGCAGGCCACCGCTCCACCCACAGAACAATATACTGCTTCCGGACGCTTTCAAGCGAGCAAGCAGCGCATATCTGCATTTTCTACAGTCAATATATATTAACTGGCTACCGGGTCTAAGTAACAATTGACTGATACTTAATTGGTCAATATAAATTCTGCTGCGGCATCTTATTTGAAGAATGCTTCGTCGGAACCTAGCTACTGCGTTACCACAAATTATTAGACCAGTGCACTAAAACGTATTGAGCATTTAACATCAATAAGAAAAAATAATTATTAAGGTGCCCCTACAGTACTAAATCGAAAATTACTTGTTGTCACTCTTACCTATAATAGGAGCAAGGTGATGTTTTGGTTTTATTCAATTTTAGACCTTTTGATTGTTTGAAACATACAAAGAATCATTCCATGGGTTTGCTTAATAGGATTTTTTTCAATTCAACGTGACATTTGAAGCGTCACTGGTCATTGCTGAACGTTCTTAAATAACATTTGATCCCGATTAATCATTATTTTCACTGTCCAACAGGTCAATTTGAGATTTTATTTGTACAGTGCAGTATTCTAGAATTTGACACTTTTTCTCTAGGCGCAGCGCTCTGCCCACGTGCCCTCTTGAGAGACTAGCTTTTTGGGGGTGGATGGTGGGGCGGGATGATCAACATCTGCCCTGCAATTAAACGCATGTATTTTGCAGTGGCTCCGTCATCACGCGCGCCAGACCTCCAGGGCACGCTGCTTCCCAGCCTGACGTATGTTGACATTTCGAAAGTGGCCGAGGTCGCCCTGACTCCCAGGGCTTAGTTTATGGCCGCCCCGCCCTGAGGTAATACTTGGTGTGCTCTCGTCTGAGCCATAAAAGCCCCTTAGCACAGTAGGGTTGTGCCAGGGGACACATTTGTTTACTTTACGAGTGCATTTAATGTGGAGAATGCTCACTTAACTGGAATCGGCATGGGATTAGAGAACGCGCATTAGTAAGGTCAGCGGCTTGTCTTAATGCACTGTGTAAAACACACATTAAAGAACACACGTAATCGCCTGTTCCGGGGAAGGGCGTGATTGTGGGTTTACCATGACGGTTATGAAGAGACAGCTTTCTATATACATACACAACAATGCTGAGTAAAGCAAAGCACCGGCCACATGTACCCCGCCGAGCAACCACGCGACAAGTATGTGCAGAGAAATGAGAATGTGCACAGCCGTACATTTATGCGTCATCATGCGGCACTGAACGCTCACTTTAAATGTTGCCTTTCTCTCTAGCTTGTAAACACATCACATAGCGCCTTCACAATTAGCCAAATAATATTTGCCATACGTTTGTGTAGATTTTTCTATACCATGATGCTATTCCGGATGCTGCCCGAAATTCCTTTTCATAGGAAAACGTAACAAGCATTGGCATAGCCAATAGGTCTTGCCTTTGGGACCTTATAAGTGTTTAGCCATGCAACAGTTGATGTTGTTGCACCAAGGATATTGTGCTGCATAACTAAATACTTATAAGGTCCCAAAAGCGAGACCTATTGGCTCTGCCAATGCTTGTTCTAAATTGGGTTGGGATTGTTCTTGTGACTTTATTGCTGTTTGAGTACTGCATAAATACTTTACAGATTGCCTCTAAAGTAAGCCTGCCTCCTCTGTGCCATAGCTACGAGGGCATTGTGCTCAAGTTAATTTAGTGTCTTTAGTGGTTAACGGACAAGGATTGTGGTTATTATTTGAGGTGAGTACTCATCCTCCCCCACCCCCCAACGAATACCATAATGCTTTTCAAGGAGATACGGCTGTTGTTCGCCAAGGGTGTCTTGAAGTGGTTCTCAACTTTTTGACTTCTGGGGATTCTCACTTAATCATTACTGGAACCTGGAATCATTAGTAGAAGCCAGGGACACTGGCCTAATCATTTTTGATAATTTGAAACGCAAAACAGTACACAAAAAAAATCAGTCATCAGATTGTGTGTGTGTGTGTGTGTGTGTGTGTGTGTGTGTGTGTGTGTGTGTGTGTGTGTGTGTGTGTGTGTGTGTGTGTGTGTGTGTGTGTGTGTGTGTGTGTGTGTGTGTGTGTGTGTGTGTGTGTGTGTGTCCGTGTGTGTGTGTGTCCGTGTGTGTGTGTCCGTGTCCCTGTGTGTGTGTGTCCCCGTGTGTCCGTGTGTGTGTGTGTGTCCGTGTGTGTGTCCTCTCACAAGTGGTTCACTTTTGCCGGGTTGCGGGCGCTCATGAAGGTGCATAGTCGCTGTGGTTGAACCAAACCGCTTTAAATATATCCAACGAATTCCTCTCTAAGAGAAAAAGAGGGTCGCACTCCAGCAGTCTTACTCCAGTGATAGTTTATTCTTTTAGCAGGCACAGACCAACCAACGCGTTTCAGTATCGCAGATACCTTGATCACGTATGTGTATATATTCACTGAAAAAACCACAGGTTTCAGGGACGTTATAGTTAGAAATGAGCATTTAAAAAACCTCAGCAGTGCATTGCGGGGGGTGCGAGTTATAGTTAACTCAACTAACTATAACGGCCGAATTTCTCTGGTTTTGTACGAGTGAAATGTCCAACTAACTATAACGTTCCTGAAACCTGTGGTTTTTCAGTAAATTTCAAAGGTTTTTTAAATGCTAATTTCTAACTATGCCTGCAGAGGTAGGACATGAGCAGAAAGAGGAAGAAAGGCGCAGAAATAAGCAAGAGAAATGCAGAAAGAGGCAACAGAAGTGCAGAAAGAAGCAAGAGATATGCAGAAAGAACCAACAGAGGTGCAAAAAGAGGCCTTGTTGCAAAGTCATCCTGTGCCCCCAACTTTTTGCTGACTGGTACTGGTGGTAACTGACTGTCTAACCAGGCCCGGAGCGAGTGCAATGCTGAAAGACACTTGGAATACAGTGAAAACACCTACATACACTAGAGTACACTACGGGTTGGGGTACCCCTGTGATTGGCATGACCTCCACTGTAAGGCCCTAGTACATAATAGAGCAGGGGGATTAAAACTACCTCTAAGTCAGAGGTGCAGAAATAGGAAAGAGAAGTACAGAAAGAAGCAACCGAGGTGCAAAAAGAGGCGAAAGGGGTGCAGAAACAAGCAAGAGAAGTGCAGAAAGAGGCAGGAGAATTGCTGAAAAAAGCAACAGAGGTGTAGAAAGAAGCAAGAGAAGTGCAGAAAGAACCAACAGGGGTGCAAAAAGAGGCGAAAGGGGTGCAGAAAAAGGTAGGAGGGGTACACAAAGAGGCAAGAGAGGTACAGAAAGAGGCAGGAGGGGTGCAGAAAGAAGGAAGAGAAGTGCAGAAAGAAGTAACAGGTGCTGAAAGAGGCGCAAAGGGAGCAGAAAGAGCAAGAGAAGAGCAGAAAGAGGCAAGTGAGGTGCAGAAAGAGGCAAGAGGTATAGAAAGAGGCATGATAACTAGAAAGAGGCAAGAGAAGTGCAGAAAGAGGCACTTGAGGTACAGAAAAAGGCTCGAACTGCAGAAAGGCAAGAGAAGTGCAGAAAGAGGCAAGAGGTGCAGAAACAGGCAAGAGAAATGCACAAAGAGGTGAGCGGATCAGAGAGGTGTAGAAAGAAGCAAGAGGTGCAGAAAGAGGCACTTGAGGTGCAGAAAGACGACAGGTGCAGAAAGAGGCAAGAGAGGTGCAGAAAGAGGCAAGAGATGCAGAAAGAGGCAAGCGAGGTGCAGAAAGAGGCAAGAGGGGTACAGAAAGAGGCAAGGGAACTGCAGAAACAGGCAAGTGAGGTGCAGAAAGAGGCAAGAGGTGCAGAAAGAGGCAAGAGATCTGCAGAAAAAAGCAACAGGTGCTGAAAGAGGCAAGTGAGGTGCAGAAAGGGGCAAGTGAAGTGCAGAAAGAAGACAGTGAGGTGCAGAAAGAGGAAGAATGGTGCAGAAAGAAGCAAGAGAAATGCAGAAAGAGGCAAGAGAGGCACAGAAAGAAGAGGTTTGTGCACCATTAGTACCAGTTTAACACACACATTATGCAATAAGTAACACGTGACCATTCCAGCTTTGCAAAGGGCCTTCAACCAAGCTGTAACACGTGACGCTGCATTTTTGGGAACATTTGAGCCGTTTGAGCTAGAAACAAGGCTTTTTTTTGTTCAAATCTGCAGATTAGGCAGCAGATGATGGAATATTTGGCAAATGCGGAAAATGTTTAGTTATGTGAAAATTGGTGCAGCTGAACAGTCACATAATTCCAGTGGCCCTGCTCATTTCTCCGACTAGGTCCAGAAGTGCTCCTCAGTGGTTCCTTCTTTTTTTGTGTCTCATTGAGTTTATAGTTTAGTTTCTGTGGAAACGAGGAAGACTAAACCTGAGGTTATCACTCCACAACACAGACTACAATACCACATAATTAGTCGCGAAAACACATAATCCCACTCCACATAATTCCTATACACTAAATACCACATACTTTCTATTCACATAATTTCACTGCACAACATACCACATAATTCCACTACACACAACGTAGATCCACTCTACACCAAAAAACATTAGTAAAAAACTTTTACATTTACAACGCAAATAGCTCTAACTCTCGCAAATGCGAAACCTATTACATTGCAAATGCTTCTTTAACTAGTAGTCGCATTTGCAGAGTGGTGGAGAAAGGGTGCTGGGCCTCCGACCAGCGCTCAGGAATTCCGCTGCGTAGGACTTACAGGAGGTACCAGGAGGGTTTCTTGGCCCCCAAAGTCCCTCGGGAGTAAAGTGGACTTCATCCCCCATCCCGTAGTCTGCCAGGAGAGGAGGCGCGTTTGCAGAGTGGTGGAGAAAGGGCGCGTGGCTTCCGAAGACGTCTTAGCAATCCCACTGTGTGGGACTTACTGGAGGTAAAAGAGGGGTAGTTGGCCCCCAAGGACACCCTTGGGGGCCAACTACCCCTCCTTTTACCTCCAGTAAGTCCCACACAGCAGGATTGCTAAGTCCTCATAGCAGTCCATGGCCCCTTTGCCCACCACTCTGCAAACGCGCTCCCTGGTGCACTCTGAGGGCCTGATTCACAGAACTAACTTACGTCAAAAACGTAAAGTTAGTACTTTTTGGTATTCACAGAATACACTTACTCATTTTGGTATTCACAGAATGCACTTACTCATACTAACTTTATGTCCGCACTCGGGCCGGAGATTCCGGCCCGGAGGTGGAGATTCCGGCCCGGAGGTGGAGATTCCGGCCAGTGGCGGAATGTCCGCCACCGGCCGGAGTCTCCACCTCCGGGCCGGAATCTCCACCACCGGGCCGGAGTCTCCGGCCCGAGTGCGGACATAAAGTTAGTATGAGTAAGTGCATTCTGTGAATACCAAAATGAGTAAGTGCATTCTGTGAATACCAAAATGAGTAAGTGTATTCTGTGAATACCAAAAAGTACTAACTTTACATTTTTGACGTAAGTTAGTTCTGTGAATCAGGCCCTTGGATGGGCATTGCAGTAACCTTCGCCGCTGGGGGTCCTTTGGGGCCAACTAGTCTACCTCTTACCTCCAGTAAGCCCCACACAGTGGGATTGCTGAGAGGTGGACACAGGCCACGCCCCCTTTCTCCACCACTCTGCAAACGCGCCTCCTGGCACGCTCTTTGTTGGGGGATGAAGTCCCCTTGCCTCCTGGGGGCCAACTAGCCCACCAGGTACCTCCAGTAAGCCCCACACAGCTGGATTGCGGAGTGGTCCGAGGCCACGCCCCCTTTTTACACCACTCTGCAAACGCGCCGCCTGGCGCACTGCTGCTCGGGGGATGAAGTCCACTTGTGTCCTGAGGTCCTCAGGACACAAGAGGACCTCATCGCCCCACCAGCAGTGCGCCAAGAGGCGCATTTGCAGAGTGGTGTAAAAAGGGGCGTGGCTTCGAACCACCTCTCTGCAACCCAGCTGTGTGGCGCTTACTGGAGGTACCTGGTGGGCTAGTTGGCCCCCAGGGACCCTCCGTATTCAAGGGGACTTAATTCCCCAACTTAGAACGCGCCAGGGCGCGCATTTGCAGAGTGGTGCAGGGAGGGGGCGGGGCCTCCGGCGAGATGTCGGCTTTTCTTTTTAAAAAAAATATTTGTAGAAGGGGGGCTGTGTGGCCCCCCTTCTTTTACTATTTTTTGGGCACTGGGGACCCCATCCCCCAAGGCCTGAGCATTTTTTTATTTTTTTTTTAAACGGGCAGGGGGCCGCGTGACTTCCCTTCCCTGGGCCGCTATTGGCTCCGGGGACCCCATCCCCCCGGGGCCAGGCCAGCATTTTTTTTTAAAATTATTTTGGAGGGAGGCCACGTGGCCCCCCTCCTGAGGCCTATAATGGCCCCGGGGACCCCATCCCCCGGGGCATTGTCTCGTTTTTTATTTTATTTTTAAATAAAATAGTACAGGAGGGGGCCGCGTGGCCCCCCTTCCCTTGGCCACTTCTGGCCCCGGAGACCCCATCCCCCATCGCCTGGCCAGCCTGTTATTTTTTTTAGGAGGCGACCACGTGGCCCCCTCCTAAGGCCAATTATGGCCCCGGGGACCCCATCCCCGGGGCCGGCCTTCCTTCTTTTTTTATTTTTTGAATAATTAAAAGGGAGGGGGCCTCGGGGACCCCATCCCCCGGGGCCGGCCCTCAAGTTGGGGACCGTGGGGGGAGCCCCAATGCCCCCACGGTCCCGCCGGCTCCCCGCCTCCTGCGGGATCCGGCATTGCTTTAGGGCAAGGTGAGCTGCTTACTTGCAGCTCCCCTTCCCCAAAAGCAATCTGCTTTGCTTTGCTTTTTGGACGCGAGAGCAGGAAACCTGCTCTCGCTTCCATAAAGCAGAGTTTGCTATGACAGGGCGGGAGCTGTGCTCCCGCCCTGTCATAGCAAACGGCAATGTCCCGGGGGTGGGCACCCCGGGACAATACAGGAGCCGTCCCTGGGGGGTGGCTGTCCCCAGGGCCATCAAGGGCTCCAGGGGGGGCCACGCGGCCCCCCTACCTTCATTTGCATAGCCCCAGGGAGGTGGTGGTCCCCGGGGCTGGGGGTCCGTAACGGACCCCATATTACCATATTCAATGCTCCGGGGAGGTGGAGGTCCCCGGGGCAGTGTGGGGGGGCTCGAGCCCCCCCACACTAATTATTTTCAAAGCCCCAGGGAGGTGGCGTTCCCTGGGGCTTGGGAGGGGCCTGCGAGGCCCCCCACCCTAATTTCAAGTAAGCCCCGTGGAGGTGGAGGTCCCCCGGGCTTGTGGGGGCCCGCGAAGCCCCCCGCCCTTATTTCATTATGCCCCGGGGAGGTGGCGGTCCCCGGGGCTGCAGGGGGGCCGCGTGCCCCCCACACATCATGAATGAAGCCCCGAGGAGGTGGCGGTCCCCGGGGCTGCGGGGGCCCCTGCGGCATAATTTGGCATGCCCCCGGGACCTGGCCCACCCGGGGGCTTAAGTAGAACGAAGCGCGGGAGCCCGCGCTTCGTTTTTTTTTGTTTTGTTTTTTTTAATATAATTTCGGCCGTATTGGCGCACCCAGCGCGAATTCGGCCGAAATTATTTTTTAAAAAATGCTTTCTTTGGCCCTGGGGGTCCTTTTGGGACCCCCTGAGCAGGCCTAGGGGGGTCAGGGTGTTTGTACCCTACCCCCTTTTCTTATTTTTCATCTTCTTTTTTCTGATTTCAACCGAGTCACAAGATGGCTGCCAACACTGCCTGGTTTGGAGTGTTGGCAGCCAATCAGAAGTCAGCTCGTGCTCGGGATAAGTCGCGAATCCGCCTCGGTGCTGAGATATATACATTTTTATTTTTTGGAATTTCTCTGGAACTACTGAACGGATTTACATCATTTAAAAAAAAAAAAAGGTTGCTTTCTGAAACGAGAGCTACCTGGAAATTTACATCGGGAAAACGCGTTTTGGGACCCCCCTTTTTTCTCAGCCCCCGCTTGACGAATCACCCCAAAACTTTCAGGACGGGAGCTGACCGGAGCGGGCCATTAGTTTTGAAAATTTCGCGAAGATTCGTCAAACAGTGCCAAAGATATTGGCAAATCAAAAACGCTTTTCCTATGGAAACTAGGTCCTAACTATAACTACCTACTGCAACCGCCAGTTGGTAAAATATATATATATATATATGCTGCCCTTGTGTGCTGATGTCAATCGTGCATCAATGTTCAAGAATTTGTAGGTGTTGCGGAGGCTATATGGGCATGGATGTTGCTTGTGGACTTGGCTAACCATGTGCAGGGTATGGTAGATGTTGCAAATGGCTTGGAGTACGCATATGGCTGAGGCGTCGGGAAAGTATGGTTGAGCCTCGCCGATGGATACAGATTCACTTCATGTCCTCACAGTGTTTATAGTCCTGAACTTTTTTCACCTACAAATCAGTGCTATCAGGTGTGTTAGTGCAATTCGTTCAGTGGAAGCAAATCAACCCTATAGCATCTAGAATGCATTTTAGCTGACACATAAAATTCCAGTACTGGAAACTGCGTCCGTAATTACATGGAGTCAGGTGGTCAGCCGAGAATGAACTCTCTCCCTCAAACCCCCCTTTGGAGTCCGTCCAGAAACCATACTGCCCAGTGTTGGACAGCCACTCTTTCTTTAGACCCCTAAAGCTGTCATTCCTAGAGCTTTGCCCTGCAGTGTACAGAATGTATATTGTACTTCGTTTTTAAGAAAGGCGGCTCACCAGTCTTTTGCCTAAAATATTTTCATTTCTCAACATATATTTCACTGTATCCACTGACCATCCGATCTTCCTTTCTCATCTCCAGGATCTCGCTGCCTCCTGCTCTGCGTCAGGTTCTCCTCCTGAGTGTTGCACCAAGAGATGATTCATGATATACTGCGCAATGGTATCACTGCAGGGTATTTGTTTTCTAGGAGGAATTTCCCCTGGTTTAGTTATTGGCAGTGGGCTTTGTTCAGTTGATTGTGTTCTTGTCCCTTGGAAGATGACAAGTCTTCCTTTAACACTTACATCTCCCTCCATTTCATGTTAAATATTGTGCCCATAACCATTTCTTTGCAAATGCTGTTTGGCTTCTGTGCCAGCGCATTCCTCAGAGGGATCAGAATAAAATACCAAGCTGCGATGCATTTGATAGGTCAACTTTTTCCAGAGTTTTACCTTTTCCCAGAGGTTCTAAGGGCATGATAATGCTGGCATCATAGCCCTTATCACTGCACAACTTGCCCTTTAAACCGTGTGTTAAAAAAAAAAAAATACCCAAGGTCAACAAAAGGAAAGTTGTACACTGCGGCAGAATCATTGCTTGTATCCCAATTAGTGCCCTTGAATGCTATAAATAGACTAGGGGCACGATTTAGAGTTTGGCAGACAAGGTACTCTGTCACATACTTGATGGAATACCCTTCCCACCAAACACTTGGTCCAGCCACCTCATTTAGAGACGGGCGAACCTTAAGAATTATTTTGACTTGGTCCTTACTCTGTTGAAGAAATACTTCCTACAACAGCCCGACGGAGTTCAAGACATCCGAGTAAGGACATTACACTGTCTGCCCCATTTAGGGTGGACAGTGTAATGCCTTTTTTTTCTGTCCGCCATCGCCAGGAGAAGCCTGGTGGTGAGGGACAGGAAAAAAAAACAATAATGATCCCCACAATTTGGGAGGGATCTCCCAGGTTGTGCGGGTCATTAGTTTTTGGTTTTTCAAAAACAAACTCCCACTTTGAAAGTTTGTTTTTGAAAAATAAAAGACTGTCAATAGTTTTGAGGCAGGCCGTCAAAACCAACTGCAGCCTTACACCAAACATTTAGTACTTTGAAAGGAATTGCCATGACAGAGCTTCCTTTCAATGTACAGAAATGACAGCAGGGCTGGCAGTCACCTCTAAATTTGGTGGGAGGCGTACCTTCATAACGGCACAGGGAAATCAGGCCTTGTATCTGAATTGAATCAGGGACCTTTAAGGCCCATCGATATTACTAAATATGTTTGTTAGCACCTTTCTGCCTGCTTGCACAACTCTTGATTGTTTTTCCCACTTAACCATGTGCTACCTTAAAGAGGTTTCGACCGAGTAAATGGCAGGTCGCGAGACAAAAAAACCCCCATATATTGAGAAAGTCAATTGTTAGAAATTGGGTTACTGTTTGACAGGGGTGTGAGCCCTGGTGAAGCAGCATCAACAATCCTAGTCAGGGTAAGGCACAAGCAACCCCAAATAAACCTATGCACAACCCCCTGGTAGCTTGGCACAGAGCAGTCAGGCTTAACTTGAGTATTTGTGCAACACTTAAAACAGTGAAAACCCCACACAAAAACATCCCACAACCAGTTTGAGAAATGGAGCTTAATTTAATAGAAAAAACAAGACCAAAATTACAAAAATCCAATCAGTAGAACCTGACTTATGAATTTTTAAAGAATAAACTGCAATATAGCGCCTAAAAGTATAATACACAGGGGCGTGGCTAAGCGGTCCAGCAGGGCGGACACGGCTTAGCCGAGCTCCCGTAGCCCCAAAGTTATCCTTCACAATCCTGCTGGCTACTTGTGAATACGATGCCGAAGCCGGACACACCGGAAGTAGCCCAGGTCCGAAGACACAATCCGGCCTCACTATCATCGCAGTGACGCCTGGACGCCATAGAACGCCTGCATCCAGGATCCGAGGCGTAGCAGCCTGCAATCCACAAGGAGATCGCAGCGGCCGTCAGGTCGGACCGTGGCGCAGAGGGAGACGGCCCGTGGCAGATCGGTCATGGCGGCTGTACCCGGACCCCATAGAACCGCCGTGTTCTAGATTGAAGGTAGGCGAAGGCGCGTATATCAAGCGCAGCCCCGGGGCCGGGAGAAGAGACCTTGATCCTTGCGGCACCAGGAGCTGGGCCCGCCCCAGAGCTGAGGTGCTGGAATCGTGCAGCCGCTGGGGCAGGGCCGCGATGCTGAGTTAGCCTGGAGGATCGGCGACTGCAGCCTGGGCTGTTCCTCGCTGGCAGCGGATCTCTTCGGAGTCGGCCGGGACGCTCACCATTGGCGTGAGGAGGCTGCGGCGGGCGCTACAGACTCCATAGACGCCATCAATCAGGGGAAGCTCAGGTGAGGTGCTGACACCCTCCCAAAAGCAGTGGGAACCTTTGTGCACCCTACAAAGGCACCGCACTGGGCGGGGCTTGAGGGAGTGTAACAAACCCAAGCACCACAGTGCCTCCAGGCCGCAAACATCGTGGGACCTAGATAATACCTCCGGGAGTGGCCGATCTCCATAGTGGCCTTCATATAGTCCACCACGATTTACTCAGATGAGGTGCTGACACCCTCCCAAGGGCAGTGGGAACCTTTGCGCACCCTAACAAGGGACCGCACTGGTGGGGGATTGAGGAAGTGTAGCACACGCAAGCACCACAGTGCTTCCAGGCCGCAAACAACTTGGGACCTAGGTAATACCTCCGGGGGTGGCCAATCTCCATAGTGGCCTTCACATAGTCCGCCACGATCTACTCGAGGCCTAAGGTAAAGTAAGAAGTCTGGGGGCAGTGCCCGTTAGAGGTGGGGGGTGCCGCCCCATCGACGGAGGCAGCCGGGCCAGGTCCCGGTGCGGCTTGTGGGTGCGGGAGACCCCCCCCTGCACTTAACCCCGAATTGCATGCCTTCAGTGCCATATAATATCATAACGATTATCAGCGCTACCATCAGCTAGCCCATACCATGCCGCCAACATGTCTAAAGGTCAGTCAGCTGGTCCTTCAACAAAGCAAAGTACAATGGGCAAATTCACAAATGGCAGTTCTAGCTCCGTTGCGGGAGACACGCCTAACACAACACCTGATACCGCCACCATCTTTGCTGCAATAACGCGACATGCTGGATGCAAAAATTGGTGCAGTAGGAGCAGACATCATGTTGATGCGACAAGACCTACGTAATGTGGTGAGACCGGCTCAGTCTAGGATTTCTGGGGCCGGTGTTGCCATCACAGGACTGCAAAAGCGTGTTACTTCACTTGAAACACTTACGCAGGGTCTGGCCACCCGTGTAGAGGATGCGAAGGGGAGGGCTCGCCGCAATAACTTACGCTTTGTGGGATTCCCAGAAGGCTGCGAGGGCTCCGACATGTGTGGGTTCCTGGAGCAGTGGCTCAAATCCTGGATTCCGGACTGGAAGCTGTCATCGTGCTTCATCCTGGAGTGGGCCCACCGAGCCCTGGCGGTCAGGCCTACCCCGGGCGCTCGCCCTCGACCAATCATTACTCGAATCCTCAATTATCATGATCGAGATGTCATCCTGAGACGGGCCCGGATCCAGAAAGCCGTAGCTTTTGACTCTCACCAGATAATGATCTTCCCGGACTATACTGAGCTGGTTCAGCAGCAGAGCCAATCCTTTACGGCAGCAAAATCGCACCTTTGAGAACTCCAAATTCCATACATGCTGCTGTTTCCAGCTCATCTCCGAATTAGCTATAAGAATAACACCATGTTCTTTGATACACCAGAAGAGGTATTCCAATGGACGGATGAGCGCAGAGCTACCAAACCTCATACACCACCGCCCCGGGACTCTGATTCCTCCCTTGGGGATCCACATCAGAATCAAACCAACAAGGGAAAAGACAGCCGAAGGCACAGATCACAGTCGCCCTGGCGCTCACGCTCCCAGAGTGATAAACCAGTTCACAAGACAAATGATTGGAACAAAGTACCATATCGACAGCTTGGGAAACTGAGTGTCCGCATATGTTAACTCGGATCACCATGTTCATTCTTCTCAACGGACTGTTTAGGATCCTAGAGACATTAATGAGGGATGGGATCTATGGGGCTTTGTTGGACTTTTTCAGCCTCCATCCTCTGTTGGGGTGGATGCTGTATACCTTCCGTGACAGATACTTCAGTGTTTCATGAGGTATTAGGGGGGTGGGGGGGCGCTATGGTGGTGGGGGGGTTGGGTATTTGCGCTACAGTTTTTTGATTTGTTATTGTTTAATATTCTACAGTACCCACATTGCAATGCCTTTTTCTGGCGCTTGTGTCATCCATGTCACAACTATATAGGCCATTCAGCACAACAGTCCATCCAAACTATACCTAATGGGGAACGTAAAGGTGGTCACCTGGAATGTTCAAGGTCTTCTCGACAAGATTAAGCGAGGGGCGGTCCTTCGACATGCGAAACGCCTGGGGATAGACATCTCACTATTGCAAGAGACACATTTAATGGGGTTTAGGGCTCCCTGTCTGGCCCGGTATGGCTATTCGTATGTATTTCACTCCGGCTTCACAAGGGAATCTAGAGGTGTGGCTGTTCTGATCCACCGTAGAGACTCATTCACACATAAGCGCACATGAGCGGACACTATGGGCAGGTATCTCTTTATCCAGGGCACAATCAATGGAGAATCGGTCCCCCCGCCAATTAATCACGCATTTATGGAACGCATCATTGACACCTGGGGATCATTACCCGACATGCCTGCTCTGATTGGGGGTGACTGGAATGATGTTATGAACCCTGACCTCGACAGGTGTTGCCCTACGGCCATGCAGCACATATCGGGCCTATGGTGAATGTTTTGGGGTGGTCAGATACATGGAGGGTTCTACACCCTGACACCAAGGGGTATACATACTATTCGGCTGCCCATGGGTCGTTTTCCAGACTGGACCATATATTCATTACCAGGCAACTCATACATCGATTAGTAGGAGCTGAAATCCTACCTAGAGGCCTATCAGATCATTCCCCAGTTCAGCTGCAGGTACGGATAGGTCCCAGAAGGTCGCCAATGCATTGGCGGCTGTCGCCGTGGCATCTCCATAACCCGAGCTATAAGACCCACCTACATCAAGCCCTGTTAGACTACTTCCTACTAACGAGGAGACCGCAGCATCTGCCACCATTGTATGGGAAGCAATGAAGCCAATTATCAGAGGCTTCAATATTGGCTTCAACGCCGCAGCCAAGCGTGAGAAACTGCAGACCTTAATCCAACTAGAAGCCCAGATCATACAAACTGAGACTCGGGCACAGCAGCGCATCAGTTCTAGCTTTCATAGACAACTAGGAGCTCTACAGAGAAGGTACCCAAGCATTCAACTAGATGAGGCCAAACACATATGGCAAGCTACACAAAGTAGGATATACCAGTGGGGGGACAAGTTGGGGAAACTCCTACACCGGCTATGCCAAAGCACCCTGAAACCAGTACAAATACCTACCATTACATCACAATCGGGTGAGGTGATCACAGACCCCACACAAATTGCACAGTCCTTGGCGGAGTTTTACCAAACCCTCTACATGAAGCAGGAGGTCCTTTCAGAAGTCCAGATAGAGGACTTCTTTCGTGACATACCACCTAAGGCATTAACTACGGATTCACAAGACTCATTAGATCTGCCGATTACACAAGATGAGTTAACCGCGGCTCTTGCGGAAATGGCCTCTTGCAAGTCCCCGGGTCCCAATGAGCCCTAGATACCTAGCAAGACTCAATGAAGCACTTGAAAACGAACTCTTGCCCCAAGACTGGCGCCACGCTGAAATTGTAGTCTTTCTGAAACCGGGCTGCCCACCCGAATCTTGCTCATCCTATCGGCCAATATATCTCCTAAATATAGAAGCAAAACTACTCGCCAAGATTTCGACTAATAGACTAATACCATACCTCCAAGACCTAATCCATCCAGCTCAGGCGGGCTTTATGCCACATAGAGCGACCCGGCATAACATACGCCGCGTACACAACGTGATTGCAGCTTGCGATAAACTAGACCGACCGGCAGCCCTCCTCCTAGTAGACATGGATAAAGCATTCGACTCTGTCAGCTGGTCTTACATGTTCATCCTACTGAGAGACTTCAATATGGGGCCTAAATACATCTCCATGGTGAGATTGCTGTACACGTCCCTCACAGCGGCAGTCCGAGTGGCTGGGGTCACATCAGAGCCATTTACAATACACAGTGGCACCCGGCAGGGATGCCCTCTCTCCCCCTTGCTATTCGCCCTTGAGCCACTGGCTATATGGGTGAGAAAGGACGCACTCATCCGCGGTTTTGAATTATATGCTGACGATATTCTGTTCTTTCTAACAGACCCTCAAAGATCAGGCCCTAGGTTACTCCAAGTAATGCGTGTCTTTGGTGAGACATCGGGCCTGTATATGAATACCTCAAAATCGCAACTGGGGCCAATAAAGGGGACAATGGGTGGAGGCCGATGGGCAGAGGGGCTCACACTGGTGACACATGGCTTTACGTATCTGGTGGTATCCGTCACAGACTATCAATCTCATGCGTGGGAACACAACCTAGAACCAGTGATGGAGAGAGTCAAAACCGAGGTGAAACACTGGTCAACCCTTCCCTTGTCCCTCTACAGAAGGTCGGCCATCTTTAAGATAGTTTCTCTACCCAGGCTCCTATACCAACTCCAATCGCACCCATACTTTATCTCTTTCTCATGGTTTCGCCAAATTAATGCGATGATGGGGTGCTTTCTATGAGGAGGAAGCACGGCCAGGGTGGCACGGCACACCTGCATGCAGTCCACATATTGTGGAGGCATTCCAGTAGCAGACATACAATCCTACCATGCTGCAGCACGCCTCCAGATACTAAATGAATGGTGGTACGGATCTAGAGAGGACCCTGCATTTCAAGTAGAACAATGGATTATGGGGGAATGCACCGTACAGTCATTTCTCTATAGTAGGGTCGACCCCAAAGATCTTCCCCGGGCTACAAAAGTAGCAATAATGACCTGGCGACAAACCCTACACCGAATGGGATGGTAGAACCGCCTTACGCGAGAAACTCCGCTGTGGCGGAACCGCTTGCTTCCGCAAGTTGCGGATTTACAGGGGTTTCAAGACTGGGATCATATAGGCATGTCAACCCTCGGGGACGTCTTTAAGGGGACTACCCTGAAGTCCTTTGGGGACCTCCAAGGAGAATTCACTATGCCACACACCCAATTCTTCAAATATTTACAGTTGCGGCATGCCCTTCATCCATACATAACCTCACACACATACCAGAATTTAGCCCGTTTGAAGGCAAACTCCTTAGGGAGACTTGGGGGAAACACAAAATATGCCAAACTCTAGTAACGAATAGTCCCAAGACCCTTGATACCCTCAGGGCCGCGTGGGATGCTGACGTAGGGCCAATAGACGACGACTGGGCGGAAGTGTTGCAATCGCCTCGAGAAGCTGCAATCTCCACCAGGCTTCGCTTTATCCAGTTCAAATACTTACACAGGGTATAGGAGGAGGGTGGGCGCGCACTGCCTCATACCCCAGCACTCAGTTTGCCCCGATGCATCATAGTCAATGCAGTGCATGATTACACTTGCTTCGGTGACAGGCTTTAGTTTTTCACCCTTGTTGGTGCAGCCTGTGCTGTGTATCTCTAGACACCCGTTTCAGGATAGTTGTCCTTCAGTAGAGAGCAACACATTCTTTTTGGGGGTGCTGGAAATGCTGCCCAAAGTCTTCTCAGGTCTCTGTACCACTCGCTGGGCTCAGGTGCATCAACCAGAGCTCGTCGGCTCATTAGCTCAAGGGAGCCTTTTCAAACAGGAGGAGGGTGGGCGCACACTGCCTCACATCCCAGCACCCAGTTTGCCCCGATGCATCATAGTAAATGCAGTCCATGATAACACTTGCTTTGGTGACAGGCTTTAGTTTTTCACCCTTGTTGGTGATTCACCTGTGCCCAGCGAGTTGTCGATGTTGCTGTGCAGAGAGACGGGCTAGTAGCTGCTAATTCTGATTTTGGGTGCAAGCGGCGCAGTTCCAGTGCGAACAGGCCTGTTCGTTGATGTGAAGAGCCCAAAAGCTTGAATTAGGAGCCTGCTGAGCCACATCAAGGTTCCAGGACCTGAGGGGCACCACTTGGAGGGCCAGCAACTCACAGAAGACAGGTCCAGGGGCTGTTGGAGAGCATTCTATGTCCCTGAGGCTCAGATCAGGCGGCCAGCAGATTAGCCCTTTGAGGCACTCTGGGGTCCTGGGTTCAAGATGGATTGCAGGCCCAGTTCTTCCCAGGCAAGAGGACAGCAGGCAGCACTTCCTTCAGAGCAGCAGAATAGCAGTCCTTGTAGCAGGACAGCAGTCCTTCTTGCTGGCAGAGCATCCACAAGTCTAGAAGTGCACTGTAATGGCGGTGTCTGAGGTCCTTCATTTATACACAGTTGTGCCTTTGAAGTGGGGATGAGCTTCTAGAGGCATGCCTTTGAAGTGCACAGATGCCCTGCCTTCCTGGCTCCGGCTCCAGACTAACTCTAAGGGGCATGCAGCCCCTTGTGTGTAGGCAAAACACAGCCTATTCAGGTGTAAGTAGGGCTGTGCCCAGCTTCTCCCTCCCATCCTGCCAGTGATTGCCCATCGAGAGACAGGCTCCTAGCACCAAATGGCTAATGCAAGAAAATGCCTACTTTCTAAAAGTGGCGTTTTTAGAATTGTAATTTAAATGCTGACTTCACCATAAGTTAGGATTTTCAATTAGGATTCCAAAGACACCAAACATGAACCAGTTATCTCTTCCAATTTGGAAATTATTTATAAAATGTAATAAGGCACCTCCAATGTTATCCTATGGGAGAGATAGACCTTGCAGTAGTGAAAAACAACTTTAAGAGTTTGCCACTACCAGGACATGTAAAACTTAAAAGTACATGTCCAACATTTTAAATACAATGCACCCTGGGCTGTCCAGGGCCTACCTTAGGTGTGGCTTACATGTATTAAAAAGGAGTGTTTGGGCCTGGCAAAAGGTTTATTTTGCCAGGTGGACATGGCAATTTAAAATTGCACACGCAGGATCTCTAATGGCAGGCCTGAGACATGTTTAAGGTGCTTCTTAAGTGGGTGACACAATCAGTGCTGCAGGCCCATTAGTAGCATTTAATTTACAGGCCCTTGGCACATGCTGTAACACTTCACTAGAGACTTACAAATAAATTAAATATGTGAATTGGGTATAAGCCAATGTTACCATGTTTTGAGTCGAAAGCACAAGCACTTTAGCACTGGTTAGCAGTGGTAAAGTGAGCAGAGTCCGAACGCCAGCAAAAACGGGTCCGAAGGCAAAAGGTTAGGGGGAAACCACGCCAAGGATGCCAGGTCTAACATACATCATTTTAGGTTTTGTGTGTATTCAGAAGCTTTTCTAAACATGGCTTCTTTGTAAGGCTATGCACAAAGTTTCAAGAAGAGTTTATGCTCCATAGATTCATTCCACTTTACTCTTGTGCCTCTGATGCTTGACTATACTAAAAATGTTGCTGACTGCAAACCTTTTCAACCACAGAGAATTCCTGTTTGTGTAGTGAGCACTGTTAGAGAAACACCTCAAGGAGCACCTTAGAGAATAACTGAAATATTGGCATGTAGGCCTTTTTGGTTCAAGTGCTGGACACTGTTTTGAACACAAGATGTTCTGCTTATGGTTGAAACATTTTTGTAAGGATAAATAATTTACCACCTTTAGCAGGCTTTGGAAATAATTTTAACAGATGTATTTTACAGGCAAAGTGACCATTGAGACAAAGGAAATCGGAATGGACCAAGTATACATACTAGCAAAAATATGTGCACCGTTTGAGAAAGTGGCTATAGAAGATTGAAATGCTTTTATACCTTGGTCTTTTCTTATTTCCAACTTTGACTGTCATGTCCCATGGTGTCAAGACCAGAAACTGCTTCAAGACCTGTCAGGTGAGAGCTTGGTCAGTTGCTAAAGTACATCTTAAGAAGTAGCCTTCTTTCTCTGGTGATAAGCATTCACTTGCCTGTTCCATTCCATTTCCGTGAAACAGTGTGGGTCGGATCCTTATTCTCCAGTATTCATTCATTTTTGTATGAGGGCCAAGAGTAATTGGTGCATGCTTCCAATCTGTGTTCAACCACTGTTGCAAGATCCCTATTGAAATTCCTGGCTTGCATGCAAAGTAACCATGAGGTTACACATGATTTCATAATTGGGAAGAACAGTTGCAAGGAGAGTATGAGGTCTTGATAATCGTACATGGTTACAAGCATCCTTTCTACCAATGAGATCATAAACCAACTTTTTTTTGGTCCATCCCATATGGAAGTTATCTTGACTAGGTCTGTGCAAATGGTGTTAGTAACCCTGAGGAATGTCAAAGTATAAGGTCTCAGGGCTGTCTTTTCCTTGGTACTGGACAACCTATTTCAGACGGTTCCAGTTGTCACTGTCCAAAGAAGAGGTGTCAAGAGGGAGATGATAGTCTTCTGGAGGTTAAATCCTTTTCTGCTCCACAGACTGTTGACCATTGAGTTAAGCTCCGCGTCTCGGTGTGGAACCCTCAAGCTGCCGTTGCTCCCTGGGACTAATCCAGTCTCTCCTTATGAGCAGGGGGGGCCTGCAGGCCAAATGCACTGTGTGGTCAAGCAATTCTCTCTGGGTGCAAGTCTCAGTTTGGGTCATTGGCTCCAGAGACTTTGCACTGTGGAGTTGAGCACATCGCCTCCTGTTTCAGTGCCAATAACCTCACATGGGGTGAAGCCAGTAATCCTCAGAATCTGGGAATTTGTATATATATTATTCAAAATGATTGTCAGAAATGTTTTCATACCAATTATTAATCTGCTAGAGGCCAAATATAGTCCTCTAAAAATACAAATCAATTAGAAGCAACAGGATGCACACACTATTTACTGCTTACAGATCATAACGTTGTTACATAGAAGCATAAACACATACTATTATTAGTAAAGCAGACACCCTTTTGCTTATAGCTGAGTAATTTTATTATCTTTGATGCCGTTGTAGCTTACAGTTTACAATATGAAATATACAAAATCCAATCCTGTAAGAGAAGAAAAAGAAAGGCTTATTAATACAATTACATGCAGATGTTTTGTTACCTCCCCTTAAGAAACCTCTACTTGTTCCCGCTAAGCTGGAAAACTACTGACCTATATCACTGCTGCCCTTATTTTCTAAAACTGCAGAGATGCATGTGAATATGCAGTTCTCCAGCTACCTGGAGAATAATAACCTTCTGCATAGGACCCAATCTGGTTTCCGCCCCTCCCACATCATCGAATCCGCCCAGCTGCTGGCCTCTGAATCAGCCTGCCGTATCATGGACAAAGAGTACACAGGCGCTATCCTGTTAGATCTCAGTGCTGCCTTCGACACTGTCTCTCATAACATCCTGATAAAGAGGCTTTGGAACTCTGGCATCGCCGGCAATGTGTTGCGCTGGCTGGCCTCATTCCTGTCAGGGTGCACCTTCCAGATCGCTCTAAAACCTTTCAAGTCAACTGTGTGCCCTCTGCAGCAGGAAATTCTGCAGGGCTCTTCACTCAGCCCAACTCTTTTTAATGTATATGTCCGCCCACTGGCGGAGGTCATTGAGCGGTACGGTTTTACCATTATTTTGTACGCAGACGATAGGCAAATTGTCATCACGCTGTCACAAAACAGCAACACTGTGGCATCCACCCTCTGCTCTGAAGTTGTAGCATGTAGCAAATTGTCTGAAACTGAATGCCGGGAAGACGGAGTTGGTGGTCCTCGGCAAGCACCTGAATATTTGGTACAGTGCCAGGTGGCCTGATGACCTTGGTCCTCTGCCCCTACCCAAGACTAAGGTAACAAATCTAGGCATCTGGTTTGACAAACTGTCCTTTGATAACCAGATTACTGCCCTTGCGGGGAAGTGTTTTGGTATGCTGAGATCCTTGAGAAAAGTCTCATACCTGAAGCTGCCCAAAGAAACAGTGATCCAGGCTCTGGTGATATCCAGACTGGACTACTGCAACATTCTATATCTTGGTGTGTCCCAGGCCCGCTTAATCAGGCTGCAGTGGATCCAGAACGCTGCCGCCTGGGCATTACTGAAGTTTCCTAAGCAAGCACCTATCGGCCCCACTCTAAGGAAACTACGCTGGCTGGGATGAAGCATAGAGTCCCTTTTAAAGCATTGTGCTATTGTTTTAAGGCTCTTGCCTCTCAAGGTCCCCAATATCTTTGGTCAATGGTAAAACCCTATGTAACATCGAGAAATTGAAGATCAGCGAAAGGTAAAAGGGCTATCATTCCGAAATTCAAAAGTAACAGAATAAGAGTCTGTTCCTTCAGCCTTCTGGCGCCCAAAGCCTGTAACTCTCTGCCTGTGGAAATTCGGCAAGCCCCATCCGAAACCCTCTTCTCGAAAAAAAAACTAAAAAGCTAGATTTTTGGCTCTCTAGGCTGGGCAACTTCATCTCCTGAGTCAGAATCCAAGCACTGGGACACTCCGCAAAGAGTAGTTATGCACTCTACAAACCACATTATTATGATTATTATTGATAATGATTTAAAAAGTGCTTCTTAGCTGAACAGGCAGGCTGCTTTAGCACAGTTAAGTTGTACCTTCAAAGAAGATGACATTTGCTTTGAAAGTGAACACACACAGCAAAATATTGCCTGGTAGATTCTTCTGACAAAGGTCCAGTGTTTTGTTGCATTGTTAAAAAGCCTGCCGCATATCTTCACTTTGTGAACAAACAAAAAGCTGAAATCCAACAACATTATCATGGCAGCAAAAAGAATTAAATGAACGCCCAGGGGCGCCCAGTGAATAGTACTGTGCTTCTATTTAGTGACATGCTTAGGCACACATATACAACCTGTAGATCCATAAATCAGCAGTTAGAATGTTATTGTGCCAGCAAATGAAGTTTATCAAAGAACACACTCTGGCTAAATATAAATGAGCATCTGCAGTTTAACAAATGAACTGCTTGATCATCTCCTCAAAATCTAATGGAATCACAAATGAGACCATGTAATCCACCTCCAATCCGGTGACCTGGTCAGAAAGCACTCCACACAATAGTGTACCTTGGAAAAAAACATGAAAGCCAATAACTAAATTTGGGGGCCTACACCCCAGTGGTATGAGCCAATGGATGTGGCCCGAGAGAATCTGGCCTGTCTGCCCCTGGCAGGAGTGCTGTAGTACCACTGTGTTGTACATAAAGGGCCCATTTCACTGGAATTGATACCCAGAGTAGTGAGCGAGCAAAAGCCTCTCCCCACTAGCTCCCAGCATTTCTCTGTAGCATTTTCAGCAAGTCTAGTAATTCCTTCTCAATTGGTTGTACCTACTCCATCCAATTGCAGCAGCTCATAGTGCCGCATTTTTTAAGCCGAGCTTACTAGACAGTGCATGTGCTATCTGTTGCAAGGCATATTGTGGGCTTACCAAGAACGTACAGAGTTTGGAGCCTGCCCATTGCTTACCATTGGTTGGCTTTCCTGTCATTCATTTGTTTGCTTATTAAACATGTCACAGCTACTCAATCTGGTTTGTCCCTCCCATGGAGCATTGCCTCTTTTTTGTGTGGCTAGCTTCTCTGTTATCGCTGTTTGCTTTTCAAACACTTAATTATTATTAATTTTTGGGGGTTAAGCACTCCATGTGATTGCACGTGTGTTCTAGTTATCTCCCTCGTATACCTCTCTTCCCCCCCCCCCTGCACTCCTTTTTGATGTCAGTCACTGGCATACTTCTCCCTGCCCTCTCCACGTTGCTCGCTCTTGTTTACAACCCCCTGCCACGTTGCTCCTTTTCCACCCACGTGCTTCTCCCCACTGTTCCATATTGCTCACTCACCTGTTGCTCAGGGGCGGTGCGTCCATTGGGGCGTTGGGGCGTAGCCCCCCCCGCCCGCAGCTCCCTCGGCGTCTTTGAACCTAAGGTTCAAAGACGCCGAGGGAGAACTGACAATCATGTCAGTCAGCATGACGTCGGACCGCCCACCCCCTTCAGAGTCTGAAGGGGGTGGGCGGTCCTGCGTCATGTTGACTGACATGATTGTCAGAGGGACCAGGGGCAGCACTGCAGCACAAGTGCGCATGAGTGGGCAAGGGCACCGAATGTTCGCGCCGTGCCCAGTCATGCGCACTTGTGTTGGCACTGGCTTGCGCATGCCCATTAGGAGAGCGAGGGTTGAGCAAAGGCTCAAACCTCGGTCTCCTAATGGGCAGGCGGGCGAGAGGTAACCGTGCCCTAAGCCAATCCTGGCGCTGCCAGCAGCGCCAGTATTGGCTGTGAGGGGCTATCGGGCGCGCAGGCGCAAACGAAGTCGGACCCGAGGCGGCGCGGACGGCGGTCCGGGACCTGCTCACTCTCAGGTAGGATTTGGATTTCCTTTTTTTATTTAAAAAATCCCCCGGCCCCCCACCCGCGACTTGCGATAGCTCATCTTCTTCTTGGGCAGCAGAGGGAATATAAAGCTACATAAAGTAAGTGCAATTCATATTGCAATTTAAAAATATAGAATTATATCTCATACAGAGATCAGGCCTTCAGCCAGAGTGGTTAAAATAAACAGTGGTGCCTACTGTTCCCATAAATGATAGATGTTGTGACCTAGTGTTGCAAGCAGATCAGGTAGTAAGCAGCAGCCCCAGGGAAGCGCTGGCCAGGCACAGCCCGTGCGCTGAACACTTCCGGCCTCGAGGTCAGCACCAGGTGCGTGGCCGGGTCCCGGTTGGGGCAACAGAAGGTCTCCAGGCGCGGGGAGGCCATGGCTGACGGCAGGAGCTGCGGAGGAACGAAGTCCCGCCGGCTGCCTGCTCAGCGCGCAGGGGAAACTAGGAAGAAAGAGGCGGCAGCAGCGGTGAGGTAGGGAGGCACCTGCCCTGCTCATTCCTGTCCCGTCACCCGGCACTGAGCGGAATCACGGGGAGCAGGGCTGCAGATCATGTGCTCTAAATCCCCCTCCGGGAGCGTCTCCTGTTAAGTTGCTCCTGGAGGAGGGGGCCGGGGCTGAGGCTGCGCGTGCTGCTGGGCTATTGTGAAGCTGTCTGTCCTGCCCCTCAACTCCGACGCTAGAACTCCGTCACTCTGGGGGAGCCATGAAAGGACTGGGGGCTACCCCCGCTTCTTACGGGGCTGAACCACATGTCCCAAACGAGGATGTTTTGTGTTGTATGTGTGTCAGCCAAAGAGCACGCAGGAACACTTTCTTTCAGCACTAATGAGACCCGCGTGCCAGCTCCTCTTTGAGTGAATTTGCTGCAGGGCCTTTGAAGACTGTCAGGACAGAAACAAGTGTTCTCTGTTTTCTCTTTATTTTGTATACTTGCACTGTGTATATTTATGTCAACATATTCTTTTTCCACGCATCAGGTAAAATATTAGGAAAATAGACTCTCACTGGCACTGCATATGTCTACACATTGTCAGCTACAGAGTTTTAAATAGAGCAGGCGAGGGGCAGCAGCAGGTAAGAGAGGATTTTAGAGTTCTGCCCGTGTGTTTGTTTAGTTGGCGGTGACTGAATTGACAATTTTCCTTGGCACCATTGCATTTGAGACTTCACTCATTTATGTATGGGCCTCAAACTCTAGGCACCTTTGCGCAAAAGATCCCCAGGGATTTTACCTGCACCTGCTGCTTGACCACGTTTAATCAAATCAATTTTGCAAAGTGAACTCGAGCCCTTCATTGGCCAATCAATCAAAAGTTAAAGGTTCCTGTGCTGTGGTAAGATCTGAACCTAGAGGGGTAGGCAAATATGAGACAATTGTTTTTGGTATATTCAAACATTGGAATTATGATTGCTTTTTTAGTTATTCTTCTGGGGAACGATATGTGCTTGTTTTTTGGTATGGAGAGTGTTAGGTTGTAGATGTTGAGCACTGCCGTCTTCAGGCGCAGTTATATCTATTTTGAGGGTGTTATGAAGGTGCATTTTTTGCTATAGGCGTTAATGATTGGAGATAGAGAATATTTGCTTTTCTAGGAATCACTTCATAGCGGCGAATGCATCAGCTCAGTGAGGATTCCCATTTGATGGGTGATCGACAGTGACAAGAAGGTGGTCCACAAAGAAAAGTTGCATTTAAATGCGGAGGGAGATCAGCTTGATGCTAATGCTCTCGGCAGTATTAAATCAATATTATATGCGCAAAGTAGAGGAAAGACGAATCAATGTGTGGCATGAGAAATTTCAGAACTTTTGAAAGGTTACTTTTCTTAATATATGCAAACTGTTTTGACAATGAATTTGATTTTTGCACTAAGTGTATCCAAACCTACAAGGATGGAAGGCTGCCTTACCAGCATTCAGACATTTGAACTGCAGACCACCACCTGTTCCTGGGCAAATGGTCAACTTACTCAGCCATATTGTTGACAGAATAGTTAGTAGCCAGGCGACTCGATGCAGGTTCTAGGGCACAGTACAGCTCAGTTTTGTTCACTGTTTTAATGTTTTACTGTATAGACTCATTGCGTTTATAAATCGAGGCGCTGACCAGCCTGACACACTTTCTGAGCAGCTCTCGCCTGTAATATAGAAATGTTCTACAATTAGTGACGAAAAGCAGAAGCAAAAATAATTCAAAAGGGCACCGTGTCCCTCACAAATGTCTCCAGAGTGATGCCAGAAAGCATGGGCTAATGATGCTGTCAGCCTGCAGCCCGTGCTCCGCTCGGTGAGCGCAGTATTTATGTTCCACTGTCAACCCTGATTAGTAACAGGTGCAACCTATTATCTCTCTCTCTCTCTCTCTCTCTCTCTCTCTCCCTCTCTCCCTCGCACCTCTCCCCTCTCCCTCGCCTCTCTTCCCTCTTCTCCCCACTTGCTGGCTAGCCATGTTAACCTAGGAAAGTGTGCACAGCTTTATCCACTAGGCTCATCATGACATCCTGTCACGTGATCATGGCACGGTCAAAACATCTCTGTTTACTCTTCACGGGAGCGCTCGCACGATTGGAGCGGGATGGTTCTGTAACAGGTGTAGCCAGTATCAAAATAAGAACACTGTACCGGAAATACGAAGCAGACTCAGTGAAATAATAGGCATTCATAGGTCACTTCGTCCAGATTGCACAGACACTCTGAGTCTGGGGCATAGTTATCAGTGGGGCAGTGGGGCAAAGAGACTGCCCTACAGGTGCTGCAGTTATTGTGGGTTATGGCTACCCAAATATTTGTTTAACGCTGGACCATTCCTGGGGCCTATTTCTGTGTCGACTCTTTGAGGAGGGAGGTTGGGGACGGGGGAGGATGGCAGAGGAAATGGGAAATTGGAGTTGAAATAAATGGTCAGAGTAAAACATGAAGAGGAGGGGAGGAACAACTGACCGAGTGGGAGAAGAATAATGAGAGACAAAGTGAAATGAGATATTGGCAAGCAAAAGGGGGCAAGGGAGGACGAAAAGAAAGTGGCCACAAATAAGGATACCAGGAAGGAAGTAAATAACAAAGAGTGAGGGAGAGAAGAGGGGAAGAAACATTGAAAAAATATTAGGAAGGAGAGAGTGAAAGTGGGGAAGGAGAGGAGTGGGATTGGGCAATGTAGTAGAGAGACGGTAGAATGAGTTACTCAGAGGCCTAGAAACAGAGCTGCGCATAATATTGGTTTAGCACATGCAGTGAGACTGATGCCAAGAAGTGTGTGAGCCAACTTGACACCAATTATGTCTCTATTTTACAACTAATCTAGCCTGGGCAAGGGATCAATTTCATTGCTTGCGTTTGGGTCCTTGCTACCCAGGCTAAGTCACTGCACAGCAGTCTAAGCTCAGTTTCTGTGCACTGCAAGCAGCATGGAGAAAAAGAAACTCCTATTGCTTTCCAGAACACATAGTCCGTGTTCGGGCACCAAAGGACCAACTTCCATCACAGCGCTTAATAGAGGTCAGTGCCCGTCCTTTACTCTCTTCGTTTTGATAAAAACATTCTATTAGCAGCCAGAACATTAGAATAAGAGAAGTGTGTAAGGGATACAGAACTCTCCAGTTTCCCAGGTTCATGCATGAGTAGCTCTTCCAGTCTGGGTTTTTGCTCATCATTCTGTGACTTGTCCTTTTTATCCGATTACAAAAATCAAGACTACAAGTCCCTGAATGCAAGACAAAAATGCTGAACTATATGAGCAGTTTACACATGCACCTATGAAGCATGAGAGGTCTGGAGATCAGGGATCGGTGTGACCTATAGGGCAGTAGCTGATGGGCTGGTCTGACAGACCAGTGTGTGGGCCAGTTTCTAAGCATTTGTGGGCTGATGTTAGGGACAGACGGGCCACTTTTTAGTGTTGATTTCCTGATATTACCACTTTTTAGCTTTCTGCTTCGCTAATGGGGCCACTTATATTTTGGTGCCTGGGTCTATTTTTTTTGTTCCCATCCAACCCTGCTAAAGATCATTAAATAAAAATGATTTTGGGCGATTGGAGAGACACACAGGAGTTGTTCCCTAAGATCCCTTGTGTTTACTGAAATACAGACCTAGATAGATAGAATCAGGCCCTGGGGAAACGGGGGAGAGAGAGAGACGGTAAGGGAGGCATACTGGAATGTACGTTTGGATGAAGACTATTTTGCTGTCTATAAGCAAAAAGTAAAAGCATTGAATAACTTTTAAATTGGAAATTTAGCAACTCATAGTAGGTTCAACTCACGAGACGACTGACACAAATCTATTAAATCTCCCACCAAAGACTCCGGATAGTTACCCGTGATTGCTGGTCCTTGTTTTGGAATACCTTCTACTCTATTTAAAGGTATTTTCTGTATTCCTGGTATGAATGGCTCCAAACTAAATGGCCAAGAATGAGTTCTGGTGTTGATATATGCAGAAGGGTTCAGGTTTGTGCAGTAGACTGTGATGAGTTTTCAACTTCCAGAGAAAATATAGAGAGGACATGAGATGAGAGAACTCTCTTAAGGGCATACTTTTTGAGGAGGCCCTCTGCTTTTGATTGCAGTGGCTCAGTTTATTTGGTGATTCACAATTCCAATCATGGGTAAAACATGGCTTGTTGAACATAGATGAGATGTACTTGCAAATTGTTTGATTGCATATTCCATTTCAGGTTTTTAATTTGACAATCCTTTGACTTCTTACCAACGAAATATGAGTGTCTTCCTGGTCGAGGACCACACTGCTTTTTCTCTTATCTGTCTTGTATCAAGACCCTGCTGGACTATGGGGTGAAAGAAAGCTTGAATAAGCAGCTACCTATGTTATATGACATCTCTTTATTAATGTAATAACTGCACTTTCACAATTGCTTTATTAACCTTCCTGCATTCTCAAATTTGCTTGAAAATGCACCATTTGTCCACTCTTTTTCAAAATTTTCTCGGGGAGAACCCCCCGAACCCCCGGACCCCTTAGGTTGTTCGGGCTCGCTCGCTACGCACGCTCGCTGCGGTGCAGTATGCCAATATTTTTACGCCTCACCACTTACAAATGTCACCAGCCACCACTGCTGTTGCTTCTCCTCCCCACCCCTGCCCTCCGTGTTGCTTCCTTACACCCTTCTCTCTTGCTTGTTGCTTCTCCTCCTCACCCCGCCTGTGTTACTTCCGCCCCCCTCCCCACGTTGCTTCCCCCTCCCATGTCCCCCCCCGTCCCCCACTGGTGCTTCAAGAAAAACGCTTTATTTTTTTTTATTTTTTAAATAATTATTTAAAGATCCAAATGAGTAAACAAAAAAACGAGAATGATGTACAGAAAGGCTTAAAACCATTGGCAAAGACAATCGGTCCCAAAAGCGAGACTTTTTGGCCTTTCCAATCGTTGTTGTAATTGAAGTTGATTTAACACATTTTTCTGTCTCTTTTTGTTTCCCTGTTTTAGACGCCAGGCTTTGACTTCAGTGGTGCCGATATTTCTGGAAATTACGGCCAAGGGGGACCCGACTTTTCTGGTCTAGAAAAATAGACCCAGAGCATCGAAATATTCACAACAGAAAAAGAAAACAGATTTCACCTTATTACAAACTGGTTGATCATCTCATTGTTTATCCAGCAGTGCTTGAAATGGTTCCAGATGGTAGCATTTAATCTGTAGATTAAAATACCTCTATGGTGCGTTTTTTCTAAGCGGAGTTTATTTTGAAATGTTGAAAGCGTGTTTCCCCATTTTCTGAATCTAGGTTTTACCATTGGAGGAAAAGAAAGCGCAGGTTGTCAATGAAAAGCAGATTAAATCCCTCCACGGAGCTGGTTTCATTTCCATACTGTCCGCAGGACCTTGAACCTTTCCGATCAATTGCGCTCCTGTTACTCTTAACATTATAAGGAGATTCCATTTTCAGACTCATTTCTTTACTCGACTGCTCTCTATCTGAACACTTTTCCAAGCACCCAGCACGCAGTCTGTATATGAAGTCTTCACATGACCATCTGGTCTAAGCTTTATACCAAGATCCCCGGTCGTAGAAGCAGAGGTGTATATGAAGATGTTTCACCAACACCAATTAAGCACTGGTTTTAAATGCAATATAAATGTAATGTTGGTTCAGCAGAGGATGGTGCCGTGCCTGAGCCTAAATTGCATACATTTGGGTGACAAAAATAACATTTATTATTAAAGGAACTTTAAGAAATATTATATAATGAATATGGTTTCTCTCTGAAAACTAAACTAGTGTGCCGCTATTTTTTTTTTACTTTACAATATACTAGGTTGTGATCTTGACGGGGATGTTAAATACCTTGCATTACTTTTTAAACAATAATGTTTTCAAGAGGCAGAGCTCCCGTTCACACTTAATGTCCCACCCTATAAATAGCCTTAGTATTGTATCTGCATGAGGACACTGGCGGAAAGGGCAGTGGTTTCGCTTCCTGTACCATGGCAAACATCTAGGATCTGGCTACCGGTCGACGTGCAGTAAAATGGCTTGTCTAGTGCGCTTCGGTTTAGAGAGTAATGAATCTGTTCCTACAGGGTAAATAGTCTCTTAAAGGTCAGCACAACAACCCTGTTGATGTGAGCTTGCTTTTTTCTGTGTAGGACCTGTTTAATAGCTTCAGCACCAGAATATGTCTGTGGTCGAGACTCACTGAAATGCACACAAAAAACTAGACCTGATGACTTGCGATCCCGTTTGTCTAAGGTGGTGATGAGACACAGGCGACTTTCAGCATAAATGGAATTGGTCCCATGCCCAAGTTAGAGAGACTTACTTTCTGATAGGAGAAGAAGATTTGAACCCCAGCATGCTCCTTTGTTTCGAATGTTTTTGCTGCTTTTGGCACACAGGAGGTCTGAACATTGCATATTCTAATAAAGAAATGACACTTTGCCCTTTCACTAATAATAGTCCTGGCTGAACACTGTTCAGAGACGCCAAAGCTCTTTGTTAACAAAGTCAGATTACGTTTCAGGAAGCTGTTTGTGAAGCTATAAGACTTGTTTTAAATTATATCAAATATTTGTAGATTTTATGTGCCCAGTGCAGCTGTTTATATAAAGTTACATATTTTTTTTATTGTGTCTGTAGTGTTTATTACATTGGCTTCAAAGTGCTTGTGTTTATCTACTCATCTGCCCTTAATTAAGCTCAACATTAACTGTCTTGCAACTGTCCAATAGTTGTGTGAATTGCTTAAGATAATGATTCCATGGGAAACTTTGCGAAATATTCTAATTCATATCCAAAAATGTTTTCTTAAAGAAAAGTGTGCCTCCCATGGAATGAGACACCTGCTATTCAGGTTCAACGAGATGCAAATAGGACATGCATTGGCAAGACCAATAAGTCTCGCATTTCAATTGAGTTACACAAGTTTTTGACCATGCCAGTGCTTTTTGCACATGCTATTCTGTATCTGCAAACAGTACAGGCAAACAATGAACAATTGTTTAGTGCTGTGGAACAGCATTCCCAAAAACATAAAGCTACAGCAGCATGATCATGCATATGTGCATGCAGCTTCTCCACTCGTACGCACAGGGACGAAGCAGAATTTATATATATATATATAATTTTTTTTTTTTTTTTTTTTTTTACAAATGCCAATCTTGGATTTGTAAATTGAACAAACATATGGGGGAAGGATCAAGTAAAAAGAGCTACCCGGTAACAAAATCCAGCTGCCGGACCCTCAAAAAAAGAAAGAAGCATTTGTAATGAAATTAGTCTCGCCTTTGTGACAGTTAGAGCTTGGCGTTGTAAATAATGTTTTGTACTTATGTTTTTTTGTTTGCAGTGGGAGGAGGTTCAGAGAGAGGAGCTGGGTATTGGGGGGATGTAAACAAATGAGAAAAAAAGCATGTGGTCGGAAGAGTAACAGAGAAAGCGGGGTTGGCAGGGATGTGAACGGGCAAGCAGCAGATGGCGAGGAAAGATCAAAAAAAGGCTTGCGCTCCCAGAGAGTGCTAAAGCAAATGAAACCAGTGCGTGCAGTTATTTCTAGTGTATGTGCTGTTTGTTGTAAGAAGTGTATGTGGTGGTGTGAGTGCCAGTGGTGGTGTGCAGACATCACCAGAGGTACGGTTCTGGCGAGTGGTTGGAATCTTCTGGCAAAAAATACTAAGTTTGCCGATTCTGCAACTTACCCTTTTATCGCGGTGGCACCTTTTTTGAGCTGAGCATATCACCCCCCCCTTAGAATGACAGGTGGTGCTGACCCCAGCATGAACACGAGCATTTAGTTTAAATGCCCCAAGCAAAAAAGATGGCCGGCATTGCTTTGGAACGCATATAACTTGTGTGTTCCAAAGGAATGCCCGCCATCTTTAATGCTGATCATTTAAACAAGCATTTGCAATGCAATAGGTCTCGCATTCACACGATTTTGAGCTATTGGCATTGTAAATGACAATGCCTTCTATTTATGTTTTGGGTTTTAAAACATAAATACAAGGCATTGTTATTTCCAATACTAATAGCTTAAAATCGTGTGAATGCGAGACCTATTGCATTGCAAATGCTTGACAATATGCTGTGGGATTTGACAAGTGAAGAGTGGGCTTCGAGGCACTCGGGGGGGGGGGGGGGGGAAGGGAAGTTCAACCCAGTCCATCGAGGGATATCGCAGAGATAAAGGAAGTGTGTGTTCCAGTGGGCAGACCGCAGGATTGCAGGGACCCTGGCACACACAGCAGCAAAAAATATATATATATCCACCAAAGGGAGTGTGAATGGCCCCATTTAGATTAACCTTGGTAAGCGCGAGATATGGGTTTATGGCACCATCAGGTAAACAACTAATTACCGATAGCGTGTGAGGCACAGCAGCTCTGACACCCCGGAAGAAGCTGAGAAATGATTACTGGTATTGTCATGTCACTGATTACTCATTGTGAGCCGAGCAGCGTCTCAGTGTGGGGTCCTGCCCAATGCATTGTTGCCGAGCGCCAGGATGACCCAGTATTGGGGCCAGATAGGAGATAACTGATGCCCTGTGGCGGCGGAATGTAGGAGGGTGTGATCCCCACGGGGAGAGGTGTGCAAACTATAGTGACCCCCCGTGGAGAGATCTACAAGTATTCCTCATACTGACCTACACAAGGAGAGAAATACCACACTGCATACGCTGCAGCAGTGCGAATTCGGGTACAGCAGTATCACACACAGACCTGTTAGTCACAGCACACCTGGCTCTGCAATCACCACATGCTCTGTCCGTGAAAGGCCCGAATTAGCCTGCACCGCGGCTCTGGGCGAAGGTAGTCGGATGAAGCACAAAGGGAGGGATTCACCAAAAACAGAGACGATGTGAAATAAATTTTAAAAAAACGAAAAAAAGACGCAAGCTCCCTGGCACCGGTCACAAACGCGGGGCGATGGGCAGACGGAGATTAGAGTGGGAATTTGGTGATGCCGCCCCCCTCGCTTCTTTCTGTACCCTGCATAAATCAAAATGGAGGAAGTGCCTACGAGGCTCCTGGCAGCCGCCCTGTGTGCAGCTTTCCCACCCACACCAGACGACAGGAATACAACAATGTACAGAGACGATGTGAAATCAAAACAAAACTAGGTCCCGCTGAAGTGCACCGCCACCGCAGACATTTAATGACCCCCAGCCCCCCACCTACCTGTACCGTATGTGCTTCACGGAGTCGCCAGCTCCAAGTCCGATCCCGGAGGCATTGTGGAGGAGTATCTCGCCGCACAGGCAGAGCGGGGGAAGCCGCTGGTCTCGTGCCGCCGAGGAGCTGTGGAAGAGCCGCAGGCCAGCGGCACGAGGTCTTCTCGGGTGTAGTGGGAGCAGCGTCAGCACAAGCGTTGCTCCCTAGGTGGCAATCCGGGATCTGGGTGCGACAGGATTCCCAGCAGAGACTGCATCATGGGACAAACAAGGAAGTAGTCCCTACACGAATAGATGACGCCGAGCAGCGGAACAAAACTGTAGTTGGTCGGTGCTTCTTCCGGCCGAACGGAAGCAAAACGGAAGTGCCGCATTGGACCGCAAGCCAACCATAAGCCCGCTAAAAAAATAAATGCCACAGTTAACGAATGGCAAGGGGCAGGAGAAACTACCGGCAATAGGCGGAGTTTCACCCAATTATACAGATTACTTGATGCCTCGTAGAGGCAGCGCATGCGCTGCCTATGTGAGACCTAAAAAGTAGGGAGTGCACGCTTTTGAATCATGCCGGTCTGAGGCAAACAAAGAACTCACCATGCGCCACCTTTGGAGTGCTTCTTTTTTGAAGGGGGGCGGGGTGCCTTGCACATGTTGCACGTCTCTGCCAAAGTGGGGGAAGCACTCCACACATTCGTGCCACAAGTGAAGTGCCCAAACATATACTGAATATAAAGGGACATTAAGCGTTGGCCATGCGCCAGTTGCTTGTAAAATATGGTGCAACATACAGGGCTGCCAAGAAAAAAGCACTGCAATACCTGCGGGTTGAGTTCGCACAGAGCAAGTAGCGCTCCTAATGTGTGGTGGGACGGTCAAAAACGCTGGTACCAGGAGAGGATGAGGAGCAACGGCCTGAGCTGTAGTTTAAGCTGCGTGTGAAGCGGTGCAATACCTTTGGGTTGAGTTTGTGCTGTGTGAGCTTGCAGAGTGAGCTGCTACGATCCTAATGTGTGGCGGAACGGTGAAAAGAGCTGCAATACCTTGGGGTTAATTTCGCACTATATAAAAACGTGTAAATATAAAAATTAAACAAAAGAGCCCGCATAGCAAGCAGCACTCCTAATCGGTGGCGGGGTGGTTAAAAGTGCTACAATACCTTCGTGTTGCGTTCACGCAGAGCAAGCAGCACTCCTAATGTGTGGCAGGATGGTTATAAGCGCTGGAACCAGGAGAGGATGAGGAGCAATGTCCTAAGCTACCGGTGATACTGGTGCCAAAAATCAAGATATCGTCTTGGGAACAAATCGTTTTGGTAATGCCCTGTAATATATGTTGCATTATTCTTTGAAATGCAGCCGACGCCAGCCCAAAAGGCATTCTCTTATATTGGAATGCTCCTAAGGGGGTTATGAATGATGTTAGGTGTCTGGAGGGAGGGTTTAGCTGTAACTGTTGGTAGGCCGAATATAAGTCGAGAACACTAAAGTAGGATGCTTTGTCAAACAGAGTTAAGATTTCATGAATGTGGGGTAATGGATCTGCCCAGATATTGTCATTTCAGTCCCTAAGGTCCACACATAAACAAACCTGATCCTTGGTGGCTTTGCGGGCAATTACAATAGGGGCTAGCCACTCTAAGCATTCAATAGGTTCAATAACATTCATCTTAAGTAACATATCTAATTCTTCTGTGAGTGGTGCGTGAAGTAAATGAGGAATAGGCCTCACCTCATTGTTGTAAGCCAGCTGCTCAAGGAACCTTCCCTGGGGTTGACAGTTGCTGAAGAGTTGATGCTGATATATATATTAAACTTATACTGCTTCTACCTGGCCTTCATGACTTATTACAACACTGGCGACGATTGGCTGTGAGGGTACAGCGACACCATCACCCCCTATTTAATTGCTCAGTCAGAAGCCTGCTGTTTTCCTCGCAAGCAGAAGAAAGCAAGAAGAAGTCACAGCATAACAAACTGATGCTTAAGTATGCTCGTCCACTGTAAGTGACTGGCGTTTGTTGTACTTGTACCTCGCCTTATACATTTCTTCGAGGCTCACTCTTGTGTTCAGAGGATTCAGGCAGCACTACTTATGCAAGAGATACCCTATTATCTGTCAACTAAAAGTGCAGTTTGAGCATAACGCGTCTCCATTCTTTGGTGACTGCTTTTATTCCATTGTTTTTTCTACATTTATTGACATTGCACCACATGCCTAATTGTGCTCTGCCCTTCAAGTAATTGCCATGCCACTCGCATTCCTGTGCACAGCTGAGAGGAGCACCAAATTCTTTTCCGGGTGCAACGTGCGGCCTGTCACGGTTACTTTCTTTCCTTCACGCTGACAGGCACAGCTTAACTTCAAATAGAAACCTGTACTGGCACAAACTTAAATGGCTTCATGTTTCACTGCAGCAGGAAGCCACTCTTAAATAAAATCTCTCCTAAAAGGAGGTTTGTCACGTATATTTCTTCACACTGACAGGCACAGCTTAATCCCCATTCCTTGCCTCAGCTGGAATGTAAATCGGTGCCTGTTAGCATTAACACGGCAAAGCAGGAAAACATTAAATCTCCTGTTGTATTACCATGCCTACAGGCACAGCTTATTAAAATATTTTTCTCTGGTGTTTTACACTGGTTCACGCTCAAAACGCTGCAGTGTGTGCTCACTTAATTACAGCTGTTACCATCATTGTGTGAGCTATCGACCGCGCGAACAAGCGCGCATTTTACCGCTTCAACATTCTAAACCAAACGCCCAGCTCCTACGGAGGTTACTCCTCTACGCTCTGTGCTGCACACATTCTAGTACACATAAACCTCCTCACAAACAACTATTTCCAAGTTTTTTTATAGATGTATTTCTCAGCGCTTACCTCAATAGCTACATCCTTCTTTTCCCATCTAGTAAGAAGCCTATGGAACCTTTTTTGCTGCACATGCTCAGTATCGGAATAGGTCGGATCTCCTTATGTACATGCCCTAAACAAGAATCATCTAGTCCTGCTACTCTTCCTTCAAGGAAGGAAGTATACTAACAATTCAACAAGCCTTGGCACATACAATCTCTTATGACAGTTTACCACACTGCATTTTTTTTATGTATAAACATATTAACCATTAAGGGATCTTCAGTTTTAATTATGGCACCAGCAAGCATATCCCATCACCCACCTTTCCTCAACGATGAAGGAGAACCTATCATACCCTGGAAACAGTGGACCAAGCTCTTTTAATCCTATCTAATAGGGGAAACATCCGGAACAATGAGGCCAGAGCCACGAGTTCTGGAAGCCCGCAAGCCGAACAACGACTTTGCCTTAACCACGCATGTGCGTGGTTAAGGCAAAGTCGGTCTAGTGTTCGGGAAGGGCCGGGAGAGAGGAGCGTCGGAAAGCGAAGAGGACAGGTAAGAGGGGTTTCGGGGTGGGGGGGGTTGGGGTAGTTTTTAGGGAGTGGGGGGGTTTAGGGTAGTTTTAAGGGGGTTGGAGGGGTTCGGGGTAGTTTTTAGGGGGTAGGGGAGTTCGGGGTAGTTTGTAGGAGGTTGGTGGGTGTATTTAGGGCTCAGGGGGAGTGGGAATGGGGTGGTAACCTTACCCACGGATAGCCGTTTACCATGCATGCCTTTACCATGAAAATTTGTGGTAAAGGAATGCATAGTAAAGAAATTCGTGGTTAAGACGCGGTCGTTGTAGAGACCGCGTTGTAAAGGTAGGCGGGGTAGAGGAACTTGTTGTTCCGACATACAACCATATATAGCAATAGGAGGTGAAAAGTTTACGCCGTTAAGGAAGAAGGTTCTACATAATTTGGGGATAGAAGGAAGGAAAATTTATGAAGACTTAATTCAAGATGACGAAGATGTGGATGAAGATGACCAAATAGATGTGTATCAAGCCACATTCAATAAACTACAGTCTCATTTTGACAAAAAATAAACATAGTGCTGGAAAGACACAAATTCTTTACAAGAACCCAGGGCAAAGCAGAAAAAGTTACTTCATATGTCGCCGCTCTAAGAGGCTTATCTAATACGTGTGAGTTTGGCTTCCTTACAGACTCACTAATTAGAGATCAGTTGGTCAGATGCACCAACAATGCCAAAATTCAAGAAAGACTTCTCACACAGAACTTAGACTTGAAACAATCTCTGGATTTAGCAGTTGGGATTGAACACATGGCGGAATGCATGAAAGAGATAAAAGTAAATACAGAAAAACAAGTTGCACCTTCTTCTGACATCATTGTTATTAAGAAGCTTGGTGGTCCGGCTTCACACAAGATACAAGACTCACAGAGATTAAAGGTGAACAAAAATGATGACATTCTTGGACAATCTGTACCTAGTGAGAGAATGAAGTGTTTCCGTTGTGGTAACATGGGTCATCTTGCTAATAATATACATTGCCAAGCGAGAACTTCCATATGCAAGAAATGTGTGAAAAAAGGACATTTTGCCAGGGTGTGTAGGAGTGTTAAACAGATAAACATGATAGAACCTGTCGACGGAGATAAGAGTAAGTTTGTTTTTCAAGGGACTGATGACAGAAAATATGTTAATTTTCCTTCATGTAAGATACTTTTAGATAATGAACCAGCAATTGTATTTGTAGATTATTGCTCTCCATACACTTTATTGGATAAAGAGAAATTTAATGCAATGTTTCCTAAAAATAGTAAGTTGTTAGAACCTCCAGACATTAAACCTGGGGGGGTACAATGGAGATGCAATACCATTAGAGTGCAAAGTTAAAATGAGAATCTGTTTCAAGGACAGGAGCCCTGTTGAAAATGTTTACATAACATAAAAAGAGTCAAGTCTTTTAGGATGGAAACATCAGAAAGATTTAGGTATAATGCTCGATCCCAACTGTGCTAATCCAGTACTGGTGATAAATCCTTCAGTATGTGGGGAAGAAATATGCAACAAATTTCCTGAGGTATTTTCAGATCAATTGGACTATTGAAGAATTACCAACATCATATTAAACTCAAATCAAAAGTTGCACCAAAAGTACATAAGGTTAGGCCTATTCCTCATTTACTTCACACACCACTCAAAGAAGAATTAGATAAGTTAGTTAAGATGAATGTTATTGAACCTATTGAATGCGCAGAGTGGCTAGCCCCTATTGTAATTGCCTGCAAAGCCACCAAGGATCAGATTCATTTATGTATGGACCATAGGAACTTAAATGACAGTATCTGGGTAGGTCGCCATCCATTACCCCGCATTCATGAAATTTTAACTCTGATTGACAAAGCATCCTTCTTTAGTGTTCTCGACTTATCTTCGGCCTACCATCTAGTAGAGCTAGACCCTCCCTCCAGACACCTAACATCATTCATAACCCCCTTAGGAGCATTCCAATATAAGAGGATGCCTTTTGGACTGGCGTCGGCTGCATTTCAAAGAATAATGCAACATATATTACAGGGCATTCCCAAAACTATTTGTTTCCAAGACGATATCTTGATTTTTGGCACCAGTATTGAAGAACATAACAGCACTCTCAGAACAGTGTTAGACAAACTCAGAGTCAGGATTAACTATAAAAAAAGAAAAATGTCCTACATGGGTAACCTCTGTGGACTATTTAGGCCACACAATATCACAAGAAGGCATCAAACCTAAAATGGATTTGGTAGAATCTGACAAGAAAGCGCCTGTTCCTACCAACAAGGATCGGTTAAGGTCCTTTCTTGGACTCACAGAGTTCTATTCAAAGTTTGTAGCACATTTTGCCAAAATAGAGGATCCTCTACGTAATCTACTAAAAATGAGGTCAGCATTTTTATGGGATGAGAGTTGTCAATTAGCCTTACTCAAAATCAAATCTGCCATAATAAACGCCCCATCATTAGGAAGGTTTGATCCTATCAAACCCACCTATTTGACCACAGATGCCAGCAACAAAAGGTTAGCGGCCATGCTTACCCAAAGAGAAAACGGTACTGAACACATAATTGCATTTGCTTCTAGGGCTCTCAAAGGTGCAGAGCATAGGTATTCTGTTGTGGAAAAGGAAGCATTAGCCTGCTACTGGGTGGTCAAGCATTTTAAATTCTTCTTGTGGGGGATCCCATTGACTAAAAAATCAGACCATAAACCATTATTTCATGCTTTCACCACTAAGGGTTCAGAAAGAACCACACCAAGAATCTCTCGGTGGGTGCTAGGTCTAGAAGGGTACAATTTTAAGATACAATATCTATCCGGACCTAAGAATAGTGTAGCTGACTATCTTTCGAAGAATCCCCTTGAAGATCAAAGTGATGAGGTAGAAGAAGTTCTGGAAGACAATGTCCTAGAAATAACCCTAACTAGTGTAGGACACGAACAGTGGGAACAGAGTATGAAAGATGATGAAGAATTAAACACACAACGTCACTACATTCATGAAGGATGGCCTAAACAAAAGAACAGATTACCTGACCACATTTGTAAATACTGGGAAGTTAGAATGGAATAAGTGATACAGAAAAAAGCATTTACAGAGGAGACGAGATTGTACCTCCCTGTACCATGAGAGAAAAGAAAATGCTATTGGCCCAAGAAGGACATTTAGGGCGCAGCCTTGCAAAGAACAAAATTAGAAATGATTATTGGTGGCCCCAAATGGATTCTATGGTAGACAAACTAGTGAAAAATTGCAGCGACTGTGCTATAAGTGACAAGGTTTTAAGTACACACAAACCTCCACTCTCCTGTGGAAGGTCCCAACAAACCATGGTTTCAGATAGCCTTGGATATCATTGGTCCCCTTAACTACAAATCACTCAAAGAACGATTCACATTAGTATTAATGGACTACCATACACGTTGGGTTGTAACAAAGTGTGTGTACCAAATTACCACTAATATACCAATAACGTTTTTGAAAGATGTTTTTTTTTTTAAGAAGGGACCCCAGATGTTCTTATCACAGGCAATGGTGTCCAATTCATCTCACACCAAATGCAGGAATTCTTAAAGAAATTATCCATACAACACATGGAAACAGCCCTCTATTGCCCCAGGGCAAATGGCATGGTAGAACGTATGAACAGCATGATTAAGGAATGTATTCAAAGAGCAGAAATAAATTACGTTCCCATTGCCAATGCGCTCCAAGAAACCATATGGGCATACCGTACCACCCCTAACACTATCACTGGTGTATCACCTTTTTTTTCGCTCAAGGGAAGACAACCGAAAACCAAACTATCGGCTAATTGGCTTAAAAAAGAAGAAAAACTATTTTCAGTCTCCAGAGAGCATGTGATGGGTAGAATTCAAAGTCATCAAAATAAATATAAAAAGAGATATGATGAGAAAAACTGTATTATGAATTACACCTTTAAGAAGGAGGATTGGGTGAAAATCAAACTGCCACAAAACAGAATAATGGAGGGTAGTCATTTCTCTAAAACCGATGAAAATAAAGTGGGTAGGAAAAAATGTAGTCACATTAGAAAATGGTCAGACCTGGGGTATGAACAAAATCTCCAAATTTAAGAATATGACGCACTACCGCATCTCAATCTCACCCAAGCCTAAACAAGATAGCATAGATTACAATGGCCGAGAAACATAACATTAAAAGAATAAGTAAAATACCTGTATAGCACAAAGATTTCAAAATGTATTAATTTCTCTCACACTCTATGTATATACTATGTAATATTTTGTTGCTTACTTCGTCTTATATGATATTTGTTCTTTTCCTTTCAGGCTAGAAGTCTACAGTACTCTTGTGTATAGTTCTTTGATTGTTATTGGGTTTCTCAACTTTTGAATTGTTGATAAGGAGATGTGTTGTAATTCACCTGTATTCAGGTCTGGATTGTTCTATCTTTCAATCCTCCCCGTTATACTCCCTGTCATGATTCCCCCTCCTTTCCCTGTCCCTATGGAATCTTCCTCATTGTTGTAAGCCAGCTGCTCAAGGAACCTTCTGTGGGGTTGACAGTTGCTCTGACTGAAGAGTTGATGGTGATATATATATATTAAACTTATACTGCTTCTACCTGGCTTTCATGACTTATTACAACACGCGCACATTAACCAATCGACAGCGAGGGCATGGCCAAAGCCTGTAGAAGTTTATTCAGCATGCCTCGCATAGGTTCGACCTAAAAAAAGAATGCAAAAGAAAAGGTAATAGGATCAACGGGGGAGTGGGTTAGCAAGTCATTCTCATCTATCCAGTGACTGGAGCAAAATGAGTGGTAGGGGAGCAACTGAGGAGCTGGGGGAGGTTAACGATAAAACATGTGGCAGAAGTAATCCAGGAGAAGGGGGGAAGCAATGGACAAGCTGGGGAGTGAGGGTTGGTACTTTCGGGGACTGGGTGGCGTAGGAAGCAGCACACAGGGAGAGCCCATGAAAACACATGCACTCCCATGCAATGCTGACAGAAATAAAAGTAGTTCCCTGAATGTATGCCGTGAAAATATACTAGTCATCCAATGTAAATGATGATATAGAAGGTATGCTCCAGGGCATGTACAAACACAAGAATGGAAAGGTAAGCCATTTCATAAGAAGCAAGCAAATGGCCCTGTCAAGAAAGCCAACCTATGGTAATGTGTTGACCCAAAGCCCACTGTAAGTATTGGTATTGTCCATAATAGGTCTTTGACAATAGACAGCTAAAAATCGTCTGTTGGCGAGACCCCAAAAAAACTCAATATGTGTAAACAGGCAAGAGGACAACAATAGAAAGTGGTTGGTTTGATGGTACATGATGTTTTCTGATGACCATGTCTTGAAGTGTGTAGCCCAATCCTATTCCAAGGTGGTAATTTGAAGGACAAGTTGTGTGGCTGTTGTGAGAAGTTGGCCTGGCATATGCTGTCCACTAATTATAGTGGGCACCTTGCACCAGTCCAAACAACCCCTTATTGGAGATAGGTTAAAGACAACCTTTATTGAAAGCTATCCTAGTGGTAGCTATGGAGAGCAGCCTTCAGGCTAAGTCTTGAAGGAATGTAAAGCAGCTTGTTTTACCAGTCTATAATCTCTTGAGTGACCAAATGAAAGAGCACCACACCAGGTATATATTCAAAATATATGTATTTATTACTAAACACACCCTCTAGTCTCTTTATGAGGCTAGAGTTCGAAGTACATAAGTTATAAGTTATTTAAACACAGTAATAGCACAAATACACGTTTGGGCCCTAGGGGCGTACCAAACCATATACCAATAAAGTGGTATAAGAACCACGACTGAGCTAGACACTAGGCCTAGAGCCTCTAGAAGTGCTTGGACCACAAGGAACCACCCAAGGTAGTGACACAGGGGACCCACGGGGACGCGTGCAGTGTAATAACACAGCCGCGAATCGCCGTTAACTTCTATGGAGAAAGTCGCAGGTTGGGAATTTAAAGAAAAGGGACACTTAAAGAAGGACTTGGAGCAAACCCTTTGAGAACTAGGTCGTTCTAGAGTCTCTACCCACGGGAGCACCGGAGTACTCTTGTTACCTCACCCAGGAAGCCGGGTGCATAGGTGCCTTTCGGGGTCGGGTTTAGTCGTCGATTTGAATGGCGATCTGCTGCAAAGTGCTGCTGGCGACCAAGGGAAAAGTGTCCGGGTGGATCCAAAGGTGGATCGGAGATCTGAAGAACCTGAAAGCAGAGGGGACAGAGTCTGGGTCACTAGCCAGTGACCAGGAAGGCGATGAGCAGATGCCCACTGATGTCGAGTGCTTCAGGTAGGTTGACAGTCGTCTTGACTCTTCAGCCACGAGGTCCAGGAGGCGTTGTCGGCGACCAGGAGCAGGATTCGGGCTGGTACACGATGTCTGTCGACTGCTGAGGTGTCGGCGACCGGATTGGACCCAACAAGCCTTGGCAACGGCAAGTCTCGATGAAGATGAAGATTGACGATTGTGCAGACCAGCAAGGTCTGAGGCACTCACCCAGCAAGGGTAAGTGAGGGCAAGCCTGGAGCAACCAGGGAGCCCAAGTAGAAAAGGATTGGCCTTCGTGAAGGGCTACTAGCCAACGGGCTAGCGACCGCAAAGGAGCCTCGAGACGGTGCACGTGGAGCTGGCTCACAGGACACTCGTGGAGTGGAGGCCAGTGATCTTCAGTGCAGTTGGTGCTGGAGGCTAGGGCTACTCGGAGCCCAAAGCACGACTTCGTGGGAGACCCAGAAAAGGATGCACTTGCAAATGCGTGCGGTGTCCAGGGGTCACGGTTCCACGTTACCCACGACAGCTATGGGCCTCTGCTTTGCTGGGGACTCAGGGCAGCCTCGGGGAAGTCTGGAAATCCACCTCTGGTGATGCAAAGACTTCGGCGTCCGACGGGAGCTTCAGCGATGCAGACCGGACAATTGCTTCTTTGGTGCCTGCCAAGCAGGGGAGTCACTCCTTGACCCCAAGGGAGATTCTTCAGTCCTCTAATCTTGTAGTAGAGCGTCGAAGGTCCAGGATTCTGTGTCAGAGTTTCGTCCAGGGATAATCTAAAGTCCTAAGGACTGGGTTCCTATACTTATACTAAGTTTAGGGGTTGGACTACTCTGTGGCCCCACCTATGGGTGGGTCAGGGCAGAGGGTGGCTACACCCCTTTCCCTTTGTCCAGTTCGCGCCAAAGCAGGGGCTGCAAGCCCCTGATCCGGTTTGAACTGGGGTATGCACAGGGACACCAAATGTGCCCCCAGTGCAGGACTTCAAAGCACCCGAGAGTGCTCCCGCCCAGCCCCAATACACACTATCCTGTCTGGGGAGGTGGTCACACCTCCCTGGGACAGGAAACCTATTGTCCAGGCCTCCCCTGCCGGAGTTTCGGTCAGCAGCAGGAGGCCAGACTTGTGTCTGTGGCAGCAGCATCCAGTTTGTGATGCCAGGGCTTTAGAAAGAAGTTACCGGTCAAGCCAGGGTTAACATGTCTCTCCCTCTAGAAGGGTGGAATGCTACCCCCGCCGCCAGAATTGGCAGGGGGGTAGTATTCCAAGATGTTTGACACCAAACACGACATGTTTCGGTGCAGCCATTCCAAAGTTAGCATTTAGCGCGAGGTTATAATGCGCTTAAGAGTATATGGTCAGGCTGCACTACAAACAGCATCAGAGAAGGGTCTCCGAACGCTGCAGAGGGGCCCTGCTCATGCAGGGGCACCCTCTCACATAGGAACCACGCACTCTGCCTTCAGGATTGATAAGGCCTGCCATAGGAGTGACTTATAGGTTTATATGTGTGTATGTATATAGTGATATAGGTAGCCTATATCACAGTAAGGGTGCATGCACCACCTTACCCAGGCTGCAGTAGCAGACCTGTGGTGTCAGTTTGGATGGCCTTCCAGGGGTGGCACAATACATGCTGCAGCCCCTGGTAGGCCTCTGAGGTACCTATGCCCTGGGTACATAGTATACCATAGACTAGGGACTTATAAGGGCACTCCAGATTCCAATCAGAGCTGTGCCTAAGGCACATGGAAACCATTTTACAGAGAAAGCAGATAGACTGGGGCCCTGAATAGCAGGATCCCAGTCCAACTAAGTCATAAACCAGCAAAACACCAGGAAAAAAAGTGGGGGCAACCATATAGTCAGATTCCACCTTCCTACATAACCCCCCCCCCCCCAAACGAAAGGAGATAAGGCTAACCTTGGCCAGTTGAGCCTTTATTGACTAAGTGGCCATATAAGGAAGCACCTGCACTAGCATGGTTACCCCCTGTCTTATGGTCCACTAAGCAATCCTTCACCCTAAGGGTATGAGAGGCTCTCCACCATGGGGAATCACTACCTGTGGTGTGCTTAGGTAAAGTACAAGGCTGGTGAGGTGTCTGAGCAGGGAAGGGAGGCCCTAGGAATGTTGGCCTCAGCTTCCTCAGATCACTGGTCACCATGTATGCCTGTCTTTCCATGACTGAGTTGCACTTTGCTCTAAGGGTCAACCTTTGGCTGCCTACAGCTGGAGGTTGGGTCCCTTTGGATGGAACACTGGAGGGATATGGCAGGTTTGGAACCTTTTGGTCCCATGTTTGCCCTTGCCTACCAGAGTCCTTCTGGGGGAGGTCCCTACATAAAGGTATGGGGGATCCCTCAGTGTGTGGAGGAATTTTCACCTGGCTAGGGCTACTAGGCTGGGTGCCCCTCATCTGCTGATGGGGGTTCCTCTGGACAGGGGGCCCTGGGGGTCCACTGACCTCCCTGACCTCTGCAGCCCTGGGCTGACTGAGACAGGGTAGAGAGGGGCAGGTTACCTGCTCCAGACTGGGTACCACCTTGGAAGGGTCCTCTGCCATCAGGGGGTGGTCAGGCCAGGCCTGACTACCTCTGTGGCAGTTCCTTCACTAGGGGTAGGGTCAGTTCCCTGAGGAGGCTGACTCTTACCTACTGTCTGGGGGGAAGAAGACTTTTCTTCAACCCTTGTGCTCTCTGTTGGGGGAGAGGGGCCATTCTTTCAGGCTCCATCTCTCCAAATTCTTGGGCTGGGGCTGTGGCCATCACAGCCCCACTAACCTTTACAGGGACACCCAACATCCTGAGATGGGTTTGGTGTTCAACTTCAGCCCAGGCTGACATTTCCAGATCATTGCCCATCAGGCAATCTACAGGTAAGGTTGGGGACACTGCCACTCTTTTTGGGCCTGTGACCCCCTCCCAGCTGAGATTGACTATGGCCATGGGGTGATCTGACACCATCAATGTTGGTCACCTGGTATTTAAACTCAGGTAAAAGCTGGTGAGGGGGGACTAGTTTCCCTGCCACCATGGTGACACTAGCCCCTGTGTCCCTAAATGCCACAGCTTTCTGACCATTAATTATTGGCTCCAATCTGTACCTGCCCAATGCTGTGGGACCCATGGTAAAGGTGGCAAATCCTATACCACCATCAGAGTCAGAGGAGTCTGTTGAGGGGTCCCTGTCTAAACTAGGGCCCACCTCTGTTCCTCTTGCAAAAGCACCTAACTTTTTGGGTGCACTACTCCCAACTGGAGGATTACTACTGGTAGTACCAGGAGGGGTGGTAGTAGTTGTGGGAGGAACATTTTCTTTATTGCCAATCCTGGGGCAACTGGGATCAGTTTTCCAGTGCCCAGGCTTTTTACAGACATGGCAAAATGGTTTCTTTTCAGGAGAAGAAGGAGTTTGGGACCCACCCCCAGAAGAGGAATTTTGGGGCCCTGTAGGGGACTTATCCTTAGATTTATCCCCACCTTTCTCTTGGGACTTAGTAGAATCTTTCTTCTGGTCACCACCCTGATTTTTAGTTTTTACTCTGGTTCTGACCCATTTGTCTGCCTTCTTTCCCAATTCTTGGGGAGAGGTCAGATCAGAGTCCACCAGATACTGGTGCAAAAGCTGGTTTTGACAATTATTAAGGATCTGCTCCCTCATAATCAAATTGTACAATCCTAAAAAGTCCTGCACTTTGTTGCCATGTATCCAACCTTCCAGAGCCTTAGTAGCACAATCTACAAAATCAACCCAGTCTTGAGTCTGAGCTTTTTGGGTGTCTCTGAACTTCAACCTATACTGTTCAGTGGTTAGGCCAAACCCATCTATCAGAGCACTCTTCAAGACTGTATAATTGTCAGCATCCTCTTCTCTTACAGTGAGGAGCTTGTCTCTACCTTTGTCTGCAAAGGAGAGCCACAAGATTGCTGCCCACTGCTTCTGGGGGACCCTCTGAACTTTACAGGCCCTCTCCAGTGCAGTTATCCATTTGTGGATGTCATCCCCACTCTGGTAGGGAGGGACAATCTTGTTTAGGTTTCTATGGTCATAAGACCTTTCCCTATCTCTAGGGATATTGCTGCCACCATGGGACTCTAGTCCCAACTGTTTTCTCTCTCTAAGGAGATCTAGGGACTCCCTGTCTAGGGCCAATTGCTGTTTTCTGAGTTCAAGCTGAGCTTCCTCATACTGATCAGCCTCTTTCTCCTCTCATGAGAGGATTCCCTCCTATGAGAGGAGACAGAGGTCCCTATTGAGGTGCCAGAGTGGTTAGACTCCTGAGAAGGAGATCTAGACCTTCTAGGCACACTCACAATCCTTCCTGGGGGGACAAAGTGAAGGTCATCCTGAGCCTCCTCCTCATCCACAGGAGGAATTGGGTTTTCCAGGTCAGGGTCATTGTCACCCTCCTGGTCAGTTCCAGAGGGGGGGTTGGGGGTGTTGCTACCCCTGGCCCCATCCTCATCTTCTGCCCCACCCTCTGCACCTACCCCTTCAGTCCCTAAGGGCCTGTTGAGATCATCAGCCATTAACATCTCTCTCAGATGTTGGGTGGTGGGACTTTGGCCTGTCTTCAGTTTCCTCACATTGCATATTGCTCTCAATTCCAAGAATGGGAGTGTATCATACTTGGAGGGAAGAAGCCCATTGGCTTCTGGCAAGGACTCACTGGGTCCTGGCTTTGAAGACATCACTAGTGAGGTGTGGTGTATGCACTACCTACTCTAGTGTGGCCTACTAAACTCTCTTGAGTTGAAGAAAGGGTGTGCTATCCCTTGACACACAACTCTAAGTTCAGTAGAACTTACTGTATACTAAGCTTAATTTATATGTACCTTAGGTACCTTTAGTGGTTTTCAGTTGATCAATTCAATTGAGATTATCTGGTAAAACAATAGCAAGCTGGAATCCCACACGCTGCACACCAATGTGAGAAGTTGGCCTGGCATATGCTGTCCACTAATTATAGTGGGCACCTTGCACCAGTCCAAACAACCCCTTATTGGAGATAGGTTAAAGACAACCTTTATTGAAAGCTATCCTAGTGGTAGCTATGGAGAGCAGCCTTCAGGCTAAGTCTTGAAGGAATGTAAAGCAGCTTGTTTTACCAGTCTATAATCTCTTGAGTGACCAAATGAAAGAGCACCACACCAGGTATATATTCAAAATATATGTATTTATTACTAAACACACCCCTCTAGTCTCTTTATGAGGCTAGAGTTCGAAGTACATAAGTTATAAGTTATTTAAACACAGTAATAGCACAAATACACGTTTGGGCCCTAGGGGCGTACCAAACCATATACCAATAAAGTGGTATAAGAACCACGACTGAGCTAGACACTAGGCCTAGATCCTCTAGAAGTGCTTGGACCACAAGGAACCACCCAAGGTAGTGACACAGGGGACCCACGGGGGACGCGTGCAGTGTAATAACACAGCCGCGAATCGCCGTTAACTTCTATGGAGAAAGTCGCGGTTGGGAATTTAAAGAAAAGGGACACTTAAAGAAGGACTTGGAGCAAACCCTTTGAGAACTAGGTCGTTCTAGAGTCTCTACCCACGGGACCACCAGAGTACTCTTGTTACCTCACCCAGGGAAGCCGGGTGCATAGGTGCCTTTCGGGGTCGGGTTTCGTCGTCGATTTGAATGGCGATCTGCTGCAAAGTGCTGCTGGCGACCAAGGGAAAAGTGTCCGGGTGGATCCAAAGGTGGATCGGAGATCTGAAGAACCTGAAAGCAGAGGGGACAGAGTCTGGGTCACTAGCCAGTGACCAGGAAGGCGATGAGCAGATGCCCACCGATGTCGAGTGCTTCAGGTAGGTTGACAGTCGTCTTGACTCTTCAGCCACGAGGTCCAGGAGGCGTTGTCGGCGACCAGGAGCAGGATTCGGGCTGGTACACGATGTCTGTCGAGTGCTGAGGTGTCGGCGACCGGATTGGACCCAACAAGCCTTGGCAACGGCAAGTCTCGATGAAGATGAAGATTGACGATTGTGCAGACCAGCAAGGTCTGAGGAACTCACCCAGCAAGGGTAAGTGAGGGCAAGCCTGGAGCAACCAGGGAGCCCAAGTAGAAAAGGATTGGCCTTCGTGAAGGGCTACTAGCCAATGGGCTAGCGACCGCAAAGGAGCCTCGAGACGGTGCACGTGGAGCTGGCTCACAGGACACTCGTGGAGTGGAGGCCAGTGATCTTCAGTGCAGTTGGTGCTGGAGGCTAGGGCTACTCGGAGCCCAATGCACGACTTCGTGGGAGACCCAGAAGAGGATGCACTTGCAAATGCGTGCGGTGTCCAGGGGTCACGGTTCCACGTTACCCACGACAGCTATGGGCCTCTGCTTTGCTGGGGACTCAGGGCAGCCTCGGGGAAGTCTGGAAATCCACCTCTGGTGATGCAAAGACTTCGGCGTCCGACGGGAGCTTCAGCGATGCAGACCGGACAATTGCTTCTTTGGTGCCTGCCAAGCAGGGGAGTCACTCCTTGACCCCAAGGGAGATTCTTCAGTCCTCTAATCTTGTAGTAGAGCGTCGAAGGTCCAGGATTCTGTGTCAGAGTTTCGTCCAGGGATAATCTAAAGTCCTAAGGACTGGGTTCCTATACTTATACTAAGTTTAGGGGTTGGACTACTCTGTGGCCCCACCTATGGGTGGGTCAGGGCAGAGGGGTGGCTACACCCCTTTCCCTTTGTCCAGTTCGCACCAAAGCAGGGGCTGCAAGCCCCTGATCCGGTTTGAACTGGGGTATGCACTAGGGACACCAAATGTGCCCCCAGTGCAGGACTTCAAAGCACCCGAGAGTGCTCCCGCCCAGCCCCAATACACACTATCCTGTCTGGGGAGGTGGTCACACCTCCCTGGGACAGGAAACCTATTGTCCAGGCCTCCCCTGCCGGAGTTTCGGTCAGCAGCAGGAGGCCAGACTTGTGTCTGTGGCAGCAGCATCCAGTTTGTGATGCCAGGGCTTTAGAAAGAAGTTACCGGTCAAGCCAGGGTTAACATGTCTCTCCCTCTAGAAGGGTGGAATGCTACCCCCGCCGCCAGAATTGGCAGGGGGGTAGTATTCCAAGATGTTTGACACCAAACACGACATGTTTCGGTGCAGCCATTCCAAAGTTAGCATTTAACGCGAGATTATAATGCGCTTAAGAGTATATGGTCAGGCTGCACTACAAACTGCATCAGAGAAGGGTCTCCGAACGCTGCAGAGGGGCCCTGCTCATGCAGGGGCACCCTCTCACATAGGAACCACGCACTCTGCCTTCAGGATTGATAAGGCCTGCCATAGGAGTGACTTATAGGTTTATATGTGTGTATGTATATAGTGATATAGGTAGCCTATATCACAGTAAGGGGTGCATGCACCACCTTACCCAGGCTGCAGTAGCAGACCTGTGGTGTCAGTTTGGATGGCCTTCCAGGGGTGGCACAATACATGCTGCAGCCCCTGGTAGGCCTCTGAGGTACCTATGCCCTGGGTACATAGTATACCATAGACTAGGGACTTATAAGGGCACTCCAGATTCCAATCAGAGCTGTGCCTAAGGCACATGGAAACCATTTTACAGAGAAAGCAGATAGACTGGGGCCCTGAATAGCAGGATCCCAGTCCAACTAAGTCATAAACCAGCAAAACACCAGGAAAAAAGTGGGGGCAACCATATAGCCAGATTCCACCTTCCTACAGCTATAAGGATTCCAAAACTGCATACAACATGCCCTCTAGTTTATTTTCTGTATTCTTATCATTCTTAAGGCATTGGTTGACATGGTAACTTGACATTGATCCTCCCAGTCTTATTTAATGCTTGGTTAAGGATTCCCAGTGCCTGTGTTTTTGCATATTGGTCCAGAGGCCTTCAAATATCCTAGTCGTACCGAGCTCTCTCAACTTTCTTTAATAATTGGACAAAAACAATCTTTTTAAAACGCCCCACAAAAAGGAATTCAATTGTTCACCTGAGGATTTGTTTACACAGAGCATAAGTGGAGAGCAGTATTGATTGTTTTTTAAGATCATTCTTTCCCTACGGTCGATGGTCCTGCTGCTCGAATGGCGTTAAAGATTGCAAACCTTGTTGGGTTTCGCTAATCCTATCTGCTGAATTAGCTGGGGAGGATTCTTACTTGAGTCTATGTAGTTATAGTTTTCTTATATGAATTTTGTACGGGTAATGCAGCTCAGCACCAGGTACGCTATCTGAATGTTAGGCTAACTCAGTGCCTACATAGGAAGACCATATTTTAAGTTTCCCTTTGGGTCAGGGATTTTCCAGTTTACCATTCAAAAGACTTTTCATATGATACTAAAATATAAGAAAAAAGTTTTTTTTATAACACTCATAGTACAGGTATTTAACAGTTTCATAGAATTTCAAATTTTGTCAGGTATGGAAACCGAGACACATGGAGACAAGGTGATTTTCTCAGGATCATACTGTGTAATCCTGATGGATAAACTGGGATAAGATCCTGTTTTCTAGGACCCAGAGTGAATAACTTAGCCCTTACAGCACTGCCTCTCTAGTGATCTGGTCAGCATCAGAAAGGTTGTGATCCAAGATTTGGATAAAACTGCACCAAAAAAAATACTTCCCAAAATGGTACTCAGTCATTCCAAATGGAATGTATTTTCTTTAGCTTCACCACAAGAAGACTGAGGCGAGGAGTCATTCATCACTTCACTTCTCCCACTAGGAACCCTCAACTCAAGAAATAAAGTATCGTACATCTTGTCACATCTAATGACAGCCTGCGTATCTGCTCAATGGCTACAGCTAATCCTTAATAGTCTGCATAGGTGGTTATACGTAACTGCTGAGAATGGACTTTTACTTGTCCTGCCAGTCACCCTTTTCCAGATTCATTTTGTTTTATCGCTATGGGTTTTTATATTGGAGTCACATTGTTTCATTTATATTCTTTGCCTTAAAAGCAGGCCTGGGCGTAGTTCGAGGAGTCTTGCTACGTGGAACACCGCGAAGTTACAAAACAACTCTGCGAAGATCCGCAAGTGATGGAGTGCAGTGCGAACTGCTGTTCGCGCTGGTCTTCCTGCCGCTCAGGTAGAAATTCTACCCCAGCGGCAGCTTGCAATCACGAACTTACCGTTCGCGAGCAGGCAAAAAACTACGCAAAGCGGAGTTTTCTGCACACCGCGAGCTCTGCGGAGTGCAGAAAACTCCGCGAACGGAGCGGAGTTCACCGCCCAGGCCTACTTAAAAGACAACTATAGAAAAGGGAAAAGAAGAAAACCTAGAAACAAGAAGGGGTCTTTGTTCAATTTATCCTTCTGATTAGTCCCATACTTACCTAGACTTTTGTTATTTTATTTCTTGGAGGGATGCCTGCCAGGAATTGACAAAGGATCTGTACCTAAAAGAGAAAGGAAGAGCAAGACACCCTCAGACGAACTGTAGAAGACATAACTGAGAACTGGTATTTTTTTAAAAGCCTAAACATAAACATTACTTTTGCTTTGACAAAGCCTACTTGTCTAATTAAAACCCACCCCACAAAGTGGTGTTAGAAGTGGGATACTGTGCATCCGTAAATGGAGTCCATAATTCACCAGCTAGCTGAATGACAGAAAAACGTGGCATTGGAATGTTTTATAAGGACAACTCAGCAAGAGAGAGACTATGCAACAACCCCTACCAGCTCACTAACAACAAATTAGTGAGGTCTCACAAAGTCAGTAGTTGGGTCAGCATTTCCATAGGAAATGCGTTTTTTTGTTGCTAATAACTTTGGCACCGTTTGATTAATTTTCACAAAACTTTACAAAAAAAGTGCTTTTTTTGTTTGCCTAGTTTGTCCATGCAAAAATTCAGGATCCTGAGAAAAAAGGGGGGGGGGTCCCAAAATCCCCATGCATGTTCCATAGACTCCTTTAGGCAGGGCTACAGCAAAAACCGCTGAACAGAATTACACCACATTTGGCAAGAAGCTAAATCTTGGTCCACAGTTTGTGCTTTTTGTGATTTGGTTTAAATCCGTTCAGTTGTTTTTGAAAAACTAAGGTTTAAAAATGTGTTGTGTTTCGGGCAGTGAAACACAACACATATCGCTTCCCACTGGAAGGAGCAGCATAATTATTGTGATTCCTAGCCTATTGTACATTTCTATGTTTCCTGTAAAGCGCTCTGATACCCTAACGGGTCAAGTTCGCGCTCTATAAAACACAAAAATAAATAAATAAATAAATAAAATAAATAGCTGCTCCCTGCAGGTGGGAGCAATGCCAGCTCCCGCACTATGCGGGGAGCCGTCTGGGACTACAGGGGCCCTCTGGCACCTCCCGCAGCCCCCAACTTGTGCTTGGTGGGTGCTCTGGGTGGGCACCTAAATGATGCGGGTCCCAGGGGATGTGGCCCCCAGTGCCGTAATAAGCTTGGGGTGGGGCCACGCGACTCCCTTCCCTTTTAATATATATATATATATATATGTATACCTGAGAGATGGTGTCCCCAGGGACTAATGAGGCTCGGACAGGAGGGCAGCACGGCCCCCTTCACAAGAAGGTACAGCCCTGGGGGATGGAGTCCCTGGAGTCTATTAGGGCTCAGGGAAGAGGGCCTCCCCTTTTTTTATTGTATTTGGTCCAGGGATGAGGTCCCTGGGGCCTGTTAAGGCTTACGGAGGAGGGCTGTATGCCCTCCTCCTCTGTTTAATTATATTTGGCCCCGGGGCAATAGGGTCCCCGCCCAGGGCCTTTTAAATCTTGGGGAGGGAGGCCCCATGCCCCCCTTCCCTTTTTATAGGAACTGGCCTCAGGAGATACCAAATGCTGTGCACAGTGTGGGGTTAGCAGCCAGCTGGGGGTTGGCCACAGGGTCTGGCAGCAGGCCAAGCCATGTGGCCAGCACCCCGTTGTGCACGGCCAAAGGCTGTGTGCAGTGTGGCGTAGGCTGCCTGTGAGGAGTTGGATGCAGGGTCTGGCTTCAAGCCAGGCCTTGCGCCAACCCCATGCCATGTGTGACGAAAGGCTGTGCGCAGAGTGGGGTTGGCTGTATCTGGGTAAGTTGGCCACAGGGCCTGGTTACAAGCCAAGCCCTGTTGCCAGCCCCCTTCTGTTTAGAGCCGAAGGCCCTGTGCAGCGGGGGGTTTGCTGTAGGGCCTGGCCCCAGACCAAGCCCTGTGGCCAACCCCCCTCCGCGTACGGCTCAAGGTGAAGGAGTTGAATTTCTAATTGTTGTGTAGTTTAGGTTTGGGTTGTATAGAAAGAATAAATAAAGTGTTCCTAACTTATAACTAAAGCTCCCAGTTCTCAGTTTTTATTGATTTTACATATAAATACAGACAGAAAACAATGATGTGTTTCCTGTCTGTATTTAGTTTGAAAAGCAGAAAAATACAGAAAATGTTGCTTCTTATGAGTGACTGTACACGCTGTTCTTTGTGAATTCCAGGCCAACAGCTGAGCAGATAGACAGCAAGGAGAGGTAAAAAGCAGGATAAATATTGCCTCTAAAACGGAATAGTGCAGAAGCTAGCGCTAACGCCCTCTCCTTGGTGTAAGAATGTTTAACTGATTCCGGAATGAGGTCGGAAAAAGCAGGTAAAATTTCTGTTTCCACGTTTGGGCATTCCATTACGAACTCAGGTGTCCAGTCTTTTTCAGCTAAAATAATATTATAACCATACGTCAAGTTCTCCCAAACAGAGCCTTGATGTTTCTGGGTATGTCCCCCTTCAATTGGAGTGTAATATCGTATAAACAATGGGGAACACTTACCCTAGTATCAGGTGTTACCACTGTGCTCACTCAGCGCTAATGCCGCCAGAAAATCCATAAGGTTCCGGCGATCTATTATGACTTCTGTCACGCTGTTCAGCATCGTCCCAGCCCATTCCCAGTTCAGAAGCAGAATCCTCAGTAGTCTGGACATGCCTGATTTTGAGTGCGGCTACCTTTTTCTTTTTGAATTGAGGTTTATTATTCTTTGGTTTTTCTTTTTTATTAATGATGTAGTCAGATGAGCGTTGTGATTCTTTCTTCGGCTTCTCGTGCTCTTCTGATCTGCACTCTGACCACCCACCTCTCTCCAAACATGTATCGGATGAGTCCTGAAAGGAACGAGAGGAATGTTCAGCAGTATCCTGATACCGGTCAGGCTTCCTAATGTTATCACGGTTTCTGAGATTATATCTTTTTTCCATGGCTTCCTGTTGAGGAGATACACCCCGTGTCTTTATTTTTTGGTTTATTATCCCACTTCTTCTTCGTCAAAGAGTCGGGTGCTTGCTTAGAGTTATCCTTTTCAGAATTACTCTTAAGTTGTGGTTTCTGAGGTCTGGCTCCCAAATTATCTCTACCTAAGGTAGCACAGGTTTCCTCGATAATTTTTGGTTATTCCCGTTCCTGTTGTGCAGGAGTAAAATCTCTCAAGTGTTGGTGTATAGCTAACGCAGCTAACGCAGCTTTTATGTTACTTAACATAATGGTGGCTAATGTGGCAAAATTGCCCCTCTGTTTCATCCCTAAGTCCAGGCCAGGTGCTGCCCCATACTCATTCATAAGCTGCTTCAATACATCAGGTAAAGCAACCAGTTAAGGGGTACCATGTATTCTGGTATAAACGGCAGCGAAGTCTGTACCCCAAATGGCACAGTCTTCTACTGGGGGAGCCATCCCCATTGGCAATAAATAGTTAGTATTCTGTGTTTTTCCTACGGGTCCATATGTGGAAATACTGCTTCAAAGTGGCTTGTTTTTTGTGCTATCCAGAACGGAATTTGCTCCCGACTGGTGGGAATCTTTCCCATGACGGCATTCAGTGTTTGTGGACTGATACCCATAGTGGCCTTTTGTGGTTGTGCGGCTTGAGCAGTCCGTGCAGGGTTAACTGTGAGTGTTCACATTATGAACTTTGTGAGATTTCTGTATATTTTCACTAAATCTCTGTATAGTGTACACATTTCTGCTGCAGTTAAATTAGCAGTGTCTGGATGTGGTATTTATGCAGCTAAGACCGGTCATGTTGCTCTTTGCGGAGCCTACCGAGTCTCACGTTTTCTGTAGTGTGTGGGAGGGTGCCTTTAAACCAATTAATATGTTCTTGGTAAGAGAGAGGAATTTATACGTCTTCATATGGAGTGTATTCCTTTGGTGTTTCATTCTCATTGTAGGTATGAAACATTTGTGTACGATCATTTGCAGCTGGGAATTTAACCCAGGAATAGAATATCTCTAGGCTGTCCGGTTTTAGGTTTAAACCTATAATAACTGATAAAACCCAACTGAAAGAGAAATAGCCCTCACTAGTGAAATCATATAAACACTGAAAAAACACCGGCACAACCACAAACTAAATGCCATTCAAAGAAAGGAAAAAGAGAGTGACAGAGTCATTTTTATTCTTCCTGAAGGGGCCAATACAATGTAACTGTTATACAAGCTAGCAGGAAGAAAGATTGGGCTAACATTATTCTGCTTGAATTTTGTTGTTTAGGGATGCCACTAAAATATTGTTTCTTCTTCCTTTTGCTTTTTTCAGTTTTGTGGTCATTGGTCTAAAGATGCAGGGTTTAGGGGGCGTGGCCAAGATGGCGGCTTGAGCAGACGTGCCGTTCTGACTCTCCCGCCGGTGGCCCAATACAGCACCGGCACACAGCCGTTTTCAGCGACCGGACACCCGTGGCTTGACGTCTGAAGGGGGCCGCAGGGGCCACCTTGCTACAGGAGCAGCCGGGGGCTTTCGCCTCCGACGCTTGGTGGATCCGCGCGGTGCTGAGCGCTCTCGTGGGGGTGCGGCCTAGCTGTTGGGAGGCCCGGCCCTGGAGCCGTAGCGGCCCCGAGTAGAAACCGAGGCCGGTGGATCACTGGAGGGACCGGGCGGGAGTGCCGACGATGACGCAGGCTGAGCTGCGGCCCTCCGGGCACCCAAGGCGCAGAGACAGTTTTGCCGACCCCCGGCCTGCGGGACCAAAGAGCGGGCTCGCGGCGGCGGACCCAGCGGGGGAGCAGCATCGATCCCGCCGCCCCTGGGAGTCTTGGAGGCAGACCGGAGTCGGAGGAGGATCCCACCGGCCGGCGAGGACTCACCGGTCACACCAGCACACAGGCAGGTGACTGCTCCGGGGGGTGGATTGCGGAGGACGCCTGCCGCAGTGAAGCAGAGGACCGGGAGACAGGGCCCCATCTGGTGGAGCCAGGTACGGTGCTGTCCCGCTGCCACGACTGCAAGGGAGCCCGAGCGTGGTGCCTGGAGGCCTTGCTACACACCTTGGGCCCCGCCGGCGGCTGACTCCGCGGCGGAGAGGCGGTGCCCCCACCATTTTGTGGTGCCGCTTCAGCGGCGGCTATCCGGAGGAGTCCGTGTGGCGAGCAGACGAACGACTGTCCAGGGAGAACCCGCAGTGGGAACCGCCACTGGGAGAGTGAGGACCTGGGACACGGACCGTGACTGGGGACCCAGGACCCGGCGAAGGGGGAAGTTGACGGCGCCACGGGCCCAGAGACAGACACTGCCTAGATCGCCGGAGCTCCCCCGAGAAGCCATCTGGGAGGTGTACCCTGCGGCGCTTTACCCTGCGGGGACCCACTTGACTACAGCTTGCACTGGTCACAGGCGTTGGTCGACACGCAGCATGTCAACCTCCCGAGGGCGGAAGGAGAAAACCCTGAAAGAGTTATTTGCGAAGCCTCAGGGTGGCCATCAAATGGGCGACAATGTGGCGGGATCCGAGCAGTCCGCACCCCCGAGTGGCGAAAGTGGGGAGCCGATAACGAAAGCCTTCCTGGAATCCCTGTTTGTCACGCTGCAGGAGGATCTACAGACACTGAAGCGGGACCTTACCGTGGAAATCAAGGATGTCTGCAGAGAGATGGACTGCATTGGGGAGAGGGTCGCAGACCTGGAGGAGAAAAGCGACGGGAGGGACACGGAAATGGCGACGCTCCAGCAGGAGGTTATTCGGATCCACGATCAGCAAGTCGACCTCCAATCTCATCTCGAGGACCTGGAAAACCGTTCTTGTCGCCATAACATCAGGATCCGGGGGGTCAAGCTCGACGAGGAAGCAGGCGATATTTTCAAATATACTAGAGAGCTCTTTAATCATATTCTGGGCAGGCCGCTGGACACGGATCTCCGTTTGGACAGAGCACACAGGGTGGGCCCGCCACGTCAGGCGATGGCCCTACCGGCTGACATCTTGGTCTGTGTCCAGGTCTTCAGAACTAAGGAAGAAATTCTCCAGAAGGCCCGACAGATGCAACCCCTCACCTTCCACGGCCAAACCCCCGCCCTGTTTCAGGACTTAGCAGCCCTCACACTACACAAACTGAGAATTTTCAGGCCCATCACCTCACATCTCCGACAGCGCAACATTTCCTACAGCTGGGGTCATCCATTCCGTCTGATCTTCCTTATGGATGGCAAACTCTTTCAGCTGCGGTCTCTCTCTGAGGCCTGCCGTCTGCTCGGAGTTGACCTCCCCGAGGAGGAAAATGGTGACGATGGTCCAACTCGCGGCGCTGAAGACACGAGACCCCAGTGGCGGCAGCAGGGTCGGCGACGCCGTTCCAGACGACCGAATCCCTAGGAGATTTCGCAGGGGCAGAAGGATGCTCTTGAGACCCTGCCTGCAGCATTGGCAAAGACACAACCTGCTTGAAACTCTCAGAATATTTTGCTTTCGCTGAGATGTCCCGGATCTTCAGGGGGCCGCTGGCGGGGGGGTGGAGGGTCACCCTTGGTCACATCAAACCCCCCATAGAGATGCTCTTCCGATCATCCGTGGATGATGGACTTCGACGGGGATTTCTTATCTGTTCCTTTCTTTTTTCTGTTTGTTACAATCGGACTACGAATAGACATTTGTTGGGGGTTCCCTTTTCTTGGGGGTTCGGGGGTCCCTTGTCCACCCTTTTTTATTGGTAGCGTAGGTCCACATAGTCAGACCCGGCCTGTTTTGTACTTGCTCCAGGTCCACTGTGCTGGGGATTCCAGATTTTATACATGTCCTATACAATTTAAATTGATTACATGACTCCCACCGTACTTCGGGTGCTCACTCTGAATGTGCGGGGGCTTAATAACCCCGTGAAACGCAACGCGGTTTTGTCATGTTTAGAACATACCAACGCGGACATATGCCTACTCCAAGAAACGCATTTACTGTCAAAGGACTGCCACCGTCTTAAGTCCCGCAGATTCCCGACCCAGCTGTTTTCCTCAGGGCCAACTAAATCGGCTGGGGTGGCAATTTTGGTAGCCCAGATATTCCGGGGGGAGGTTCTCCATAAGAAAGCGGAAATCAGGGGGCGGCTCCTCACCTATCGTTTTGCCCTAGGGGCTCTCACATTCACTATCGGTTCAGTTTATGGCCCTAATGACGGACAGGAAAAATTCCTTCATACAGCACTCACTGAAGCCACAGCCACGACAGAACAAAGAATTCTCTTGGGGGGTGACTTGAACGTGGTATTCGACAATGAAACAGACAGATCATGCCAACGCACTCACCAGACTGGCGCTCTGTCTGCGGCAGGGTTGTCTAGATTGCAAGACTTGGGCCTATCTGATCCATGGCGTAGCTTCCACCCGCACAGTCGCGAATACTCCTACTACTCCAATGCGCACAAAACGTATGCCAGATTAGACTACCTGTTGGCATCCACTTCCTTGCACACGATGGCTACAGATGTCGAGATAGGAGTAGCCTCTTTATCTGACCATGCACCGGTCATCGCAACCTTCACCCTCCCCCCTATGCAGCGCCCCTCCCGATTATGGCGCCTCCGCGACACCCTCCTCCATCGCGCCGCAGTGGTAGAACAGATCCAGCGCTCCATCAAAGATTACCTCTCCCACAATGCAAACACTGATACTTCCCTCTCTACACAGTGGGCGGCACTGAAAGCGGTCCTTAGAGGGGAATTAGTGGCTATATCAGCAGCTGATAATGTAGAGTGCAGGCGTAAGAGGGAGGATCTCACCCAGAAGACCCAGGAATTGGAACAGATGCACCAGTGGACGGGGGCACCACGGGTTTGGCGTCAGCTCCAGGCCATGCGACGGCAGCTTGCAGCGATAGACCAGGACCGAGCGGAGTTCGCAGCTCTCCGTCTGCGACATTCATATTACACGGGAGGCGACCGTTGTGGTCGTCTACTCGCCCATAAACTCCAAGAGACTCGTCAGAAACAAGGGGTCCGGGAGATACAGCGGGGAGATGGGAGACGAGTCACAGAGGATTCTGAGATAGCTGAAGCGTTTCGGGATTTTATGCCCGCCTCTACGCAGGCTCTCCCCTGTCGGTCGCTGACGGAGCGGCCCTTATTGAACCAGTCGGCTTGTCGACTCTGACGGAGGCCCAGGCAGACTCCTTGGACAGTGATATTAGGATAGAAGAGGTCATCGCCACCATTACACGTCTCAAACTAGCCAAGGCCCCAGGGCCGGACTGCTTCTCTGCCATATTTTATAAAATGTTCTGTACTGTGCTGGCCCCAGTTCTCACTAAGCTTTTCAACTCATTCGCTGACCCTGGAGCGATCCCGGCGGAAATGCTAGAGGCGTCCATAGTGGTCATACCGAAGCCAGGGAAGGATAAGACCACCTGCGGGGCCTACCGCCCCATATCCCTCCTTAATATTGACCTTAAGGTATACACTGGGATATTGTCCGCACGTCTTTCCCCCTATATGCCGGGCATGATAGACCCGGACCAAGCAGGCTTCATTCCCCAGCGCCAGACCAGTGACAATACAAAGAGGGCCCTCCATCTTATTGAGAAGGCCGCTCGGACGCGCGGGGAGTATATGATGCTCGCCGTCGATGCCGAGAAGGCCTTTGACAGGGTCCACTGGCCTTATTTAGAGCAGGTCTTTGAGCGGGTGGGCATTGGGGAGAAGTTCCGCACACACATCTTCAACTGCTATAAATTTCCCTCAGCCTCTGTCCGTGTTCGATTCCCCATAGAGAGGGGTACACGTCAGGGATGCCCCCTATCACCCCTTCTTTTCTCATTTTATATGGAGCCCTTAGCCCACCGCCTCCGACAGCACCCGGCGGTCACAGGGATCAAATTTGGAGGGCATATTCACACGGTCAGCCTGTATGCTGACGATGTCCTGATCTCCTTGTCGAACCCTCTCCGTGCATTGCCAGCATGTCTCACAGAACTGGATTCTTTTGCACTGGCGTCCGGGTTCAAAGTGAACATGGACAAGTCGGTGGCACTAGATCTCTCGCTGGCGCCCTCCACTTGCGCTCACCTACAGGAACACTATCCCATTCAATGGGCAACCAACACAATTTCCTACCTAGGAGTTCAACTGGCCCCCTCCATATCGGACACGGTGACCATTAACTACGCCCGGTTACGGCGGACGATCCGTGGGGAGCTGACCCAATGGAAGCACTACCCGCTCTCTTGGCTTGGCAAGATTGCGGCAGTCAAAATGACCATCCTTCCCCAGATATTATATCTGTTTCAAACCCTACCTCTCTGACCCCCACAGGGGTGGATAAAACAGACTCAGTCCGAGCTTGCTCAGTTCATATGGAATGGCCGCAAGCCACGGATTAAGCAGGCGCTGACAGTGCTCCCGCCGGAGAGCGGGGGTCTGGGTATTCCAGATCTTCACTTATACTTCCAAGCAACTCAGCTACGCCACTTGGTCGAGTGGAGTCGACGGGAGTCGGAAAAGCACTGGTTGTTTCAGGACCAGGCAGTGGCTGCCAGACCGCTGCAGGGAATTCCCTTCTTACGGAAAGCGCACAGACCACCCAACTTATACGTCTCACATATCACCCGGGCCCTGCTCGAAACGTGGGACCATACCAACACCAAACACAATCTCACTACCTTTCCCTCGCCGCTTACTCCGTTGCTCGGGAATCCTAACTTCCAACCAGGCATGGATGTAGCAGCCTTCACCCGGTGGAGATCCTCAGAGTGTCGCGCTCTGGGTCACCTCTTTGACGTGGATGGGATCATACCGTTTCATCAGCTCAAGCTGGACTATGGGCTGCCCAAAACCGAACGGCTTCGGTATTGTCAAATTCGACATTGGGCCTTGCACACCCAAGTGAAGCCATCTGCCAGCAGACGACTGTCCGCTTATGAGAAGTGGCTTATCACACGCACCTATGATAAAAAGCTCATTTCGGACTTATACCAGATGTTGCTCGCCCGTAATACACATCTGTATAACGCTAGCCGAGCTCGGTGGGAGAGGGAATTGGGCAGAACACTTAGCCACAAAGAATGGGAGGGGGTTTATTACCGGGCCCGCCACTCCGCATACCACATGGGGTTGACCGAAACCCTCACTAAACTAGTGACATATTGGTATTATACCCCGGAGCGACTTCACTCGATGGACCCCACTGAGGACACGCTCTGCTGGCGGGGCTGCGGGAGTGCGGGCACCTTAACACATCTATTATGGGATTGTACACATATTCAGGCATACTGGACTCAGGTCCTAGACGAGGTGGATCAACACTTAGACACACAAATACCACGCTTCCCGGCGTATGTCCTTTTGGGTCTCCCAAACCCCTTGACCTATCCGCTCAAATCCCGACGAGGTAGGCTGATGACGATAGCGTTGGGTTCAGCAATACAAACCATACTGACACACTGGCGTACCCCTCAACTCCCTACTTTCACAAGCTGGCTACACCGACTGTGGCACGTTCTGGGGATGGAGAAGTTGACGTTTGCAGCCACATTTAATGAGCTCTGGCAACCCTTTTTGTCCCTTCTATCCGTTGAATTCAGGGAAATCACCTGTCCCAGGTATCGTCGTCTTCTACGACTCTCTGACTCACAAGTGGCCGGAAAATAATATTGGTATTTCACTCATAGGACTTAAACATTGATCATATGAGCTTCCCAGGTGTACAGGGGGTGGGGCGAGGGGGTACAATAGGTTTTTCTCTTTTTTTGTTTTGTTTGTGTTTTTTGTCGTGGTTTATTATAACTTTAAGCTTATCCCTCATCGCCCTGATTATCCAGCTGCTATGATGTCTGAGGGGCTCCCATAGCTGCGAGACAGCCGCCGCTACGTTGTATGTAATGTATGTTCTAAAATTCAATAAAAGATTTAAACCATAAAGATGCAGGGTTTAGAAGCATGTTTTAGGTTTTGTTTAATTATTTTATAAACTGATAGGTAAAATGGCTGGTTTCATAAGAATCTTCCCTAATATGTGTCATCACATTTACCCACAGATAATGGGTAAAAACCCTTAATACATCAGCCCGTAGTTTCTAGTGAGTCAGTATTGATAGTAGGTGAATTGCCAACACCTCAGGCTTTAAACATTCAATGCAAGGTATAGTGACAAGTATATGTGAAAAGAGCACTATCACCAAGCATCTGGGATAGTGGTGAAAACATGACACCAGACTTTTGGAAAACATGGAACGCAGTGTCACTTGGAATGCTCTGCAAAAAGGTTCTTTCCAAGTTCAACAAAGATTGGAGTGATATTGTTTGTATTTGCAGTGATTCAACTACGTATATTAAAAAGTTGTGTGATGACCTGTCAAAATTGATACCTGAGCTGAAGAGCTTCCTTGTAGTAGATCCTTGCCACTTGCTAGATGGAATGCTGAAAGCATCTTTACAATCTTCAGAGTTAATGAGGAATGCTATTGACTTTTTAGTCCATTCTGGTGCACTGTTTTCTAAGGCACAGGAACTAAAACGCAAATATTTCTCATTACGTGCTTTGTGTGGCATCAAAGAAAGAGTCATCCCAACTGTGTCCCTTAGCTGATGGTTCTCAGTCCAAGGGGCTATGAATACTATATTATCCATGTGGCAACCGTTTACAGAATTTTTGCTGAGTGATGATGCCAAAGGCAAGAAATGTGAGGATCTTTGGTCGCATATTGATAGTGATGTGAAAAAAAGTACACTCTATTGCATTCTTAGATTTTTACAGGAAAACTTAACTGCTGTACTGGACATAATAAAAAAACTAGAGTCTGAAAACACCCTTGTCTGCCAAGTGTTCAGCATAATTGGTGTAGATGTGAAACATCTCCTTGAGTAGGCTGGGCGACACCTTTAGTGACTTTGGCACTGCAACATGTTCCATGTTAGAGTGCTTGCCACTTGGTAAGCAAAGCAATTTTGAAGAGCAATTCAGGAACTTTTATTTTACAAGTATGAGAAATGACTTGCAATGATGCATAGAAATGTCTCTTCACCAACCATGGCATTGGAAGTCAATGAAACCTTACTGTGATACTCTGTACAAGTTCTAGATCCCTTCCATAAAGGGGAATTTCCTCCGTAGTTTCAAAAGTGCTGCATCATTTTTGACCGCTTCTATAACTCTGAGGGCATAAGCGCCCAGCTCAATGCAAATGTTGCAGAACCTGCCCTGAGAATTGCAATCTTCAAGTACACCAGTATTGGCATGGAAAGCTATGTCAGTGGCCAGAGTTAACAAATTGTGTACAGGCTGTTTTGGTGTTGCCCGTCTCAAGTGCCAATGTTGAGAGGGCCTTTTCACAGAAGTTTACATGGGAAGGAAAGAGCGAGCGCACATGACCAAAGACTCACTGAAGAAGTATTGTATAGTGTACTACAATAAGTCTAATTTGCAAAAATCTATTTGGACCTCATATACACTATACGTACACTGTCTATATACCATGCGCTATCAGTGCAGAAAGCAAGCAATAATAGAAGCAAAACATTCCATAAACACTGGAAAAACACTGTTTCTGTTGTTTTTAATGGCGCGAAAATGTGTAACCACTGATAACCACTGTTTTTTTAAGATATTGAAATCACTTGAAAACACTGAAAAACCCCACCAGAATTTACCAAAAATAGATACTGAAAAGAGGAAAGCCTAAATATCTCTGTCTTGATTGATTCGTGTGCCTCAACCACAAAGCAAACATCTCCCCCCGTAGCCAGGAGACCATAGTTTAATAATTTCATAGTAACTGCATGTCTGTAATTCTCTGCTATGTTTAATGCTCCTTCTTTGTTGTTCTCAGAGATTGTTTTAAAATGTTTTGAGGAAAAAGGAAATTAGTAAATGAATTATGGAGATAGGGTTAACACAATGCAGGAAGTTTTATCCTACAAGCTTGAATACCCTACAGGCAATACATAGGGTATACCTACTCAGCTGAGGCGGATTTCCCTGCCACCATGGACATCTCCGGTTTTGAGGTGAGTAGGAGTCTCTGAGAAGGCATGATTGAACTACTCAGGTTATCCATAAAATAGGAATCCAGCCAACATTGGCGCCGCCATATTGTGTAGCTCCCACTAATCCATAGGACCTGCATGTTTGTGGACAACATAAACTGTGGGTGAGGTGCTTAGTCTGATTCCAGGCACCCCCGTAGTAAATGTTGGCCTAGAGACGAGCTAGCTCACAGTGCCACCATAAACCCCCCTAACGCAAACAAGGTGTGATTGGTTCTGGCAATCACTGAACATGAGAACCCTGACTCCTCAGGGATTGTGGTAAAAGATCTGGTACCTTTTCGCTCAGTCACTCATGCATTCTTGCTCTCAGAGAAATATACAGAGAATACACAGTGGGACGTTTTCAATATATTTATTGAACCGTTATTCTTGTATAGAATACATGTGCTGCGATAATCAGTAGACAGAAGCAGATGAAAGTGATTACGATCACCAAAAGAGTAAATAGCAGATACAGTTCCACCATGGTGCTAAGACAGTGTATATATGCAGGCATATATTACAAGGTAGTAATCAGGTATACCCCTACTATGCAATCCCTACGCCGTGTATGTCTAGAGTGTGTGTAGGTGTAGAGCCAAGAAACCCCCTATGGGATGATCCAACCCCATTACCTGGCGGGAAAGAATGTAGGACCCCGTCTTGGTCACGAACTGGGCACCCCTCATGGAGATGTTAGGCAGTTACTTGCCTCAGCATGAGGGACCCCTCAACATCGGCTTAAGTGTCTCCTCTGCTAACCCTCGGAAATGCTTCTTTATGTATAATAAAAAGCATCCTTTGGATGTACACGCAGATTAGCATTGTAATGGATATGTAGATAGCCCTGTCGCTCCATGGATGAAGAGAGAATGACATTTATACATCGTGCGTAAAGGCCTTATACCCTGTGTTCGAAGTATCATGATAATGTTGCACGCAGCCAGATGTATAAGCAAAGCAGTTGCAGAGAAACTCATCCAACTTTGTCACGCACGCAAATATGTGCAAGAGGTCACAGCAATAATGTTATTGTGCAGAAAGGAGCACAATGTAGGAAAATGTGCAGCGTTGCTACATGGGCCTAACTCGGGCACATAACAATACCGTTGTCACGTGGAATATCTGCAGCATACATAGCCACATCAAACGCAATACTACAGCGCCCTACTACAGCAACACAGGGTTCATATTGCTTACCTTCTAGAATCCCATATTGACCACGAGGAGAGCCTCCATTTCTAAAAACGCTGGAGGGGACATATCTTCTACAAAAACGTCTTCTGATTTGCCCAAGAAGCTGCGATCTGGATCAGAGCGGGAGTCGTCTTTGTGGTCCAGGAGTCGATCATGGACTCTGAGGGCACATTTGTGTTTCTCAAGGGGAGACTCAATGGAGTTCAGCTTGTCTTGGGAAACATATATGCTCTGCATGCATGCCAACCCATGTTTCTGGCCCAGTTATTCCCTCGCTAGTGCCCTGGGTACACATCCCCTGGCTTCAAGGGGGATACTTTAGCACAGGGCTGGATAGATCCCATCCTCCCCTGCCAGCAGCACCTACCATCATGAATGCGTCCACACTGACCCAGTGGCTACATCATTGGTCCCTTTGGTGCCTCCACAACCCGTTGACTAGACTATATTCATTCTACACGCCCGTGCATGACCTGTATGCCCGTTTAAAGAGGATGGTCTGCACCCTCAACATCCCCATTGGTCACCGCTGCAAAGTACTTGGGCAGAAATATATCTGACCACAGCCCAATATTGCCTGCTCTGAAATGGGGAAACCCTCGCCCCCAGCCCCACATGGCAAATATCCATGACGGAATCCTGAGAGACGAGCTAGCAGTTACCCGAGGCCACTGTATTTGTACGGTGGTCAGTACCCGTCGTACCCCTGAATCCGATCTATCCAGTATAAAAAGGGACCATAAAAGAACTGAAAAACAGGTGGTGACTGATCCCTCTATCCGAGTGACTGACTCTAGGTGACCGCCACAAAGAGGAAGCTCAACTACCAACTACGGCCAAAACCAACTAGGGACATCTGGATTCCGGAGATAGGATTGAGGCAAGTAGTGAATCAGATTTTGTCCGATTCAGCATGCATGCGGGCTCTTATTCAACCCACATGCATGCCGAATCAGACAAAATCTGGTTCACTACTTGCCTCGATCCTACCTTTGGAATCCAGATGCCTCCTGTTGGACTTGGCCCTTTCTGCAGGATCATCCCCAAACAGTTTGCCTTCACCCATCTGTTTTCTGAACCCGTTTTTGTTGGCTTTTAGGACTCTGCGCACTTTACCACTGCTAATCAGTGCTAAAGTGCTTGTGCTGGTTCTTTAAAACATTGTAGAATTGGCTTAAACCCAATTAGCCTATTTAATTTACTTCTAAGTCCCTCGTAAAGTGGCACTACATGTACCCCAGGGCCTGTAAATTAAATGCTACTAGTGGGCCTACAGCACTGATTGTGCCACCCACTTAAGTAGCCCTTTAAACATGTCTCAGGCCTGCCATTGCAGCCTGTGGGGCAGTTTTAAAATGCCATTTGACCTGGCAAAATAAAGCTTAAAAGGAGTACAGAGGTGTGCATCTCACCACCATTTATTTGCATAAAAATAAAGCTTTTGCCAGGCCTAAACCTTCCTTTTAATCCATATAATTCACCTGTAGGGTAGGCCCTACACAGCCTAGAGGGCAGGGTGTAGTGTATTAAAAACATCAGACATGCACTTTTAAGTTTTACATGTCCTGGTAGCGAAAAACCCCTAAATTTGTTTTTCACTCCTGCAAGGCCTACCTCTCCCAGAGGATAACATTGGCTTACCTTATTACATTTAATAAGTGACAACTTTCAATTGGGATCAGGTACACAGTCGAGTCTGGTGTCTGAAGAATTGTAATTAAAAGCCCTCTTTAATGGTTAAGTTGAATTTTTTATCAAAAGTCTGAAAATGCCACTTTTAGCAAGTTGACATTTTCTTGTCCTAATCATTTAGTGTCTGCAGCCTGATCCTGGGTCACATGACTAGGTGTGGCTAGCAGTTGGTCTTTTTGTATTGCTCCCAGACAGTGAGACCAAGGGAAGGTATGTGTTGGCAGGATGGGACCCTCTGAGTTAACAAGGGGGAGGAGCTGTCATCTACCATACTTGCTTAACACAAAAGAGCCGCTCCTAGTATGATGACCTAAATGCTACCTTGTGAGTACAGGCATCTCACAAAGAGTAAAAGACTGGTCTCACACACCACCTGGTGTCATGCTTCATCATTGACCAGTCCTCGCCCTCTAAAAACTTGGGGGCATATTAGCAAGACCCACGTTAAAATTATCGCCGTTTTAGCGGCAGGAAACTGCTGCTAAAACGGCGATAATGGGCTTGCTAATATGCGTTATAGAATTCCAATAGAATCCCAGGTTAGATGTGCAGGACATCTAACCTGGGCTTCTATTGGAATTCCATAACGCATATTAGCAAGCCCATTATCGCCGTTTTAGCGGCAGTTTCCTGCCGCTAAAACGGCGATAATTTTAACGTGGGTCTTGCTAATATGCCCCTTGGTTTGATAGAGGGCGGGCATACACCTGAAGACAGGGATGCACTTCTAAAACTAAGTGGGGGCCCTTGCAAAAAAAAAAAAAAAAATTTGTGAGAATTAAAAGGCCATTACAGATGTCATACTCATTTTAATAACTGGCATACTTTTAAAAATGTGTATTTATTGATTTTGAAACATAAATCTGTACATTACAGTCATGAGATTTAACACAGCGGAATTAGCAAGCACTTCAGACGGGCATGTCACATCATTTCAACAGATTGCATCACATGTCATCAGTTGCCTATGTAGGGAATTCATTATTTCAGATCACTGTAGCTGATCTAATGTAGCAGCTAATGCAATATTACACAGGTAGGCATGCCGGTTTCTCTGATTTGGCGAGCTTGCACTAGACTAACTCCTCGCACAGGTGTGGTGCGTGATATGAACGCGATTATCGACTCTCAGGAACCCCCATATTGTGTTTAGGCTCTGGATTCAGGCGGCGCTGCGACAGGGGGTTGTGTGCCTGTTTCCTCTGAAGGTGTGGGCACTACCTTTTCGTTACGTGTGTTGGCCCATGTCACAAATGGGGCAGAAATTTCTTTGGGCCTGGATGCTGTAGGCATTAGGTCCCAGTACACCATAAACTGTTCCTGGCAGTAGGTAATGTCATGAATCCAAGTGTCAACTGTAGGTGTCCTGGTTGATCCCCAGTGCATCGCAATTCTGCGTTTAGCCAAGAGTAGCATCATGGCCGACAAACGGCTTATGCCTGGGGGGGATTCTTTAATGTATCCTAATAGGGCTACTAGTGGTGTACAGTCTAGGCGGGATCCCGTTACTTTGTGTATAATATAAAACACTTTGTTCCAAAACTGCGAGATGGGTGGACAGAGCCACGCCAGGTGGAGGAATGAATCTTGTGCATAGGTGCATCTCCAGCAGTTTGCATCCGGTCTCAGTCCCATTTTGTGTATTTGTATTGGTGTGCGATATAATCAGTGTAGATATTTCAAGTGTATGAGTCTCAGTCTGTAATTGGGGAGAGGTATTTAAGCTGGGAGCAGCAGAAGGCCCATTGTTCCTCCGTAGGGGATGGGTCTATTTCCGCGCACCATGGCTCTAGCGCTTTAGTCGTAGTGACCGGCGAGGCCGTTTGCGTGATATTGTATAGGCATGTGATTAGTTTTTTGGGCGATGGGTTGACTAATATGTTCGAATGTGAAATTCACAGTTTAGGAATATAAATAGTCGTGGACCTTGATATTACATGTCAAACTATAAATATGCAAAATCTGTTTACTGGTATCAAAAATATTTTTTTATTTATTATTGTTTTTTATTGTTACACATGATTTTTACTAACTATATACATTAAAAGGAAAAACATATGTACCTTTGTATTCAAATTTATACTGTGATCAGGCACACAAAGTTCAAAAAATCAGTTGTCATATTGACCCATTATCAGATATATTTTACACAATATCAATAATACATGGTGTTGAAATGGAGATATTCACAATGTTTAGATTTTTTGCCTTTTTTCAAAATATACAAAATGGATAGATAATCAATTCATTATATACAAAGGGCATTCAATATTGGCATGGCTCTTGAGATTCTATGTCTAATATGTTCTCCAGTGCCGACGGTGCAGAGGGGAAGGAAGCATGTATTTGTTTGCAGTTGGCTCTGAGTTGATAATATAAGAGTAGCTCTAGGATGGGTGTCTGGGGACCATCAGGGCTTTGTGGGCGGGCCAGGAATACATTCCCGGGGTAAAAATCTCCGAAGGTGGCTAGACCCATTTGGTGCTCTCGCTGTATGGATCCTTTATCATGTAAAGGAGGAATAAGCGGGTGGTATGCTAGCGGCGTTGAAGGTGCATACAGTAAGGGGACGTTTGCACGTCGTCTGACCAACAGCCATACTTAATGTTGACTATATGATCCTTAGTAAAGTCCTGGCCACCCGACTACATGGACTCCTGCCTCTCTTAATTTACTCTGACCAGAATGGATTTGCTCCCAGTCAGAGCACTTCAAATAACATCCAACAGGTCTACAAACTTGCTCTTCATCTCTATCCCAACACATGTGCCTTGCTTTTGGCTCTTGAGAAGGCCTTTGATACACTTAACTGGAATTATCTCTTCGAGGTACTCCGTCTCTATGGGTTCGGTCCTAAAATCCTACGTCTAATAAAGATCCTATACTACAGAGACCCTCATCACCAAGGTTAAATTGGGGAACTATATATCTGAACCCTTTGCAGTCAGCAGAGGCATTCGACAGGGCTCCACGCTGTCACTGCTCCTTTTTGGTCTAGCCATGGAGCCCTTGGCTATCCGTCTGTGCTGAGTAGGACAGAACATGGGGTATCCCACTCCTGGATGGACTCCACATGATCTCACTGCATGCAGATGATGTTCTCCTTTACTGGAGAAATACCCCCACATGCCTCGACGAGATTAACGAAATACTCGAAAGTTTTGGGCGAGCTTCCAAACTTCTAGTCAGTAGAGGAAAACCACGTTTTTTTCCCTTGTGCAAGGATGCCTCCCTCTTGGCCGGTTCTCCTAGAAGACCCATCATTGCAATGGGAAGGTGTCATGATCCGTTACCTGGGTATTAATATATACTATGATGATGCAGAACAGCGGGAGGGAAACCTGGGGCTGTGTATCTCCTCCCTCAAGGGTAAGGTGGCTTTCTGGCAGACACTTCACCTCTTGGTGATGGACTGTGTCACCGTTGTTAAGATGGTGATGCTCCCTAGAATCTTTTACTATTTTGTTAACCTCCCCAACTTCCTGACCTGTGGCCTCTTTAGAGAACTGGATCCATTCTTGGGGGATTTGATAGGGGTGAAAGGCCATCAGCGAGAAGCACTTCCCTCCCTACGACTCAAAGTTGACCAGGGGGGCCTATGAGCCTCCACCTTCAAAACCTACTATATGGAAGGCCAACTACAGGTCCATCTGGCCGACACTGGAGGCGAGCATGAACCACTTTGTATCACAGACTGACCGCAATTTGTCCTTCTCGAACCCCGACCCATTCGCACCTCCTCTAAATTACTTCAGGTGGCATTACAGTGCCTGGTGTGGCTCCACTGGATTACCAAAAATCCATCCCTCTATGCTACAAGAACCCCTTTTCCAGGCACCTCCATAGTCCTTGTGATCCTTGACCACAGCTCATTCATTGGTAGGTGGCAGGCCTTGACACACTGAGAGACCAATTTCAAAACGGCTCCCTCCTTCCCTTTCAGGCTCTATAAGACCATTACACTGTGTACAATTTTTTACTTATAGCCTCATAACGCGTGCTCTATGAACCGGGGGGCGTATTATGAATACGGTGCACTTTCCTTGTTAGCGCAACGCGCCCCTATCAAAAGGTGCACCCTGCACAAACAATGAAAGTGCACCGTATTAGAAAGATTGACCTGCCTCCAGGACAGCTGTGAACTCGCGCAGACCTGGGGGCAGCTCATTCATGTGAAATACAGAGCAGCCATTTAAAAGCTGCTCCGAGTTTCTCTGTGCATGCGGCAACCTGCCTGCAGTTTCAAGGGGGATTAGAGATGCAATGCAGTGAGTGACTACACCTGCCTGCAGGGGAATGTCTAGGGGGGTGCATAGGATCCCCTTTCTCCCCCCCCCCACCCAGAGGGCTGCCTTTAGGAAGCGCACTAAAAGTGCACATCTTTTTTGTGGCAGCATGTTTGCCTCTGCGCCCACGTTGGTAATACGATACAAAAGGGGATGATGGACGGAACGTTTGAGCCAATCAAACACTCACCCCCAGTCAACTGATCTGGGTTTAATCCATCATCATTCTTTAGCTCACTCCACCACCCCAGTTCAGACATGGCCATATGCAAATCAGTCTGACCCTGTGCCTCATGGGAACAGTCCAGCCCGAACTGCCAAGCCATGTCTTCCCTGGACCGGAAACAAGCATCCTAGGACCGGTTTCTGGCATTCCAGCCGTCATCAGCCAGGCTTGCTTGAATCCAGTGGCAAAGTGAGCAAGGGACCCACGTCTGGGCATACCCCCGCCAACTTAGGGCGAACAAAGCGATACAAAAGGGGATGATGGACGTTGGTAATACAGCACGGACGCAGATGCAAAGTGATTACCTCATTTGCATGGGCCACGTCCACATGAAAGTGAGGGATCATCCTCTCATGATAGCGCTGGCGCTACTTGTACGCCAGCGCTATCAGTATTACAGAAGGGGACGCACAAGCATCTGCAGCCCCTTCTGTAATACCATAGGGCCCCAGGGGCGCACAAAGCGAGCGCAAACCCCTGTTGCGCCCCTGGGGCACAATGTACAATAAGGCCCCTGGTGGGGAATAACAGAGGCACAACATCCGGTACACTAGCCAACCCAAACAGTTGTCACCGCCGGACACAGTATCACCTGGCTTTACAAGGCACAGATTCACCACCTTCGACCAACATATCAGCGCCTGCGCGACACTTGGGAGATGTCATTTGCAAAAGGTTTGCACAACGGAGTGGGCTAGAGCATTAGCATACCCCCATACAGTCTACTCAAACACTAGTTTCAAATTAATCCAATTCTTTGTTTTGCACCCGGCGTACCTCTCCTCCACCAGGCTCCAAGGAATATTCTCAGATGCAACCGACTCTTGCCCCCCCCCCGCCCCCCGCTGTACCTTTGCAAACGCAGACCTTCAACAAATATTCTGGACTTGCCCATACATTTTCACATACTGGGCCCAAATCTTTAGAACACTCTACACATGTATCGGGGTATCCCTTCAGATGAACTGGGAAATAGGAGCCCTGGGTCTTTTCTCATGACTGAAATGCCAAAGGGCGACATACCATTTACTAGACCATGGCCTTCTGTTGGCAAAAGAAAGAACTGGAATTTCCCACACGCACCCGTAATAAAAAGTTAGTGAACAATGCTCATGAAATGGGCCCAAGCAGAAAGTAAAACCCTACACAGAGAGGAGAGTAAAGGGTTGAGTACCTGCCCGATGGCGGCGTTAATATGGAAAACGATAGTGTGAATATGGAAAATGATGCATTCATTTATGAAAAAAAAAATCATGTCCTTATTAACAAAATCGCCCGTCATGAACTCCACATCAACCCTGACTCGCAAATACATAGTCAGGCAAGCTCTGAAACCTAGGCCCGGGGTTACTGATTTATAGGTCACAGGTGGGATGGCGCGTAGCTAGCAGATAACCACACAAACAGCAAACACTAGATTAATACCACAGATAGGTGAGAATGGGAGAATGATCCCAATGTAATGTTATAATGTTATGTTAAAAAGAATTTGTAAAGCGCACATTCACTGAAAGGTTATATGGCACTGAGAGCACAATTAGCAAAATGAAAAGGTGGATAATTGTGAGCTTGTTTAAAGACCCAAGTTTTTAACAAAGTTCTGAAACACTCGTAAGAGGTTGTGGCTCTTATGTTGTTTGTGAAAGAGTTCCAAACACTAGGTGCGAGCACAGCAAATCTGGTTCCCCCCATTCTTTTCCTATTGAATTTGGGAACCTCTATGAGATTGTGGTGTGCTGATCAGGGATTACACTTGGGGATGTAGTTCCGAATTCTAGAGGACACAAAGGCGGGCCTATTACCATGGCGAGTTTTAAAAATTGTACATCCTGTTTTAAACAGGGTTCTCTGGACAACTGGAAGCCAATGCAATTTCTTAAGCAGGGGTTTAGTATGACAGTGTCTAGGTTGGCTACAGATCAGTCTGGCTGCTTGGTTTTAAACAAGCTGCAGCCTTGACTTAATCCCTTAGGAAGACCTGTGTAAAGAGCATTAGCTTAATCTATTTGTGATATGACGAGTGCGATTATGATCTGAACGATGGCCTCATCCCCAAAAGAAATACTGATTTTTTTCATTTTGCGAAGCTGAAAAAACAGGAGGAGGTCACTGCTCCAATTTGAGGCTTCATTGAGGAATCTTCTTCTGCAAGTATACTGAGGCTCTGGGCTACCTTTTTTGGAATGGGACCCAACTACTGAGGCCACAAAGAAGGACTCCAACAATGCAGTCTTTTTTTGACCATCACCACCTCGTTGTTATCCAAGTTCAGTTTCAGTTGATGGCAGTTCATCCAGTCACGGATAAAGATCATAGTGTTCTGGAAGAATTCTGTTGATTCTGGAGTGTCCTTGAGATTAAACAATAGCTGCATGTCATCAGCGTAATTGTATATTTTCACTCTTTGCCTTTGTAGAGAAAGTACCAGCGGGGGATATAAAGATTGAATAAGAGTGGAGATAAAGAAGAGCACTGAGGTACTCCGCAGTTGAGATTAACCTTGGAGGAGTGGAAGGGGGAGAGGCGAACCGATTGGGAGTGGTCTGAGAGGAAAGACTTTATCCAATCTAGAGCGACTTTATCCAATCTACAGGCCGGCGGCCTTGACACAATCGAAAAAGATATCATGATCCACTGTGTCAATAATCCAGGAGAACCAACGAATGGGCCTGACCATTGTCTGCTTCCTCTCTCATGTAATCAATTACAGCGAGTATAACGGATTCTGTTAAATATGCGGGACGAAAGTCCACCTGATGGGATCCAGAAAGGAGCCTTCGAGAAAGGTGCCAATGTGTTGGGCAATGTGGGCCTCTAGAATCTTGGCTGGGTAAGGGAGAAGGGAGATTGGGCACACATGGCCGGAGGGGGTACACGCTCTCCTAAAATACCGTAAACTCAGATGCCACATGATTTAGGAACATATAGCCAATCAGAACACAGCAAACGCAGCTCCTCATGCCGGACATCTGGACATGTTACCAACTGGCCACATTGTGTCTACGCAAGGTCGAGGCATTTGACCATTAATTTATGACTCTAAGGCAGCAACCAACATTCCTCACCATATATGGTTCGCCGGAGAACTTTACAACCTGATGAAAACTGTATTTAAGAAGGATGCCAACTGAATGGAAATTGAGACAGTCCTCAAACCCTGCGCCTGTAACTGTTTTCCCGGCCGCTATGTTTAATTATACAAACTGTTCCTGTTTTGCCAAACGCCTCTTGTTTTTTTCAAGGTATTTCGTACTCAAGTAACAGCGGAATCCTATGGTGGTCCTTCCCAAATTTCTATACATCCTCGCTAACCTGCCACTTCCCCTTACAGTGGCGTTTAGACGCCGATTACGCTTGAGCCTGATAACATTGGCATGGGTGGGCAGACACCCCCGGGTGGCATGGTAGGTTCTGATGCTGCCGTTTGAACAGGGTGGGATGGCGGCTCCAGACAAGGAGCTGTACTATAATTGTGCTCAAGCCCAGTTCGCTTACCACTGGGTGCTCCCGACCCTTTTCATGGCGCACACCGCTCCAGAGAGTGACAGGGCGGATCCGATACCTCTACACTGGCAATATTTGGACCCCAAAAGAGACCCCGCGCCAAGGTTGACACAGTGGGCTGCACGGTGTGGGCGTGGCGGGAGCTTATACGCAGAGCGCGATTGGAGACAATATTCGCCCCCTCGATCCCAATCATCAGACACCCAGAACTGCCCTTCACTACAGAAGTCGGGGTGGGTCAAAGACTGCGGAATCTTCAGCTACACACGATGGGACAGGCGTTCCGCAATGGGGTGTTTGCCACTATTGATGAGGCGTTAGGCGAAGATCACACCGGCATGCTGGATAGACTAACTTATTACCAGCTTAGAGCAGCACTGCGCACACTGTATGAATCCTTCCCTGTAGAGCCACCAACATTTCTAGTACTAGAGGAATTTCTAATGAACCCCTCGCCGCGGAAGCTCATTACTCGATTGTACTCGGGAATGCAGCGCACAGCGCCGATATGCGTCCCCCCCACGCAGCACCAATGGTAGAGGATCCTGGGTGGTCCTTTAGAGGAAGGTACTTGGGCATACTGCTGCTCGCAAATGAAAGCACTGTCACCCAATTATAGACTGCGGCTCATCCACTTCAAGTTCATACACAGACTGTATAGGACCCCTGTATGGCTGCACAGGGCTAGTTTGAGTGAGGATGCAAGGTGTGTGCGCTGCCGAGCCCTGGAGGCCTCTTTTCTGCATCTGGCCTGGGAGTGCCCGGCGGTGGCAAAGTACTGGGAACATATTTTCGAGGTATTGGCCCTGCTAACAGACTTAGGGGCATATTATCAAGGACGGCGTTAAAATTATCGCCGGTTTAGCGGCAGAAAACTGCCGCTAAAGCGGCGATAATGGGCTTGATAATATGCCCTGGAGAATTCCAATAGAAGTCCATGTTCCGGTGTGAACATGGGCTTCTATTGGAATTCTCCAGGGCATATTATCAAGCCCATTATCGCCGCTTTAGCGGCAGTTTTCTGCCGCTAAACCGGCGATAATTTTTAACGCCGTTCTTGATAATATGCCCCTCGGTTATTGAATGCTCCCCTTTAGTGGCCCTGCTGGGGTATGTCCGCAGAATAGCCGTAGAGCACAGGAAACTAGTGGCCATGCTGTTGCTTCTGGCGAAGAGAAGAGTAGCTATTTGCTGGGCCCGCAGGCACTGTCCGACAGTAAGGGAGTGGCGTAGGGACGCAGCGTTCTGCCATAACCAGCTGTCTGATTCCTGGGAGTTAATGCCTGCACAGTCTCAACCCAAAAACATATGGGCACCACTGCTGAGCTATCTAGATTCCTTATCCCACGATTGTGGCGACAGTACATCAGTGGAGACATAGGCACTAAGCACTGGTTACACTGCACACCCATGCCCACGCCGAGGCTGCTGCTGAGGTGGGTGAGGCTTACCTTCATTAGGGCCAGGGAGGATCTCTTCCCCCCACCCCGCCCCCCCCCCCTCCTCTGATCCCTCCCCCCCACCCCGAGTTTGTCTTCCTATAGTTTTTTCTCTTTATATTCCATTTTAGTACGGCACGCGAAGAGCTCCGGACTCATTTCGGGGGATAGTTGCTACCAGAGACAGTGGGATACTAATGACTCTGGGCTCTCTGTCCAGCTATACCGCCCAGGATTATTGATTGATGGCCTGCACTGTCTCTCCGTTCTGGTCTATTCATAATGTTATACGCTTGAGTTTGTTTTTTGAGAAATTCAATAAAAAAGAAATAAAGAAAAAAAACGTAACAGCGAAATCTTGGGATTGCCAGTGGGCCACAGTAGAGGAGAGGACCAGGGACGGCACTCTACCCTCCTAAACGACTTTGGCCTTTCCCCCACAACCTGAGTCACTCAACCTGCTAAACCTATCTCCCTTCCCCTGATCCCAGCGCCCTTCACCACCTCTATCTAATACGATCCTCTACTGTCTAGGATATCCCAAAGCAAAACACCCCGCCTCCCTTCATAGAATTGATACTTCCCAGCTGGCCTAGACCTCCCACCCCACACTTCACCACACAGCAACACCCCTCAACTCCCCCAGGTTGAGTTACAGTTTGTTGTTTGCTCCTATTTCCTAGTTCTCCGTTTCCAACACACAAGGGACATGAAAATCCTTTCATGCCTTAGGGAAAAAAGGTGGGGACAGGCATGTCAGACATTTTTGTGGGCTCCGATTAAACAATTTGACCTATTTAAAATTTTGAAAAACATACATCCTGCAGGAGAAGACAAAGCACAGCAGATCGAGCATCTAGTGCCATCTAGTAGTATTAGTTGTGTTACATTTTTTTAGTTATTTATTTTTATTTTTGTGATTTTACATAGCACGGACGTGACCCGGGGGCATCAGAGCACTTTTTTGGAGTTTATCTGAGCCTTGTGGCTGACTGTGTCAAATGCAGCAGGGACGTTGAGGAGAGCCAGAAGGCAAGAGTGTCCCGGGTCAAGGATGTGAAGGGCGTCATCCACAATCTGCAGAATTGCAGTCTGTGGGGCATATTCTCAAGAACGTGCGATAATCATCGCCAAAATAGGTTAACGCAATTTTACATATCGCCGCCTATCGCGGGAAAATAACTCCATGTTAACGTCGTATTCTCAGCACGGCGGTCACATGCGATAGTGTCCCGATAACGCGTCAAATGTCCGCGATAAAATCACCAGGACGGCGATAAAAATCTAAAGCCTAAAGTGAAAAAAGTTGCGATGGGCCCAACTGAGATAAAAAACACAGCGATACGCAGCGCCAGGCCTGCAAGTCCCACAAGTCAGGCGGGAAAAACCACTACAAAAGCGCAAACAAAAAACACAAACAAAACACAAACAACTGCGAAGCACCATGGAGGTAGCCGGAGCGAGTACAGAGGACAACCAGAACCCCACAAGCCCCACGGAGGACCAGCCTGGGACCTCGGGGTCAGGGAATGGCAAGGAGCAGAAGAAGAGGAACCCGCCTTTCAGTACGCAGGAAAACCAGATCCTCATTACGGAGGTGATAGAACACCACCACCAACTGTTCATCACCTCCACTGTGTCATTGGCAACTAAAGATACAATATGGCAGTCCAACTTGGCCAAGGTGAATGCAGTCGGAGTGAAGAGAAGGGAAGTGGACGACTGCAAGAAGTGCTGGAATAATATGAAGCGCAAAACCAAGCTGAAACTCGCAGCCAACCTGAAAGCAGCAATGCAGACTGGAGGTAGGAGTCCAGCGACACACCAGGAGCTGGAAGAGATGGAGGAAATGGTGACCCGAGTCATCAGTGGGGAGACGGTGGCAGGAGTTGGGGGACCGGACACTGCACAACATGACCTGACCCAACAGCAACAGGGTGAGTAACGACCAGGGACTGGGGGGACGGGGGGAGATGGGCACAATGGCACACATGCACAATTAAGTATAGCACATCTGCGGACAAACCATGCCCAAGAGTCACAACTCCGACCAAGAGCCCAAGTTACCCAAGTCTGCAACATCTCAGCACTGTATAAGCACAGAAGTGAAAGGCACACCGCCTGAAAGGGATAAGGGCCAGCAAAATCAGAGCTGAAGGGGCAACACACCCACAATGCAGCACACACACATAAGAATCAGAGCACCTCAACATTGACAACAATGTGGTACAAACTGCAACACTTTCATAACAGAACAGAGGACACAACTGCCGCCGCTTGTGAGTAGAAAATGGCCATTCACATTTGGCATAGCAGGAAACTGTGAGATGACAATGTACAAGTACAACCTCACATCCCTGATGGTGTAGAAATGTCAACTGTCCCGCATCACATAGGCATCTCCTCACAAACACTCACAATGTACATTGTCATGCAGTTGTAAGTAAACTTGTCCAATGCGTCAACATACATGTGAACACAATGTCAATCTGCATCTCCCCTACACATTGCAGAGGGAGAATCAACACCTCCTGCAGAGCAGACCCAACAACTCAGCACTGATGATGAAGAGGACCTCCCCAACATCGACACCGACGCCCTCCAACAGCCCATGGACAGCTTCGGCACCCCACCTCCAGGAGCAGTGCAGCCCAGCTGCATCGAGGAGACCCCACCCCCTGCACAGACCACACAGCAGGAAGCACCCACCACCACGGCTGTCTCCCAGGACCCCCACAACCAACACATGGCATTCCAATGCCGTGTGTTTGGGTGCCAGGAGAAGATGGCTGATCAGCTGCGGGTGGGGTTCAACCTCCTGGCAGCCAAACTAGATGCCATACGTGGGTGTCTACGTCCCATCAGGGACCACTTACAGTCCCTAACGAACACCCACTGTCCGCTCCATGCTCTCCAAAAATCCATGGCTGACATCGCTGGAGTCAGGACTCTGAGCCAAGAACAACTGTCTAGTCAGAGTGGCTCCAGCGATGTCAGCCGGGAGTTGGGACACATGCGGAGGATCATGTTGAACATGGAGCGGATGCAGGCAGAAAGAATGTTTGCCACGGCTGCACACCAGCGAGATGTAGCTGTCATCTTCCATGCCCTGCAGATCCTCGTCATGGCATTGCCGCCACAAGGCCTGGCGTGGATGAATGCTGCTGCTACTACTCCATCCACATCTCCGCCCCCTGAAGTGTCAGTGCCACACAGTGATGCAGACTAAACACCACCACCCACATGTGAGGCACCTGACACATCAGAGGACGAAGATGATGATGAATCTGGCTTTGTCGTAAGAATGAAGTGGTAGCATTCATCTCCGCCATATGGCCTGTTTCAGCTTGGTTCTGCCCTCTGCATCATGCCCTGGAATAACACCTTCCACTGTCCCCCGATACACTCAGCGACACTCACCTTGGACCTCGACAGGGACTGCCATATTTGGTTTGGTTACCAATGACACAGCAATCACACTGCGGACTGAAGTCTTCCTCTTCCGATGAACTTGTCAATCCCTAAAGGACTCTGGCTGGCCCTCCACGAGGCAACAATGTAAAGGGGTTTACATGGCCCTGTACTGCTCCAGCTTCAACACTCCACTGAATGCGAATAAAACATTCTAATTCACACAGATGTGTCGTGGCTATGAGCAATCAAGTATGAAAGTATGGATGAATGTAGGGACAGTGAGTCCACAAAAAGGTACTCCCTGGGTAATGCTATTAATGCGCATGTATGGCCGTGACTCAGATAGGCAGTGAGACACACATTGTCATTCAAATCAACACTCATCACAGTTGAATCCAAGTGAAGGTGCGTAGACTTTATTAGCATATGCGTGTCAGTACGGGCAAGATAAGTGCCACAACATGCAGACCAATGCAGCAGTGTGTCAGGATGAGGAACGTTGCCAAGCGCCGCTGTCCACTCCGGGGGAGTGCCTCACCTTTCACAGGTGTGTGTTAACCCGTTGTTGTCCCCTCATGTATTTGGAGTCCAGGTGAATGCAGCCATGTCCACCGTTGTCGTGGGACATGTGACCAGACCTCCAAGATGCAACAAGGTGTTGGGACATGTGCAATGGGTTCCAATCTGTTGTGGCTGCAGGTACGTAGTTACTCGTCCATGAAAGCGATTGCAGCTTCGTAGGCTATCATTTCCAACATGAGCTCGTTGTCGACTTCATCAAACAGGACGGCGAGGCAATCCATTAGCAGGTCCGGACAGATGTGCTGCGTCTACCCCCTTTCACCAATTAGCACTACAGCCCAATAGGGGAGCGGTTCAATGTGGTCACTGCACACGAGGAGTTGCGCAATCTCCCAGGTCCAGCTGCCAGCATGTATGCCAAGTATCAAGGCATCCCATAAACCGGTATCACGGTGACACTTCTGGTCGTGGGCCAACAGGGGGCGCACACACGTCAAAATCCAGTTCAGCTACCGTCCTGTTGGATAGGCAGACATCCATGGACCACTCGAATATGCACGATCGACAATGCAACACAGGCTGAACGCAGGTGACGTTGGCAAGACGTAAGCTTAGCCGGTAACTGATCCGCAGCACTGCCAATGGCAGTGCCCCCAGAAAACGTAGCATACGTGCACGGTACAGTTCCACCTGACAGGGGTTGTGCATGTGTCCGGGATGTTCTGCCATTGCGTTAGTGGCTCTGGTTGAAGCGGCACTGTTCTGACCTGGGCCAGTTCTGTGGATGAAATGCCACAGCTCGGATCAATGAGTTGTTTTAGTGTGCAACGGTTGTACGCCTGGGATGGTGTGGGAGTAAGTGTGAAGGCCATTCCATGCAAGATAACTTCGAGCAAGGACTTCTGTGTGTGGGGTGTGTATACGTTGGTCTTTCGTCGGGCTGTGCGTAGTGTGGGAGTCGTCATCAGCTGCTATAGTATCTGTCAGGGGGTGCTGGGCACATGTAATTCCGAGGTCGGAGGTGCAGATGTGCATCCGCCTGATAGTTCAGACAAAGGAGCTTTCATCCCTAATGTTAGTTTCTCATCTGCTTGCATTCAGGAAATGTGAAGTGGCTTGTTGGGGGTGGGGTGGGATGTGTGCGACTTTGGGATTCAAGTTTGACATGTCTTGCATGTGGCAAATGAGCGGCATCACTGTGTGTTACGATGCCTCACAGCTGCTCCTCCCTCCCCCCGAGCCTATTTACTTGTGTGCGCTGCGCGGTTGCATCACTTGCACTCCTACGGCACACCATTGTCATGTCTGTCTGCGCATGTCCACAAGCCTGACAATGAGACTGTGATGTTGGCCGTTGAAGGTGGGCGGCCACGTGAGGGTAGGCCTGTGGGAAGGATAGGGCAGACACAGATGTAGAGTTCATGCCTGGCTGAACGCGCGTTGCGATTAAGGCTAGGCATTTGGCTCATGCTGCGGCAATACAGATACACACAACACTTGGCATGTATAAGCCAAGAACACCAGCGGTCTTGCGCTCTTTCATTTCTCCGTTCGTGCGAGCCCGCCCTCCGGGTGCATGCTACATTGCAACATTGTTGATTGCGGGCTGGGTGGCGCCGACACTACAACAGTGACACACTCATTAGTTACTTCCTTGTCCAGGCCAGCACTGAACCACGCCCAGAGCCCCGGGAAAATCCTTCACACCCCTACGCTGGCCTGGCGTACGCCGGCCCAGCCCACTCTGCTTACGCTTACAGGGGGGACGACAAAGCTACATGTCCAAGGTCTTTCCCACTGTCTGAGGTGACATGGTTGCGTCCGCTGTCCACAGCACAATGTAATGTGGTAGGGCCCGGGGCCATCATGCATACATAATGACCACACGGACACACTTAGATAGCTAGTGGAACTGGCTGCGGGCACGTGCGCCCGGCCCCTTTTTATTACCAGGGTCACATGTCCAGTGACGCCTGTGCTGGATGGGTGTGGGGTGAGTGTAAGCCAGCCCTCAGGGAGTGGTTGGTACTGGCAACAACTAGAACAGTGATCATCGGATCACACACACAGATTCAATCATAAAGGGTCCATGACTTGCAGTGCACTGAGGTAGGGGCACCAGATCTGGAATCACACACACAAGATTCAAACATAAAGGGTCCATGACCTGTGGTGCACTGAGTTAGTGGCACCTGAAGCGCTCAGCAGGTGTGCAGCCAGCGATGATGGCGTGTCCTTGCAGGTCAGGATTGGATTTGATTTATGAGCCCTGCTGACCGCAGTGTAGGCCGGAGGCAGCGGTCAGCAAGGGCCCACAGCCACGTGGCGATGACTTGAGCTGCACAGAGTTGGTGGCACCTGAGGCGCTCAGCGGGTGCGCAGCCTGCGATGATGAGTCGTCCGGGCGGGCCGCACTGGAAGCAATGTCTGTTGCCTACTGGACTCCGCCATAAATAAATCAAGACTCAATTTGAATTGGGGGACCTGCTGACCGCAGTGTAGGCTGAAGGCAGTAGTCAGCACACACATGACTCTGCGGTGCTGTGCCGCTGGGTGCGCTGGGGGCCTGTGTCGCAGAAGCCAGCGATCGGCTGAGGAGGCTGGCGGTCACGGTGGCGGACTCGTGGCAGGGTGAGGGGCGCCGCCCTGGCAGACGCGTTGGCCATCCGGGATGTGAACCACGCCCAGAGCCCCGGCCTATTTATACACACTCCTACGCTGGACTGGGGTATGCCGGACAAGCCCACTCCGCTTACGCTTACGGGTGGGTCGACACAGCTACATGACCGAGGTCTTCCCCACTGCCTGAGGTGACATGGTTGCGTCTACTGTCCACAACACTACACACACCAGTAGTATATGTCCACATGGACATGTCTGTGCTCTGCATACTGAAGTCTGTCCAGCACATCACCGCCACACTTGGCATTGTGTACATTCTTATTGATGGGTGACTTGCCTCCTTCGCACATACTTGGTTCCCACCTCTCCCCACATTCTGCAATTGTGTGGCTGAGGGGCCATGCCGTTTTCGGAAGGTCAGCTGTCTTGTTCTGCGCTGCCTCGGTGGTAGTCGGGGGGGCCATGGGGGGGAGGCCTGGGGGTGGTGGCGGTGGGTGTTGTGGCCCTCTTGGGTCTCCGAGCTGCATGGTCAGTAGCTCCATGACATGTGTTGGTCTTCAGATGTGGCTCTGGGCTGGGCTCCCTTTCATGCTGCAGGTTGTCATCCTGCTTTACACCAGTAAAAGGCAGGTGTTAAATCCCTGCTGCTAACGCGCCTTATCGCCTGTTTTTGGGTCGCATCGCAGATCTGGCTGGTCGTTGAGAATATCGCGAAGTGGTGTTTTCGTGTGTTTTTGCACAGGAACGCCTACTCTGCATATCATTAGTGTTAGTTGTCGCTCTCATCCGTGGCGATGTTTTTTGCGCCAGCTATCGCTGGAAAACTGGCGATATCGGCAGTTTGCACCAGCTTGAGAATAGGGTGATAAATCTATTGCCACTTTTGCGGCGCTAAAGTGCCGATAAATCGGCGATAAGTCCTTGAGAATATGCCCCTGTGTGCGTTCTTCCTGACCAACACCTGATAGGAGAGTGTCAAGGAAGTTGTTTGCATGGATGTGAAATGACATTTAAGAAGCTGTACTGCTTTCAATCACATTACTTAGGAATGGGAGGGTGAAGACACGCCAGAAGTTGTTTAAGTCATTGGTATCGATTACTGTTTTTTTTTTTTATGAGGAGGAGAGATCTGACCCACTTTTAGATGGTCTGGGAACGAACCCTGTTCAGGAAGGAGGACCACATGGGGAGTAGCTGTATGGCGAGGAATTAACTGACTGAGCCACAAGTGGCTTTGCATAGATGGTTTAAGGGTTTCACCTTGGATACAGTCAACAATAGATCTGCCTCTATGGGTTGGGTTAACGAGGACCATTTCCGCAGTGCCTTGAAGACTAGATAATCCTCTGCTTTACTGTCAGTGGTGTCCAATAGGGAGATGTTACTGTATTTGACATTCTTGTCGAAGAATTACACCAAATTGTTGCCTAAGGCCTCAGAGGACTTCGGTGAGGTTTGGGAGGCGGCTTGATCGCCTGTTTGATTACCTCAAATAGAAGTTTACGTTTATTCTTGGCAATGTTCAGGAGGGAATCGGATATGTGATGACTTGGCTCTAAATATGTAGTCTTTGTAGTTTTTCGTGCAGGTCGTAGCTTAATCAAACTGAGAGGGGAGAGAGTTTGCCTCCATTCTTTCTCAAGTTTTCTGAGATATTTACTTTCTTCACAGAGGTCTTTTGAGTAACAAGATTGGGTTTGGGTCTGCCGCATGTGTGTTTCAGCTGTGCAGTTTCTTCAATTAAGGATCCCATGCAGATGTCGAATCTGCCTGTGGCTTTGTTGATGATGAATTGAGGCACAATCGAGGCGAGGTTTGGACAGGTCGTGTTACCAAGGGCTTTGATGTTGATGTTACTTGTGATCCTGAATTAGATTTTCTCCTTCTTTGGTTAGTTAACTTGTGGTTTTAGTGCAAGTTAAGGACAATGTGAAGGGGATTTGTAGGTGGTAAGGCCAGTCTACCAGGATAGGATCATTGGTCATTAGATAGGGCATTCTGGAAATGACCACATCCAGAATGGAGCCCTTGAAATATGTGGGTTACTGGCAGTGTTGAAGGAGGTCATAGTCACCAAGAAAGATGATGTTGTCCGAGCTGTTTTCCATGCATTCCTCTACTGAGGGTGATAACTCATGTTCATTGTGAGGTTGTGAGCAGCATGTGAGGAGATCTCCAGCAACATGCACTAAAAGGATTGGAGGGGTTAATGGGGAGAAGCCTGCAGCTTAGCACGTTTCTGTGAAGGGCTGCAAACCCCCCACCTAATCTGAGTTCTCTGTCGCAGGGGGTAGTAGGAGGGATAGAATATTACATGGGGTATAGTTAAATTAGGTTTAACAGTGAGACCCATGATGTCAATATTGAAGTCCTTGACAGTTTTTGAGATGTAAAGGCACTGCAGATCAACAGCTATGCAGCATGCACCTATGGGAGGATTTGGTGAGGGGTAGAGTGGGAATTTGAATAAGGTTTGGGGAGATAGTGTGATTTTGGGAGGGGCCGTGAAGTTGGTCTGGGTGACTGCGGTTCGAGATGATTGGAATTGGTAGGCAGTCTTGTGTTTGGCTAGGTATCTGAATGTTGGAGGATTTGTGGTGCTTTCGTAGCTTTAAACGCGACTGTGTAGCTCAGTATCGGAGGGAAGAGTTATGTGACTCCTCACTAATAAATACAATCTGTAAATCAATGTGTTGCAGCAGAAGTCCAGTTGTAAAAAAGCACGCAGCCAGAGAAATAATGACCTCCCCCCCTCTTTCAAACCTCCCTTGTAATGGGGCACGGAGTAGGGCTACACAGAGTCACTATCAAAGGTGGGGATCTCCCACGTGAAACGAAATGTCTTGGAGCCCAGTCCTGCATCTGAAGACAGACATTGACAAACTTCAGAAAGAAGTAAGCAAACATAATAAGATTTTGTGCTGGCCAGTCTCCTCACCATCAGCCCATCCCAACATATCAGAGTTTGGAAAAGCCAGATCAGCTTCAATTTGAGTGAAGCTGTAAATGCTCCCTTTATGATTCATACCTAACCTTATAAATAACCAAAGTGAGTACTCACAACCATGGGTGAGTAACTGTTATATAGCTTGCAGGTTTTGTCTTCTCTGTAGAGTTACAAGAGAACACTTGTACTTTTGCCACAACATTTGAAGATTAGATTTCTTTGCCACTATTGTTATTTCGGATTCCATCTGCCAATTTTTGTGAAGTTCCCTCAATATTTGGCCCTTTGCAAATTCCTTTTCCTGAGGCTAAACGCAGCCCCTGTAGCTCCTGTCACAGTAATGTCTGTGCTACCATCTTACATTCGAGGCACCCAGTAGGTGCTTTGCCTTCACCTACTGGGAGCCTCACACTTTCAATTCAAGAAATGCAATTTTGCTCACCAGATGCGAGCTCATTGTACACTGTTCAAATGAGCGTGACCCTGCTTCTGCACTCACCTCCTCAGACTCTGATAACAGGCTTCATAAATATTTGACCCTGGGAAACAGATACACCTCAAAATCCTCAATTAAAGCCTTTTCGGAGCTCTCAACCTTCGGGCAAAGAAATTCCCCCTTGTCCTTCATATTTCACTGCTTTCCACCACACCCTTTGTCCAGGTTTGAAAGCGTTCAAACGCAGTCCTTTGCTTTCGTAGTGCATATAAGCAAGGAACATTGAGTAGCTGGAGTTTCAATACAGCCTGCTAGAACTTGCTCAGTGAGTTCTAGGTACAAACACACACTCACACACACACACAGAGACTTCCTTCTTTGTGACCCTACTAGACACTCACTATTTAAGCTATAAGAACCTCGGCAGTGAGGGTGAGTACAGCAGTGGACATTCGGGTGTAGAGAGAGAAGAGGCACAGTGAAAAGTCATCAACTGTTCTCCATGGTCCATCTTGAGACCTCAACAACAGGGTTCCCAGGAAGCATACTTCATGCCCTCATTTACAAACACAAGGTAAGAGGTCTCTCAGTTATGAGGTGTGAACGAATGTTTGTACCAAGAGGAATAATTATTTTTCTTGCTGCATCAACCCCAGGCAAAAAATGCCTGTGTCCTGAAAACTCAAATACTACAGCATCTCTCTCTCTCTATCCCCATAGCCTTTTAGTGGCGGGGGTATATTGTGAACATCCCCTTCTCTCACAATCAAGCATGCTGTTGTAGAACACACTGCAAATGCACGGAGCATCTCTCACGGAATGCACAATTTCCCACAGCAAGCAAGCATACCAGGGTTGGCCAGAATCAGTGGCGTAACACAGGCCCCCGCAGTGCGGGGAGCCCCAAACTCCAGGGGACTCCCTCAGCACAGTACTCTGGCAGGAGAGATCCCAATTGAGTGCGGAGGGGTCCACTCCACGTGCCTTGCGGGGGGCCTCAAGTTTCGTTCCGCCAGTGGCCAGAATGACGAAATTGGGAGATGGGTAGTACAGGGGTGCTGTGCTACAGACTTCCAACCCAACATTCAGAGTGTCACAAAACTCTTGAGAAGTTAATGTACCAAACCAGAGTTGAAAGACGATATTATGGTGCGTGGCCATACTGTTATGTGTTCTTTAATTACTTAAGATGGAAGCTTTTGTTTTTTGTTTCAGGTGGGATGTAAGACAATACCTCATTAAAGAAGATAGAGGATCATCATAACTACCAGTTTGAAAGGTAAGGTTTCTACTCCTGGTTTTAGAAACCACATTCTCCCATCTGTGATGTTAGTTATCCCATTGCTTACCAACTAGTTTTGAACAAAACACTGGTTAAATAACTCACTCCCGGGAAAGACTGAGAGCAGGTTCAATTTTCTGACCCCAAAAAACATGGTTGAGAAAAGTACATTATTGACAACTTAGGGGCCAGATGTACGACCCTTTTTAGCAGTCACAAACGGGCAATTGGCCCGCTTGCGACCGCTATAAAGTGTGGTGGTATGTACAAACCCTATTTTGCCAGTCGGTAACCAATTACTGACTTGCAAAATAGGGTTTGCGAGTCGCTATTAGGAAGGACCGTCCCAAGGGCGTCCCTTCCTAATAGCAAGTCGCACTTGTATGTGCAATTCACAGTTTACCACTTACTTCAAGTAGGTGGTAAGCCCCTTGGAAACTGGAAGGGGTCCCCAGGGGACCCCTTCACCTTTGTGAATGGATACAAAAATATTTTTTAAGAGCAGGTAGTGGTCCCACGGACCACTGCTACTCTTAAAAAATTAAAACAGAAACGTTTCATTTTTTTAAAAAATGCATCTCGTTTTCCTTTAAGGAAAAGGGCTGCATTTAAAAAAAACTGCTTCATTGAAAAAGCAGTCACAGACATGGTGGTCTGCAGACCCCAGCAGGCCACCATCCCTGTGAGTGCTGGCCATTCCCAATGGGTCACAAATTGCACCTGCCTCATGAATATTGACGAGGCAAGTCATTTGAAACCCCTTTAGGGTCTGAGACACTGTTATACATTCCATTTTGCAAGACGCAAATTGCGAGTCGCAAAACATCGTAATTTGCGACTCGCAAAATGGAATTGGCGTACATCTGGCCCTAAATGTCTTGAAGAGCAGAGTGTGCTGCAGGTTTAGATTTTTTTCAATTTCTTTGAATCTGATGGAAAATTCTGTTGTTTGGCTAATGTTCTATTCTCAGTACAGGTGCATTTCAGGTGAAAATGGTGTCTAGTATAGGCGTCTTCAACGATTATCTCGTGAGCTACCAGTAGCTCTCCAGCGACCTGTGAGTAGCTCGCCTGTGTGCATCTCAGACTACTAACATGAAAGGCTTTTCTTGGTTATAATATTGTATGCCGCATGTATTTGGGACGAAAATTTGTGTATTTTCAGAACTCATAAGCTGATATTTGCAGAAAATGGTTCAATTTCCAAAATAAAATAAAAGCTATTATTTGAGTTGGAAACATGTATTACTCACATTATTACCTTGGTGCCAGAGAATTGCAGCTACTGCTGTGATGTATTACCCATGTAGCTGTATTCCAAATTGATAGTGTTTTTTTTACTTTACTGCTGGCAACCCTGCCTAATGCACTGGTGATAGTTTTGGATGGACTACCACATCACTTACAGTAGCCCGGGAAAATTTTCAATGAACATTAGTAGCTCTTATTACAGAAAAGGTTTGAGACCCCTGTCTAGAAGCATGCCGTTCTGAATTGGAGTTTTTAAATGACATAGCAGATGTGCATCCATCACATCTGAAAGTATATATTTTAATACAGGATTTTAACTATTTATACCTCTGTATTCCCTCTTAGGTGAAGCAAAGTCCTATAAAGAACATTTTTATTGTAGCAACAGCATTTTAAACACGAGAAAGGCTGTGCTTTTCTGCTTCCTTGGAAAACAAGCACCGCCTGATCCACTGAACTATGGCAGTAATTCGTAGACTACTGCCCTTCCTCCTGTTCACGTGACCCTCGCCATCCTGCCTCCAAGATTTTTTCACTACACTGTCTGTTCTGCAGCCGCCTTGAACTGGTGACCAATGTGTGAGGATTTATTTGTAAGAGAGTTGCCTGACCAGCTCGATTTGCTTTCCTTCTGCTCAAGTGAAAAGAGTATGCCTACACTATAATTGTATTAGGTCTGGCATTAGCCTAGACCTACTGTTTTTAATAAAAATGTATATAAATGTTATATACACATACTTACATACAGGAACGTTCAATCTACCCTCTTCATCCATTGGTCTGCTGCTGTGTCATTTGCATCTTTCTTCTGCCCACAACAGAATACAGCATAATAGGACACAAGGTCAACCCACTTGAGCCATGGGTTTCCCCCACTGAGAGTAAGGCATTCTGCACTTGCACAATGTGCACATCTGCCCAATAAGAACACCCCTTCAGTGTTAGGGACTTCTGGTGCAGTGTGTGCTTTTACATTAAAATGTGATTTTTTTTTTTTTTTACTATACTACTATTACTATAGGGCCGCTCATCAAACGCGTCTTCATACAAAAAACATTAATAAGAAAAATATGCACTGGCAAAGCTAAAAGTTCGGCAGTCAATGCCAAACCTTTGCCAACGCTTTGTTTTCTCCATCTTTAGTCTGTCACTGTATATTTGCATTGTAATGAGGCCTGGGTTAATTTTAAATTATGCCGGCTTAATTTAGGGATTTTCGCATTATATTTGTTATGCAAAATTCCCGAATTACGCCACTTTACATAGCTATGTGCCAATTGCTGTACACATTTACAGAAAATGCACTGGAATTACAATGCGAGCGGCTGTAATTCGTGGTGCTTATTTTTGCACTATTTTTGTAGCGCAAAATTCGTCAAAGACATATTTTGTGCAACAAAAATATCTTTAAATGATGAATTCACATTTCATGTAATTTTGCCATAATTTTGAGTAATTATGGTAAAGCAAATTTTTCATACCCCTTATTGCAATTTGATAGCTGCAATTTGGGCCTTGCTTTCCTGTTTTCTTGGGAGTCTACCTAGGATAGCCTTGTTCCCTCTCTCTCCCAAACTGCTTAGTGGGTACCAGTGGTGGCTGTTGACATTTGAAAGTGGTGAGGCGTAAAATTATTGGCATACTGCACCTCAGCGAGCGAGCGTAGTGAGCGAGCCCGAACAACCTAAGGGGGGTTCGGGGGGGTTCTCCCCCCGAGAAAATTTTGAAAAAAGAGTGGACAAATGGTGCATTTTCAAACAAATTTGAGAAAGCAGGAAGGTTAATAAAGCAATTGTGAAAGTGCAGTTATTACATTAATAAAGAGATGTCATATAACATAGGTAGCTGCTTATTCAAGCTTTCTTTCACCCCATAGTCCAGCAGGGTCTTGATACAAGACAGATAAGAGAAAAAGCAGTGTGGTCCTCGACCAGGAAGACACTCATATTTTGTTGGTAAGAAGTCAAAGGATTGGTCAAATTGAAAACCTGAAATGCAATATGCAATCAAACAATTTGCAAGTACATCTCATCTATGTTCAACAAGCCATGTTTTACCCATGATTGGAATTGTGAATCACCAAATAAACTGAGCCACTGCAATCAAAAGCAGAGGGCCTCCTCAAAAAGTATGCCATTAAGAGAGTTCTCTCATCTCATGTCCTCTCTATATTTTCTCTGGAAGTTGAAAACTCATCACATTCTACTGCACAAACCTGAACCCTTCTGCATATTCCAACACCAGAACTCATTCTTGGCCATTTAGTTTGGAGCCATTCATACCAGGAATACAGAAAATACCTTTAAATAGAGTAGAAGGTTTATGAATACAAGCACTTAGCAATTGTACATATACTATGAATGAGAGCCAAAGGAAACAAAAAGGAATAAAGAAGGGACCAACACTCAAACACAACTCATGCTCCGGAACGCCATAAAATTCTCTATGTGGCAAGTTCATCACCTATAGCAGAACACAGTACATTTAATGTCTCCCTCAGTTTAGCATATTAAACAATAGCAAGTGGTAATTCTGATGGCTGAAAAAACAATTTTACAAAAGCTTCTGATATTTCACAACCACTTAACAGGGGCAATAGAACAAATAAACACCGCACCAGATGTTCAGTGCTGGAGTTACTAGGCACCGTTTCAGCTGAGACTAGCAGTTCGTGCAAGGCATCATGGGAGATGCCATGTCTTGCAGAGCAGCAGATGAAATCAGGTGTTGAGCACAGAGGGAGCACAATTTACTATAAACAGTTTTAACGGCCTCAGCAAAAACTTTGTTTCATGAAGAAGGGGGAAAAATCCTTGCCAAAACTATGTTTTCTTTTATATTGAGCCTGACACGTACGTGCAGGGTGAGGGGTGTTTTACAAGCGATTCTCTGTTGGGGAGCGCTAGCAATTCTCTGTGTATGGGTGTTTCCATATTAGTGTTTGTGTATTTCTCTATGAGTGAGTGTGCTCTTACTTTTCTGAATGTATTTGTTTGTAAGTGCATTTGTATGTGGATATGCACACACGTCTGTGAGTGTGAATTTGAGGTGGTTTCTCCTATGCATGGTAACCTTGTCTGGCATACTTGAGGAGAAAGAGCGCTTCTTGAGCATTGACTGGCCTGTGGACATGCAAAGAGCACATCAGGAGCACTGACCTAACTATGGGAGATCAGTTACAACATGACACTGACTGGCATGTGGTGGAAAAATAGCCGCATTGTGGCACTGACTGGCATATGACTACTGTGCCTGGCAAAGCCATGGTGTGCCATCTTCCACCCTAAATTCCAGTCAATACCATGATTTGTCCTTGTTTACACCCATATCCTAGGCAATGATGGAATGTGCGAAACTGTGCCATGTCACAGGCCCTGTTTCATACCTGGGGTTAAATTATGCACATCATGGGCAATCACTGGCATACAGTGAAAAGAGATCACATCAAGGACATTTATTGTCATAAAGGCAGGCCAGGCACATGATGGCATATTGGGTGTCATTTTGGGAAATGAGCACACAGTTGCATTAACACACCTAGTGAGGGATACCACTACACATTATCGTAGTGACTTGAATATTATAGGGGTACTAAGGGCGTGGTGGCAGTGACTCGATTATGGTGTGGTGTCACTGCTGGTGGCCTGCTGGCTTCCCTGCCCGGTGCCCTTGATCCTCGTCCCTTGGACTGCCAGCCGGAGCGTTCCGTGTAAGCTCCTGCGGGGTCTCTTGCTTGCAGCAATCCAGTCCTCTCCGGGTAAGCGCGGCGGAGCTCTCTTAGCTTGCAGCCATTTTCTTTTGCGGAAGGGCACGCCCCCCCGTAACTTGTAATTCTTAATTTAACTAAGTTATGACAAGCAAATCATTTGTTTTATACTATCGCTTCTTTAATGTTTTTGTTTGTCCAGATTTCTGTCCTCTTTACCTCCCATCTAAACCTAAAAAAACAAGTATCCATTCTTTAACGAGGTAAAACAAACTTAAATTGGGAAGACCAACTCGCCTTTTTCTAATTTACAAATAAACAATCTAGGTATGGTCTGAAACGAACCAGCTATGTCGAGCCTAATTAGAGGATTGTTTTCAACAGTCCCATTGTAGACAGAACAATATAAACAGCAAGCTTTAGAAAGCCTCAAGTCGGATGAAGAACCGGCACCAGGACCTGCTTCACCGCAAAACGCAGAAAAAAGTCTGTGATCTTCTACTTGTCAATTACCGGTGTGTATGCTTGAATGAAAGGGCAAGAGGCATTCAACTAATCTCACTCGTACAATCAAACAAGTACACCTGTTTACTACAAACCAACCAGCACTGACACAAATCAGCAGCTATATGAAAGCTCTATATATCCGGTGCTCGGCAGAAATGAAAAATACGCGAACATTTTCGCACAGCCACTTGGAATTGCCAACAAAAATCTCCAGACATGACACAAATGCTAATTGTCAGCAAAGTATTTTCTAAGAGCCCTTAATCTAATTTAAGAAGCTGCACAAATGTTCAATGGTGGCACACTCTTTGAAGTTTATAAGTTGTAAACGTACAGGATTAAACATAACGTTTAAAATGTGAGTCATTTTGAAGATCTTTGAAATCTACACCAGTGTAACATTCCACCCCTGCAAGTATTGCTAAAATGCTGGCTGAAGTAGTATAACCTACTAATGTCTTTACTGTTTATGTGTCACCCACATTAGTAATGAAATAATCACATTACACGCTGTGTAATATGATTATTTATTTATAAGTGTGGCTGGCACAGTAAACAGGAAAACGTACCTTAAGGTAATGGCGGTACCAGCAGCTCCTGGAGAGATATGAAAACATGTCCAGTGTACAACAAACTTTGTAAAGATACCAAAGAACGAGGGTGAGGAATCCCATTGAGAAAGGGGAGATAAGATTTAGTTCCTCCTGATAGAGGTGAGCCAACCTAGATGGAGATTAACTTGAATTGTACGGACAAGCTAGCATAGTGTGTTGAAGCCATAGCGCTATGAGGACTTAGGGAATACACGGCTACATGGTATAAGACATATTTGATCAAATGTGTCAAAGATCAAGAACTGTAAATGTAATTTAAAGTGTGTAGAAAATATCAGTAACTGCGTAGAACATCTGGAATGTAGACTGGGGGTGAAGGGTAGGAAAAAATGTATGTTATAGAAGGCAGATGAAGTGCATGTAGCGCCCTTTGTGTGTAAAATGTTGAAAAGCGGTCGAACGATTTGAATACAGTACGCCTCCCCCCCCCCTCCCGCACGCTTATTTGTGTAGAGCAGCAAACAGACTTAACAAAGCAGCCGTAGAGGTATGTGAACAGAAAGGTCCACTGTATCTCTATGCAAGCATGTATTTTCACTGTGAAAGAGCAGCTGTCTCTCACTCACTCAGCAGTAGGAAGCCATGGAGTCTCTCGCGTCAGCTGTTGCAGACACTGTAGAGCTCCACACTGACACTGTACTGCAGTCTACAGTTAATTTTAGGATCTCCCAGACTCTTACACTAGAAGGCTTCAGAAACTCTTTTCAGCAGCTTGAAGCCTGATAGGGTCTCACTCCTGCACCACTCATCTGTGGACCGCAGACTCCCTCCTACAAGTACAGAGTTTCTCAGTATTGTATCTGGCACATATAGTTACTCAGTCTAGCATTAGGCTAGTTTTTTCAGTCCATGGGCCTTACAAACTCTATTATCAGTGAGGCACGTGAATCTACGACTATAACAGTAGAATGGACCTTGAAATCAGCAGGTTTACTCAAGCAGCAGGCTTCTTGTAGTCTCGCTTAAACAGTTGGAGACTTTAGTGACTCTTGCCCCAGCATCAAGACTGAGTATATCTATATTAGCAATAAACAGAACCTTTAACTTCTGCAGCAGAGCCACGACTAAAAGCATATCTGCACAGCTGCAGGGTGGCTCAAATTTGAGCAGTAGCTAGCTAGCCATGGACTCCCACAGAAGCAGTATAATACTTCAGAATTTGCAGTACCAGCAGATTCTGAAGTCAAATCAAGCAAATCAATTTCAACAATTGATGCAGGAAAATAACAGATCATTCAAAGTTCACCCACCGTCTGCAGCATACTAACTTCCTAACAAAACACGAGTCTTTATCACATGCACATCTCACAACCCAATAGTGGCTCTATCGCGGAGTGCATATTTCCGTAAACTAGCAGATTCACGGAGGGCCGGGTTGAGGACACACTCGGGGGCAATCACCATATTGATAATAGTGGGCTAAATGGAACATGTCTCTTTTCAAATGAGAAAATCAACTGCACCAAGCCGTTACAGAATGTTAACATCTGCCAACCTTCATTAATCAAATAGTGACTAGAAACTTCATTGACATAGTGCAAGCAGATAAATGTAAACCTTACTAAATGTGTGATAAGAGAAAACTATCATTAGTTTGTGCGAGAGATGGCCACCTAGAAAATATGAGAAGCAGACGGTCCCTCACCACAGATGAAATATGTAGGAAAAAAGTATGTGTTCGTCAGTGGAGTCTGAGAGGAAAGCAGCCCTTCTGTGACATCTCTGGGGTAGAATACAAGAGTGCGTGGGTACTGCTGGGCTAGTGCTTTGGCAATTAGACGGTTTGTGGGGCGCTTGCAGGAGCTGTCCTTGGCAATTCGGTATCGTTTTATTATTTCTTTTTTTTTGGTGTTGTTGTAATGTATCCAGTATAGATGCCGCTGCGCACTTCTTGTGTGACGGCGTGAATATGTGTATTGTATTCTGCTCATATGCCATGCTCTTTTCACAGTTCTACGCGTCACCACTTCGCTTTAGGATTCATAGTGCTGCCTCAAAGTTGGGTAAGTTAAGTATAATGCTATGTTTGTTCAATGCGCGACTCTTCCTCTGTTTCCGAGTTCGAGCGCTATCGAGGTTTATTCTTCATATGCTGTTTTTTTCGTGCTTGACTCACAGGATACACTGAGTGCCCTCGCAGGGCAACGCCAGGGAAAGCCTCGGCTCCTTTCATGCCTCAGACTTGGTACCAAAGCAGCCCTACCTATAAGTATATTATACAAATGCATTTAGAAAACTCAAAAGGTCTTGGTTAAAAGTGCCTTTCATAATTTTCCTTCACAATGCAACGTTAATTTAGGAGGTATTATGTAAATTGCACTCAGTTTGCGATAAAAATGTAACGTCAGTGCTTAAAAAAAAAAAAAAAAAAAAAAAAACCTCAAACGAGGTGTTGTGTGCTCCCTGGAAGAAGCATACAATTTAAAACAACTAAAGTTTGTGTAGCCCCAAGAAAAGAGTAAATAGTAAATAGTAAGCTAAAAAACGAGTACTTGATGTTAAAATAAGTATCGAACATTTTCAACATTTCTGCTTCCTTTAGTGAACCAAATAGGCGAGGCTAAGATGCCGGAGTTATGAAAGAACCCAAACATACATGAGACAGCCTAATCCAAATCCACAGAACAAAACACCCCGACTGTGAAAGTCGCTAACCAGTGTGCAAGTCAATCTACTTAATGGTAGCTCACTATTCGGCAGCCAGCATGACAACTCAATTTTCCTGGTGCAAAAATTAAAAAAACAGACGGAGGAATAGCAAAATTTACATGAATAAAGAAAAGAGATGCGTGTTAAGGGCTTCCTGAATATACAATGGTCATCGGTCAGGCGCAGCAACAGAGGGAGCAAGATCGAAGGCCTTGCTGGCTGATAACAGAACCAGTGACTGCCAGTACTGGACCCTCTTGTGATGGTTTGTTAATCTCTAAGGTACGTGCTACAGGAGTGAAACATGACTTTTTAAGTGTCGAAGACTCCTGGCGGGAGGACAGTGAGGGGATTCCATCTGGGTGTGTTAATTGAGTGCTCCCCTGACGCGGCTCGCGGGGGGGGGGGGTGCCGGGGGCCCGGGAAATAAAACAAAAATGAAAAATCCTACCTGACTGAGGAGGTCCGCCGTCTCTGCCGCCTCGGGTCCACCGTCCGACTCCGGTTTGGCCCTGCCTACAGCCCCTCTCAGCCAATCCTGGCGCTGCTGGCAGCGCCAGGATTGGTTTAGGGCACGGTTACCCCTCGCCCGCCTGCCCATTAGGAGACCGAGGTTTGAGCCTTTGCTCAACCCTCGCTCTCCTAATGGGCATGCGCAAGCCAGTGCACACACAAGTGCGCATGACTGGGCACGGCGCGAAAATTCGGTGCCCTTGCCCACTCATGCGCACTTGTGCTGCAGTGCTGCCTGCTGCCCCTGGTCCCTCTAACAATCATGTCAGTCAACATGACGCAGGACCGCCCACCCCCTTCAGACTCTGAAGGGGGTGGGCGGTCCGACGTCATGCTGACTGACATGATTGTCAGTTCTCCCTCGGCTCTTTGAACTTAAGTAAACTGATTCAGTTTACTTAGGTTCAAAGACGCCGAGGGAGCTGCGGGCGGGGGGGCTACGCCCCAACGCCCCAACGGACGCACCGCCCCTGGAGGGTACCCAGGTAAAGGGAGAGGTTCAGGGTGACTTCAGTATTTGGGCCTGTTAGGGTCAGGAAAGGTTTGGGCCAGAATCTCTATGCTATTCATCTCTTTCCTTAACCTGTCCTTGACACATTCACCTGCTCCATCAGCGCTATTGTGTGAACTAAATGCATTCCTTCCACAGAATCACTGATTCCTTAACATCACCCACACAAACAAATTGTGCTATCATGCCTCAGAATTGGTTCACTGAGACTCCTGTATTTGTGGTTCTGTTGATTCATTGGTCTGGCACTCTGCCACGCATAGGTGGAGTCCACAGTCCATATAGCACGGCTGGTTGTACAATGCTCATTCCTATAAGTTTCTACTTGCTACTCCTGGGGAACTAGATCATATAGTGTGGCTGGCTAGAAGGCCAGTCCCTTATGTTATTCATTTGCCATTCCTTTGTGGACTCAAGAGTACAATGTAACGGGTCTATTATGCTGATTCCTATGGGCTGCTCACTAGAGAATATGCTACAGTTGATTCAAAATCCCAACCCCAAGTATAGCATCCTTCACCTGTTGCCCATTAAAAGCCCATATTATATGAAGTTAAACCTTATGATAAAGGCTAAACCAAAAGTGGTTGGTATCTACCTGCATGCATGATTGTTTCTTTATCACACATTTCTCCAGCATCTATGCATAAGTGTGGCTACATGCTTGCTGGGATACATTTTAAGCAGTCTCTGCCATACATACACATACAACACCAAAACACTTCCCACATTTGGCACACTGAATTCATACACTTTCTATCCACCCATACACTAGAATTTAATACTTTTATTGTTTCTCACTACTTTACTCTACAAACTAATGCATACAGTAAGAGCACAACACTTGTTCTTATGCACAATATCAAAACACCACCCATATAGCCCATATAAAAATAACTTTCATTACACCCCTTTGGAGTAAAGTGCTACTCATCTGACCCATTGACGCCTCAGCATGGGTATGACGTGCAAAATAAATTAAACTACAATACATAGAACAGCATGGTATATTGGTTCCGGTTCAGATTACAGGAACAGGATGAAATGGTGATGTATGATATGGTGAGAACATAAAAATTGGAACAGTAGGGGAGAGAGCTTGCAAGTTTAAATATATATATATCTCAGCTCAAAACTTCAAAAAATGAAGAGACCGCACTCACGTGAGAGTTGGTAGACTCGCTTTATTCAGCAAGTCACCAAACAAACAGAACCCGTTTCGGCTCGCGCCTTTTTCGAAAAACAGTCGAAAAAGGCGCGAGCCAAAATGCATTCTGTTTGTTTGGTGACTCGGTGAATAAAATGAGTCTATCACCTCTCACGTGAGTGCGGTCTCTTCATTTTTTAAAGTTTTGAGCTGTTATTAATCCGTGGACCCACCGCCACGAAAATAGACCAGTACCCGCTCCGGAGTGCTCAAACGTTTTTTTGGTGGACTGGAGCAGTAAAATATATATATATATATATATATATATATATATATATATATATATATATATATATATATTCACTGAAAAAACCATAGGTTTTAGGGACAGTTATAGTTAGTTGGACATTGCACTCGTACAAAACCCGTGAAATTCCCCCGTTATAGTTAGTTCAGCTAACTATAACTCGCGCCCCGCAATGCACTGCTGATGACGTCACATATTACATCACTCATGACATGGTCAGTGACATCACTGATGACATCACTGATGACATCTCAAATGACATCACTGATGACATCATCCAGTGACTGTGTGTTTCTGTAAAGTTTAAATATTTTTTATATATATAGGGAAAGGCGTATTGAAGAATGAGTGGGTGTATAAGTGTCTGTATGGATGATTTAGTAGGTGCGTGACTAATTCTATAAGTGAGTGATTAAACGTATCTTACTGAATGCATGGGTTAGTGACTAAACTGGGTGAATGTCTGTATCTGTCTGTTGCTGTGTAAGTGGCTGCATGGGTTTGTGAATAGCTACATGAGTGTCTATAAGAGTTTTTGATTTGTTGTCTGAGTATCTGTATGGGTGCCTGAGTGTTTGTGTGGATGGGGTGTGTGCGACTGTGCATAGATGTGTGAGTGGGTGATTCACTGGGTGGATGGTTTCAAGAGTGCATCTGTGATAGACTGTATGGGTGGGTAAGTGTGTGTAAGAGTGTGTTAGTGAGTGAATGTATGTCCCAGTGGTACATGTGTGAGTAACTACATATGTGAAAGGCAGTATATATGTGTGTTGGAGTATATAAATAGCTATAAGCGAGAGTGAGTGATTGTGATAGTGGCTGTATGGATGAGTGTGTGCTTGTATCAGTGATTGTATAAGAGCGTAACAATGTGCTAGTATTTGTATGATTAAGTGAGCTGGTGTGTGTATAACTGTATAGGTGAGTAAATGGCAGTGTGTTTAATTATTTGCATGACTGACTAGGTGTGTGAGTACCTCTATGGATGAGTGGCGGTGTTTGAGTGTCTATATAGGAGTAAGAGTGCATATGATAGTCCTGTATTGAGTGACCATAAGTATGAGTGACTGTACGGGTGAGTGAGTGGATGTGTGTGTGTAGACCTAAGAATCAGTGAGTGGGTATGTAGTTATTGGTGTTGGAGTGTCTATGGTTTTGTGAATGGCAGTCTGTAATTTAGATTGGGTGTATCAAAGGTTATATTAGGGTGTGAAGAGCTGCATCAGATTATCACGTGGATGATGTCATCAGTGATGTCATTTGAGATGTCATCAGTGATGTCATCAGTGATGTCACTGACCATGTCATGAGTGATGTAATATGTGACGTCATCAGCAGTGCATTGCGGGGCGCGAGTTATAGTTAGCTGAACTAACTATAACGGGGAATTTCACGGGTTTTGTACGAGTGCAATGTCCAACTAACTATAACTGTCCCTAAAACCTATAGTTTTTCAGTGAATTTCAAAGGTTTTTAAATGCTAATTTGTAACTATAACGTCCCTAAAACCTATGGTTTTTTCAGTGAATTTCAAAGGTTTTTTAAATGCTAATTTGTAACTATAACATGTCTGAAACCTACGGTTTTTTCAGTGAATTTCAAAGGTTTTGTAAATGACAATTTTTAAATGTATTAATTGTTATATAAATTTTTTTCATACTGATTTCGAAATTTTTTAGAAAACATTTTTTTTACATATTTTATTTTTAAATTACATTGTAATTATATTATACATTACAAAAAATACTTTCTCAGAATGAATTACTTTAGTTTAAATACTTTGCACATAGGCAATAGACTTTTAAGTACAGTAGTTACAGTTGTTGCAATGGGCAACACATTTTCAAACACAATGCAACATTCAGCTCAATGTGAATTTCTAGTTAAATGCAATTAGTTACTTTATGGATTACTTTTCTAACCACAGGACTGGATCCTAGATTCAGTCCTGGTACATCTCCTGTAAACAGTTGAGTAAAAGCGTTTTGGTTACAGTCGTGATTTGTAAGGAATATTATTGTACTTTAAAAGTTGACACTTAGAAACTTTTTCTCATAGAATCACCAATGTTATCCTATGGAAGGAAATTCACTTAGGAGGTAAAAACTGTTATCGTTACTTTTTGTTACTCAGTGTTGGATCCTGGATCCAGCACTGGTGCATCTCCTGTAAACAGTTGAAAGAATGCGTTTAAGTCATACAGGCGATTTTTAAGGAATATTTGTAGTTTGTGAAAATCGACACTTTGAAACTTTTCTGCTGAAAACCAGACAAAGGATTCCTGTGGAAGAAAATATAAGTTACTGGTAAGTACGGTTAAAATTACTTTTCAGGGTCAGTGCTGGGCTAAAAGATGCAGCACTGGGTTCTCTCCTGATAACAGGTGAGTAAATTGGAATTCGTACTTTGGTTGATTTTAGAGGAATATTATAAAGTTCCAAAACTCCACACTTAGAAGAATTTCCAAGTGAAACCAGTCAATGTTAGCCTATGAAGGAAATTCAAGTTACTGGTAAGTACGGTTAAAATTACTTTTCAGGACCAGTACTGGGCTGAAAGATGCAGCACTGAGGTCTCTCCTGATAACAGGTGAGTAAATCAGAATTCGGATTTCGGCTGATTTTAGAGGAATATTTGTATGTTTCAAAAATCAACACTTAGAAGAATTTAAAAGTGAAACCAGTCAATGTTAGCCTATGAAGGAAATTCAAGTTACCGGTAAGTACGGTTAAAATTACTTTTCAGGATCAGTACTGGGCTGAAAGATGCAGCACTGAGGTCTCTCCTGATAACAGGTGAGTAAATCGGAATTCGTATTTCGGCTGATTTTAGAGGAATATTTTAAAGTTCCAAAACTCCACACTTAGAAGAATTTCCAAGTGAAACCAGTCAATGTTAGCCTATGAAGGAAATTCAAGTTACCGGTAAGTACGGTTAAAATTACTTTTCAGGATCAGTACTGGGCTGAAAGATGCAGCACTGAGGTCTCTCCTGATAACAGGTGAGTAAATCGGAATTCGTATTTCGGCTGATTTTAGAGGAATATTTTAAAGTTCCAAAACTCCACACTTAGAAGAATTTCCAAGTGAAACCAGTCAATGTTAGCCTATGAAGGAAATTCAAGTTACCGGTAAGTACGGTTAAAATTACTTTTCAGGACCAGTACTGGGCTGAAAGATGCATCACTGAGGTCTCTCCTGATAACAGGTGAGTAAATCGGAATTCGTATTTCGGCTGATTTTACAGGAATATTTTAAAGTTCCAAAACTCCACACTTAGAAGAATTTCCAATTGAAACCAGTCAATGTTAGCCTATGGAAGGAAATTCAAGTTACTGGTAAGTACGGTTAAAATTACTTTTCAGGACCAGTACTGGGCTGAAAGATACAGCACTGAGGTCTCTCCTTATAACAGGTGAGTAAATCGGAATTCGTATTTCGGCTGATTTTAGAGGAATATTTGCACAATGGTGAAGGGAGGGGCGGGGCCTGAGGTGACATCTGTGCAAACGCGCCCGTGGCGCGTTTTAAGTTGGGGGATTAAGTCCCCTTGAATCCTGAGGGTCCCTAGGGGCCAACTAGCCCACCAGGAACCTCCAATATGCGCCAGGGGCTGCGTTGCAGAGACGTGTAGAGAGGCCACACCCCTTTTACACCTCTCTGCAACGCAGCTCTGTGGCGCTTTCTGGATGTACCTGTTGGGCTAGTTGGCCCCCAGGGACCCTCAGGATTGAAGGGGATTTAATTCCCCATCTTAAAACGCGCCACGGGGCCTGTTTGCACACATGTCACCTGAAGCCCCGCCCCCTCCCTTCACCACTGTGCAAACGCGCCCGTGGCGCGTTTTAAGTTGGGGGATTAAGTCCCCTTGAATCCTGAGGGTCCCCGGAGTCCAACTAGCCCACCATATACCTCCAAAAGCGCCACAGAGCTGCGTTGCAGAGAGGTGTAAAAAGGGGTGTGGCCTCTCTACACGTCTCTGCAAGGCAGCCCCCTGGCGCATACTGGAGGTTCCTGGTGGGCTAGTTGGCCCCCAGGGACCCCCAGTATTCAAGGGGAATTTGTTCCCCCGTGGCAAACGCGCTAGGGAGCGCGTTTGGCAAAGTGGTGAAGGAAGGGGGCGGGGCATGCGGGCCCGATCGTTTTTTTTTTTTTTTTTGTCCCCTGAAGGGGGGCTGTGTGGCCCCCTTCCTTTTTCTCTTTTTGGGCCCTGGGGACCCCATCCCCCAGGGCCTTACCCTTTTTAAACTACCAAAAAAAAAAAAAAAACGGGAAGGGGGCCGCGTGGCCCCCTTCCCTGGGCCTGTATTGGCCCCGGGGACCCCATCCCCGGGGCATGGCCTCTATATTTATTATTTTGAGGGGGCAGCGTGGCCCCCCTCCTCTGGCCATTTTAAGGCCCCGGGGACCCCATCCCCGGGGCCGGCCTTTCCATTTTTTTTTTCAAATTTTTTGGAGAGGGGGCCGCGTGGCCCCCTCCCGAGCCACTACTTGCCCCGGGGACCCCATCCCCGGGGCTGGCCCTCTCCGTTGGGGACTGTGGGGGTCCCCAATCCCCCACAGTCCCGCCGGCTCCCACGTCCCTTGGGAGCCGGCATTGCTGTTCCACATGGGGAGCAGCTGACATGCTGCTCCCCATGTGGAAAAGCAATCGCTTTGGATATTGGAAGAGAGAGCAGGTTTCCCTGCTCTCTCTTCCAATATCCAAAGCAGTTTGCTATGGCAGGACGGGAGCCGCGAGGCTCCCGTCCTGCCATAGCAAACTACAGTGTCCCGGGGTAGGCACCCGGGACACTGCAGGAGCCAGCCCTGGGGGTGGTGGTCCCCAGGGCCATCAAGGGCTCCAGGAGGGGGCCGCGTGGCCCCCTCCCATTCAGTACACAGCCCCGGGAGGTGGTGGTCCCGGGGCTCTGGGGTCCGTAACGGACCCCCATATTAAAATGTTTAGTGCCCCGGGAGGTGGCGGTCCCCGGGCGTGTGGGGGGCTGGAGCCCCCCACACTGGTTTTATTTTTAATAAAAAAAGCCCCGGGGAGGTGGTGGTCCCCGGGGCTGCGGGAGGGCTCAGAGCCCTCCCGCACCATTTTCAAAAAAGCCCCGGGGGTGGCGGTCCCCGGGGCTTGGGGGCCCTTGAGGCCCCCACACATTAAATTATCCCCCTCCCACCATGCCCCCGGGACTTGGGCCACCCGAGGGCCAATTAACTATCGAAGCGCGGGAGACCGCGCTTCGATTTTCCGTCAGGATTCGCGCACCCTGAGCGCATCCTGCCGATTTAAAAATTTTTTTTTTTTTTTTGCCCAGGGGGTCCTTGTGGGACCCCCTGAGCAAACCTAGGGGTCAGGGTGTTTCTACCCTGCCCCCTTTGTGTGCTTTGCGCACTTGTTTCTGTCCCTCGGTTCTACCAAGGGACAAAATGGCTGCCAACATTTCCTGAATCGGAATGTTGACAGCCAGCTGACAGCCAATTAACATGCAGCTCGTGATCGGGACGGTGCGCGCAGGGTGCGCTGAGGGTACGCGGACCCTACTCGGCCATAGATATCACTAACTTTTTACTTTTCATTTTCTCAGCAACTACTGAACGGATTTACACCATTTAACAAAAGGGTTCTTTCTGAACCAAGAACTACCTCTTTGCCAAATTTGGTGTAATTCCGTTCAGCAGTTCGGGCTGTAGCCGTGTCTAAAGTTTCCTATGGAAAAGTGCATGGGGAAAACGCGTTTTGGGACCCCCCTTTTTCTCGGCCCCGCTTGACGAATCCCCCGAGACTTTCAGGGTAGGAGCGGACCGGAGCGGGCCACAAAGTTTGAAAATTTCGCGAAGATACGTCAACCGGCAAGAGAGTTATTTCAAATAGAATGTCGCGGATTTCCTATGGATAATAGGCTGTAACTATAACTATCTACTGGCGACCGCCAGTAGATAATATATATATATATTTATTTTCTGGGTGAATAATATATTGCGAGAACAGTCCTTGTCTCGCCGTGGGCACCAGCTAAATTGAGCGCCCCCCGCTGAAGGGCCATTTGGTGAATCATATATATATATATATCTATATATATAGATAGATATATATAGATATATATATATGTATATATATAAGCTCCAAGGTCGCCCCAGCTGGCGAGAATGCACTCCAGTCACAGCTAATCCCCACCAGGCTCTGCTGCTCACAAGTGTAGCCTGACGCGTTTCGGAACAACTTCCTTATTCATAGGCTTGGTAACAAATGACACACTGCTTACGCGCCGCACCTTTATTTGGAATCTGCTGCCTCATGATAGGCGACAGCCCTAATGAGCAAAGTGAAGCAGTCCCCCACAGCATTGTGGGAATTGTAGTGCGGCAATAATTAAAACCCAAATAGGTGCAGTGTCTCAAAAGGTCCCCAATACATGCCCATCGATGGGCCCTGTGAAGAGCAGAGTCTCGAATAACAGTGCCGCTCCCCTCGTAGTGAACTGTACTCAATTTCCAGCTCCACGACCCGCTCCTTCGCGGTGGTGCACTCTCCGCGGCAGGGCCTGCCGCGTATAAATGAAAGCTCCAAGGTCGCCCCAGCTGGCGAGAATGCACTCCAGTCACAGCTAATCCCCACCAGGCTCTGCTGCTCACAAGTGTAGCCTGATGCGTTTCGGAACAACTTCCTTATTCATAGGCTTGGTAACAAATGACACACTGCTTACGCGCCACACCTTTATTTGGAATCTGCTGCCTCATGATAGGCTACAGCCCTAATGAGCAAAGTGAAGCAGTCCCCCACAGCATTGTGGGACTTGTAGTGCGGCAATAATTAAAACCCAAATAGGTGCAGTGTCTCAAAAGGTCCCCAATACATGCCCATCAATGGGCCCTGTGAAGAGCAGAGTCTCGAATAACAGTGCCGCTCCCCTCGTAGTGAACTGTACTCAATTTCCAGCTCCACAACCCGCTCCTTCGCGGTGGTGCACTCTCCGCGGCAGGGCCTGCCGCGTATAAATGAAAGATCCAAGGTCGCCCCAGCTGGCGAGAATGCACTCCAGTCACAGCTAATCCCCACCAGGCTCTGCTGCTCACAAGTGTAGCCTGATGCGTTTCGAACAACTTCCTTATTCATAGGCTTGGTAACAAATGACACACTGCTTACGCGCCACACCTTTATTTGGAATCTGCTGCCTCATGATAGGCTACAGCCCTAATGAGTAAAGTGAAGCAGTCCCCCACAGCATTGTGGGACTTGTAGTGCGGCAATAATTAAAACCCAAATAGGTGCAGTGTCTCAAAAGGTCCCCAATACATGCCCATCGATGGGCCCTGTGAAGAGCAGAGTCTCGAATAACAGTGCCGCTCCCCTCGTAGTGAACTGTACTCAATTTCCAGCTCCACGACCCGCTCCTTCGCGGTGGTGTACTCTCCGCGGCAGGGCCTGCCACGTATAAATGAAAGCTCCAAGGTCACCCCAGCTGGCGAGAATGCACTCCAGTCACAGCTAATCCCCACCAGGCTCTGCTGCTCACAAGTGTAGCCTGACGCATTTCGGAACAACTTCCTTATTCATAGGCTTGGTAACAAATGACACACTGCTTACGCGCCACACCTTTATTTGGAATCTGCTGCCAGGCTCTGTAGCCTGGTGGGGATTAGCTGTGACTGGAGTGCATTCTCACCAGCTGGGGCGACCTTGGAGCTTTCATTTATACAAGCCTATGAATAAGGACCTGTGAACAAGGATACAAGGTATCCGAAACGCGTCAGTTTCGAGGATTATAATAAATTAAGATCTGCCTCATACCGTTGGGTTCGTGTCTCTGTTCGCCGGATGGAAGTGCAGAGAATCAAAGGAATGTTTGTATATATATATATATATATATATATATATATATATATATATATCCTACTGGTGGTCGCCAGTAGGTAGTTATAGTTTCCATAGGAAAAGCGTTTTTGATTTGCCAATAACTTTGGCGCCGTTTGACGAATCTTCACGAAATTTTAAAAACTAATTGTTCACTCAGGTCAGCGCCTGTCTTGAAAGTTTGTGGGTGATTCATCAAGGGGGGGCCGAGAAAAAAGGGGGGTCTCAAAACGTGTTTTCTCCATGTTAATTTCCATAGGAAACTTTAGACACGGCTACAGCCTGAACTGCTGAACGTAATTACACCAAATTTGGCAGAGAGATAGCTCTTGGTCCTGAAAGCACGCTTTTTTTTTAAATGGTGTAAATCCGTTCAGTAGTTTTTGAGATATTTAAAGATTTACAGATATCGATATTTGAAAATTGTGAGATCTGATTGGCTGAGCCCTCCCAAGCACGAGCTTGCCTCTGATTGGCTGCCAACACTTAAAACCAGGAAGTGTTTGCAGCCATCTTGTGACTCGGTACGGAGGGAGAAGGAAAAAGGTGAGAGATGCATTCAAAACAAGAAAAGGGGGCAGGGTAAAAACACCCTGACCCCCCAGGCCTGCTCAGGGGGTCCCACAGGGACCCCCAGGCCCAAAAAAAGCATATTTTTTTTTTGGGGCGGGGTCGCGCCGTTGCGCGTATCCGTCTGAAAATTTAAAAAAACAAAGCGCGGGCTCCCACACTTCGTTTTTCAAAGCTCCGGGTGGGCCAGGTCCCGGGGCAATTTCATTTATGTAGCGGGGGCCCACGGGGACCCCCGCAGCCCCGAGGACCGCCACCTCCCTGGGGCTTCATTTAAATAAGGGTGGGGGGCCTCGTGGGCCCCCCCAAGCCCCGGGGACCTCCACCTCCCCAGGGGCTTCATTTAAATAAGGGCGGGGGGCCTCGCGGGCCCCCCCCAAGCCCCGGGGACCGCCGCCTCCCTGGGGCTGTAATAAATAATTAGTGTGGGGGGGCTCGAGCCCCCCCACACTGCCCTGGGGACCACCACCTCCCCTGGGCACTCTATATTTAAATACGGGGGTCCGTTACGGGGTCCCCGGGGCTGGAATTGGAACAGGGAAGGGGGGCCACGCGGCCCCCCTTCCCTATAAATTAAAATAAAAAAGGGCCAGCCCCGGGGGATGGGGTCCCCGGAGCCAGAAGTGGCCTGGGAGGGGGGCCACGCAGCCCCCCTCCCATATGAATAAATTTAAAAAAGGAGGCCATGCCCCGGGGGATGGGGTCCCCGGGGCTGAAACTGGCCCAGGGAACGGGGGCCACGCAGCCCCCCTTCCCTATGAATAAAATAAAAAAAGGAGGGCATGCCCTGGGGGATGGGGTCCCCGGGGCCGAAATTGGCCTCGGGAGGGGGACCTCGCGGCCCCCTTCCCGTTTTTTTAAACTTTTTTTTTTTTTAAAAAGGGGTCAGGCCCTGGGGGATGGGGTCCCCAAGGCCCCAAAAAAACTAAAAAAAGGGGGAGCCACACAGCCCCCCTTCTAAAAAAAAAAACCCAAAAAACGACATCTCCCTGGAGGCCCCGCCCCCTCCCTGCACCACCCGGCAAACGCGCCCCCTGGCTCGTTCTAAGTTGGGCAATTAATTCCCTTTGAATACTGAGGGTCCCTGGGGGCCAACTAGCCCACCAGGTACCTCCAGTAAGCTCCACAGAGCTGGATTGCAGAGAGGTGGTCCGAGGCCACGCCCCTTTTTCCACCACTCTGCAAACGTGCCTCTTGGTGCACTGCTGGTGGGGCGATGAGGTCCTCTTGTGTCCTGAGGACCCCAGGACACAAGTGGACTTCATCCTCCGAGCAGCAGTGCGCCAGGAGCCGCCTTTGCAGAATAGTGGAAAAAGGGGCGTGGCCTCGGACCACCTCTCTGCAATCCAGCTCTGTGGCGCTTACTGGAGGTACCTGGTGGGCTAATTGGCCCCCAGGGAACCTCAGGATTCAAGGGGACTTAATCCCCCAACCCAGAACGCGCCAGGAGGTGCGTCTGCAGAGTGGTGAAGAAAGGGGGCGTGGCCTGGTATAAGAAGTTAGCAATCCTGCTGTGTGGGACTTGCTGGAGGTAATAGTAGGGGTAGTTGGCCCCCAAGGTTGACTTTGGGGGCTAACTACCCCTCCTGTTACCTCCAGTAAATCCCACACAGTGGGATTGCTAAGAGGTGTTCGGAGGCCACGCTCACCTTTCTCCACCACTCTGCAAACGCAACTGCTATGTTATAGTTAGAAATTAGCATTTAAAAAACCTTAGAAATTCACTGAAAAAACCATAGGCTTCAGGGACGTTATAGTTAGAAATTAGCATTTAAAAAACCTTTGAAATTCACTGAAAAAAACATAGGTTTTAGGGACGTTATAGTTAGAAATTAGCATTTAAAAAACCTTAGATATTCTCTGAAAAAACCATAGGTTTCAGGGACGTTATAGTTAGTTGGACATTTCACTCGTATAAAACCAGAGAAATTCGGCTGTTATAGTTAGTAGAGCTAACTATAACTCGCGCCCCCGCAATGCACTGCTGATGACGTCACATATTACATCACTCATGACATGCTCAGTGACATCACTGATGACATCACACATGACATCTCAAATGACATCACTGATGACATCATCCACGTGATCATCTGTTGCACCTCCTCACACCATAATAAAATCTTTCATACACCCACTCTAAAATACAGACTACCAATATCGAAACCATAGACAGACTCAGTGATTCATACGTCTACACACACATCCACCCACTAACCCATACAGTCACTCATACACGCAGTCATTCATCAATACAGCCACTGATATATCCACTCATACACCCATATAGACACTCACACACTGCCACTCACCCAAAGAGTTACTCAAAATCCTAGTCAGTCACCCAAAGAATTAATTACACTGCCATTTACTCACCTATACAGTTATACACACTACGTCACTTATTCATACAGATACGTACTGTCTTCAACAATTACTGACATAAGCACACACTTATCCATGCAGCCACTGTCACAATCACTCACTGTCACATATACTCACTTATATACTCAAACACTCACAAATACTGCCTTTCACATATGTAGTTACTTGCACATAAACCACTAACACATCCATTCACTCACCAACACAGCTATACATACACTCACTCACCCATACACTCCCTAACACACGCACTCATAAACGCATACACCCAGTGAATCACCCACTCACACATCCATGCAGGGAGTCACACACCCCCCCACCCACACAGACACCCATACAGGTTCTCAGACAACCAATCATTCTTCAATATACATTGGCATATATAGATATAACATTCTTGACATTTTTAGAAACACTCAGTCACGTGGATGATGTCATCAGTGATGTCATTTGAGATGTCATCAGTGATATCATCAGTGATGTCACTGAGCATGTCATGAGTGATGTAATATGTGACGTCATCAGCAGTGCATTGCGGGGGCGCGAGTTATAGTTAGCTCTACTAACTATAACAGCCGGATTTCTCTGGTTTTATACGAGTGAAATGTCCAACTAACTATAACGTCCCTGAAACCTATGGTTTTTTCAGTGAATTTCTAAGGTTTTTTAAATGCTAATTTCTAACTATAACGTCCCTAAAACCTATGGTTTTTTCAGTCAATATATATATGTGTGTGTGAGGATGTCCAAAATGTGGTCCAGTGATGGCGATAGCTGAAACACGTTGACCATACTTTTTGCATATTTTTTTATGCATAATAAAATCTGGTTGGAAGACTTACCCTGGAGTGGCACTTCGGTTCCTACATGTGGAAAATTTAGGGATCGTTGGATATTTAATGCGTGTTCCTGCGCGCACAATGGCTGACACACGTATGAGAGAAGCATGGCCTCAATTGCGGGGCTGAAGAGTAATTTGAAGTGGACCATGGCTCTCTGCTGGCGATAGGAGGAAGGGCAGAGCAGAAGCTGCAGGTAATTGGGAACCTAGATGGTTGAGCACCGCTCCTCTGCATCTGGACGGAGCACGGGGAAGGGGTTAATTCCCACTGTAACCCGAGGTAACTGAGGTGGATTGAGAAGCTGGTGTAGTCTGTCCCGTGTGGTACAAAGTAAACAGAATGGACACTGAATGAATGATCATGAACAGGGACCATGTAGAGAGAAAGTGTACAGGAAAAGGTGTACATACCAATATACAGTTAGCACAAAACTGAGATGAGGCATGAAAACAATGCAAGATTGAAACACACGATTGTGTGATCTAAAGTGTATACACATGAGTGTGTGAGCTTAATAAATAAATTATGCCAGACTGTCACTGTAGGAGGGAGCTGGCAGCTCAAGACGCTTTCAGTAATACATACACCATAAGAGAGGATAATGGACAGAGCAATTCTATAGGAAAAAGAACACCTAAGTAGATCATTAGGGAATTGGTAAAGGCAAGGATCCAGGATATCGAACAAATGGTAGGAGATTACATCATTGAGAAAATAAATAGAATGTGGAAGTGTTATAAATTGAGGTTTCTGGTTGGCAGAGTATACACCCTGTCCAAGCAAAAGCCACAATCCAAGTCACAGTAAGTCAGACACACAACCTAAATTAACCTGTGCTCACCCTCTGGTAGCTTGGCACAGAGCAGTCAGGCTTAACTTAAGAGGCAATGTGTAAAGTATTTGTGGACACTTTAATTACAGTAACACAGTGAAATCACCACTGTTGTACATTATATCGTTACCTTTTCTATGCTTGTTTATTTGATACCACTTTCGTTCTTTATTTTACATATTGTCCTCTCATTGGATGTTCTTTATTGTGATGCAATTATTTAGAATGCCATGTGTGTTATATAAATGACATATTAGAATGTTGGTTATGACTGTTTGCTTTCGTGCTTGGTACTGCACGTTCCTGCTTCCACCTGTGTGTGGGCCTTTAAGATGTTATTTCTTAATAAACATCTTTGATCATCTCAATGACTTCCTGTCATAACCAAATTGGCGGCGATCTGAAAAAGGAATTCGGGCCCACAGCAGAGTGTGTTTCCATCCATAAACCCATCTTCACTACTTCACTTGTCACGGCGATTCGAGTTACAGCGAGAAGTTTCTCAAGATCCGCAAAAGGTACTGTTGTTAGTTTCCTAAAACTAACGCTTTGCTGAAGACCCATGTGAAACTCAAATAAGAAGGAAATTTACCGTTGGGTGAGACCATTGAAGCCCGCGAGCCGTGTTCTATGGTGAGTTCGTTGCTGTGTGACGTATCGGTTTCTTGTGCGCTTTCCCTAAGCACGTTTGGACATCCTGGGGAGCTGCATCTCCAGGCACGTCCACCACGTCACAGCGTGCGTAATTTTGGATTGCATTTTGGCTGAAGTGACAAAACGCGTACACAGCTAACCATATGCATCGGGTTCAGATTTCAAATATTTCTTTGCCGGTAAGGAAATTTAACTAAAAGCGGAACGAATTATTTAACTACAGAAACCTATCTACAGCGCTCAAGCGAGTAAGTGAGGAGTGTTAAGTTGAAATTCAAGAAAAAATAATTCAAGTGTCAATTTTAAGACAAGTTATACGTTAAATTAACTGTTGACATTTCAAGGAGTATTAATATACAACACTCTAGTTGCAGTGATAATTATGGCGCAAAACAATACTATATGTGTACCTGCTCATTTTTTAAGTGAGGCTGGCAAACCACCTATGCGTTGAAAAAACTGGCATCGGGCTTTCAAAAATTATTTAGTTGCCATAGATGGAAAAGCATATAACGCAGAGAGGAAGAAGGCTATAATGTTTGGTTTGTTAGGTAATGCGGGGCAGGACATTTTTGACAGTCTGCCTGAGTTCGAAAATGCGCCAGGGCAGTTCATTGAGCTTGACGAATATCAGGAGGCAGTAAAAAGGATGGAGAAGCAATTTTCAGAGGAGCGTAACATTATGGTTGGCAGGCATAAATTTGAGATGCGAAAACAAGCGTAGAATGAAACAATTGAGGAGTATATTGCGGCATTAAGGGTTCTGGCTACCAATTGTGAATATGATGAAATGGTTGACACATACATCAGAGACCAATTTGTCTTCCATTGTTTTTCCAAGAAAATACAAGAACGACTTTTAGGGTGTCGTAATCCAAGTCTTCAGGAAGCAATTGACATTGCGAAAGGTATTGAGCGGCTCTATGTTATCTTCAAAAGTCTTGTCAAATGAAACTGCAAATGGTACTAATGTTTTTTCTTTACAGGAAAAGAAGAGAGTAGAACAAAGGTGTGGTGAGAGAAGTAAAGGAAGAGTTTTTGAAGATAAAGCATGCGCATGGTACAGGTGTGGTTCCAAAAATCATTTAGCAGATTTTCAGGGATGTCCTGCAATTGGTAAACGATGTATTAAATGTTGTAAATTGGGGCATCTCGCTACATCTTGCAAAAACAATAAGAGTAATGTGAATAGTAAAGTTAAGATTAACAGCGTCAAAGAATTTGATGAGGAAATTTGCTCTAATATGTTTTTAACGGTTGATGTGCCTGAAGGAAAAATTGTTGCACCTTTAGGTAGTGTGCATATAGGTAATATTGAACTTCAAGTTATGGCTGATTCAGGTTCACCGATAACAATTCTGATACAACTTTTTAGAAGCTCTTGGATGATGTTCAATTAAAAGAAACTGATGTGAACCCAAAACCGTTTGGGGATTTTGAAATTGACATGGTTGTTTTTTTTGAAGATACATTGACTTTCAAAAGTAGGGTGATTAAAACAAAAATGTATGTTGTGGAAGAGTTCGTATCATTGTCGGATGGAAAGATCTGGCAAAACTCAGTTATTTTGAAGCCTGGAGCAGCGGAACCTATTGCACTTGATGAAAATTTCACAGGTGGTATGCTTATTTCAAATGTTAATTTAGATTTAGAGTGTGTTCTTAAGAATAATAGCAAAGTGTTTAGAGAACACATTGGATGTGTGAAAGGCTTTGAACACAAAATAAAACTAAAAGAAGGTGCAATATCGGTAACACACAAAATTAGACCGGTCCCACTTTCCGTGAGGAAAGATTTGAAGGATTTGTTACATAAACTTTGTGAGGAGGGTGTAATAGAGTCTACTGACTCGTCGGAATGGGTTTTGGCAATTGTGGTCGCTAAAGAAAAGAATGGTACGATCAGACTCTGTGCTGACTTGAGGTCATTAAATAAGAACATTGCTGTGGACTGCCATCACCTACCGAAAATCCAAGAAATTTTGGCATCCACTTCTGATTCAAAGTGTTTTTCGTTGATTGACCTCAAGTCAGCATACCACCAGATTAAGTTAGCCGAAAAGTCTAAGGACCTTACTACTTTTGTGACCCCTTATGGAGCTTATAGGTATGTGAAATTGCCGTTTGGCCTAGCATCTTCTGCTAGTGTCTTTCAAAAACTTATGGATATGTTATTTAAGATGTTGATGGAGTAGAGAAATGTCAGGAGGACATACTTATTCATGCAAAGAATGAAGAAGATGAGAGACTTAATACGATATTATCTATTTTAAAAGAAAGAGGCATGACAGTTTATAAGGATAAGTGCACATTTTTACAGAAAAGCATTGGCTACCTTGGACCTTTACTTACAGGTGAGGGCATCAAACCTAAAAATGATTTAGCAAAAGCCATAAGAGAAGCGTCATGACCATTTGATAGAGACACATTGAAGTCATTCATGGGTCTTAGTGAGTACTACTCTCACTTTATTTCAGGGTATGCTGATAAGGTTGAACCTTTATGTAAACGTTTGAGCAGGGATGTGGAATTCCTATAGCCCGACGCCCAGGACATACTGTTTGGGGTCAAGGGCAACAAGCTTTAATGTGTATTTTGCCCTTGGGACAAGTAGGCCCAACCCCCTACAGCACAAACCCTTTGGCTGCCAGTTTGCAGTAACACATTATGGATCAGGGAAGGGCATTGTCTGCAGGTAAGGTAATATTTGTGTCCATGTGTTAATGCTGTTCAAACTGTATTTATGGTTCATTAATGCAAAGCCTTTATTATTAGGGTGAGCGCTTTAAGTAAATGTTGGAAGCTCGGACTGCACTACTGACAGTGGTTCCAGTATAAAAATGTGTAAACAGGTTTTCAAAGTTTAGCAATATGAAACTATGTACAATGCTCCTAGAATGCTCTCTGGTTAGATGTAAATATTTGCAGAAGCTTGAAAGCAAGTTTGATGAGTCTTTGCTTTCAAAATAAAATGTTCACAAAAAAATGCAAGTAGGAAATATTTTTTTAGCTAAACTACTGTCAAATTTTAGATGACATTTCTTTGCAGCATCATTTGGTAAAATGTGTTGAGTATGCTAGTATGTCCAAAGGATATACATAATGGAAAATCAGTGTAACCAGTTTCAATAAGATTATGGGAAACATAAAACAAGCATTGGCAAAGCCAGGAGGTATGAAATTGGTGGTCAGCCTTTTGGTTTTGTCAATGTGTGACTTGTTTCGGCATGACTTTTGTAAAACCTTATTGGTGTGGGAGTTGCCGGGCCCTCACCATTATAATAAACATTGGCAAAAGCAAAAATTGCTTTTGGTCTCAAAAGCACACATTGCCACAGTAGTTCCGGGCACTGAGCAAAACTACTTTGTGTGCCGATAATGCTCCTTGTGAAAGAGCAGAATGCTGTCACTCACAGTGAAACCAGCCAATAGGCAGAGAGAGAGAGACAGACTTTTAATAAACATAAAAGGTCACGGTTAACACCAGACCTAATTAGGGGCCCAATCATTAAAGAAAGTCTCAAAAGTGCACCCATGGTATACGTCCTTGCATTAAGTGCAGATATACAACTTTAGTGAATTCACAAGAATTTACGGAAGTAAGCCAAGAAATAGTACTCCTAGAAAATATTTGAGAACTGCATTTTAGCATGAGCAAATATACATGTGTAGATTTGCTCATGTGAAAATCTGAGTGTTTGCAAGTGCACTTTCCCTCCAACCATTTTTTCCCCAACCCTGGAAGAAGTTTCACATCTGCCATTGTCAGGAGTAAAGTTCCAACCTTTCTCAGTATGGGAAAAAATTAGAGAAGAGCTGGTGAAAATCCTTAAAACATGCAAGTTAGTAGGTTTGCACAGACTCAAAAGGGCATTCCAACTATTGCTTACCACTACCTTCAACCCAAGTATGTTGATCTGCGGAAAGGTGGCAACATAATGGAATGGCTAGTATTCAAACCATACTATGGTATTAGCCCTGGTATAATAAGAGAGGCTATTATCAGAGCTCTTATATAATGAGATTGCTGCCATAATTTGTCGCCGCATTACATGGCACAAAAGGGACAAGTGAATTTTGTTACAGGACAAGTAGATTTATGAAGCAACCTGCCCAATGGACAAGTAGATATTTTATTAAATTCCACACCCCTGTTGAGGAAGGGTTTTAAATTTGAATAGACCAGTGAACAAGATATTGCATTTGATGTGATTAAAAAAGCTATTGTTGAAGCGCCAGCTTTACATCCATATGATGCCAATAGGCGCAATATAATAACTGTGGATGCTAGTTGTGTTGGAATTGGTGCAGTTTTTAGCCAAAAGAAAGGCGATGAGGAATTTACTATCGCATACATCTCAAGAAGACTGAGGGGTGCTGAAGATTTTTATAGCACTATAGAGCGTGAAACATTAGCTTGTGTCTGGGCGGTGGAAAAGCTAAAAATGTATCTATGGGGAAAGGAATTCGAAATAGTAACTGATCCCAAGCCTCTGATCTACATGAGGAATGGCTGTGGTAGAGGCAATGGTAAAGCGTCTTCAAGACTAGTCAGACTTCTTTCAAAATTACAAGAATTTAATTTTAGCATCAGACACATACCCGGAGGGCTAAATTGCAGAGCCGATTTTCTGTCTAGACTACCTATTCCTGATAATGAGGATGAATGTAGGGAAGAAACTGAATGTGTCGTTGCACATATAGATGCCATTGAGATGTGTGAAGGGGCTATAACTGATTCTGAATGGAGGTACGGTTTAAATAAAGATTGTACTTTACTAAAAGTGATAGACCATGTAACTGGAAACTGGCTGCCTCAAAGGAATCTATCTCAGGAATTAAAGTGTTATCTTCAAGTAGCAGATGAGTTAACTGTGGTAAATGGGTTATTGATGAGGCATGATTTATTTATTCCACCTTTAAGCTTAAGGAAAAAATTAATAACTATAGCTCACAAAGACCATCCTGGTTCAAGTGCTACTAAGAACCTTTTGAAACAATATTATTGGTGGCCCGGCATGAATGCGGAGGTCAATAAGTATGTTGATTTTTACAAAGAATGTTTGAGTGCAGACACACATTGGAAGTTAAGGAAAAATGAAATGCATTTTGTGGAAATACCTGATGGGCCTTGGGTCAAAGTAGCTATCGATTTTCAGGTCCTTTTTCCATTCTTGACGCTAGTAATAGATTTTTGGTTGTGTTGTCAGATTACTATTCTAAATGGATTTATTATGCATTCATTTCCAACATTACAACTGATATTGTTATTGATTTTCTCAAAAGTATTTTTGCCATCGAAGGTCAACCTAAGGTAATTGTCTCTGACAATGGAACCAAACTTGTTTCAGATAAAATGATAATGTTTCTGAAGAATTTAGAGATACGACAGGAGAAAACGCCTCTATATAGTCCTTCTTCAAATGATCAAGTCAAATGAACAAACAGATTTTTAAAAGAGGGGTACAATTAGCTGTGGCTTCGCATTTACCAGTTAGAGAATTTTTATGTGAGAAAGTGAACGGTTATAATATTAAAAGTGAAATTACCAAACACCTTTTTATTTGATGTGAGGGAGAGTGTAATACCATGCTCACACCTAAATTTGATTTCTTGTTCATGAAAAGTGTTAAATGTAATAAAATTGATGATGAACAGGTTAAAGTGAAAGAGAAAATTGTGGAACGACAAACGTTAACTAAGACATAGCGATATCAGCAACAAAACTATTGCCAAGGTAATAGCCAAGGATGATTGAATTATCGTCAAAAAACCCACGAGAGTTCTCAAAGGCGAATCTAAGTACTCTGAACCATATAAAGTCATGGATGTTTCTAAGGCATCTGTTTTCCTAGGAGAAAAGGGTTGGTGGAGTAAGAGTGACGTGATCAAACTCAAACCTGGACAGGAAGAAGTATTAATGTCTAATAAAAATCCCAGTAGTTGTTGTGAGGAACAAGACCCTTGGAACCTTTCAGAGTTAAGTGGTGAAGAGAATTTGTTTGATCCTAATTTTGACACGAGTGAAGGAAGTTTTAATGATGAAGCACTACAAAGGCGTGCTTCTTTTAATTCTAGCAACAATTTTAGTATTTGTAATGACCCTGATGTTTCTGATTTGTCATTTGCAAATCAGCCCAGCATTTTAGCTGGAAAAGAATCGATATGTTTGAAACCTAATTTTCATAATGCAGAAGTTGGTGTTGGCTCTGATCTCAAATATGGAGGGAGAACATCTAGTAGGAATGTTGGAATGCCTAAACATTTTATTGACTTTGTTTTGTATTACATTTCTTTTTGCTTTTTCTGCAAGGAATGGAGATGTACATTATGTCGTTACCTTTTCTATGCTTGTTTATTTGATACCACTTTCGTTCTTTATTTTACATATTGTCCTTTCATTGGATGTTCTTTATTGTGATGCAATTATTTAGAATGCCATGTGTGTTATGTAAATGACGTATTAGAATGTTGGTTATGACTGTTTGCTTTCGTGCTTGGTACTGCACGTTCCTGCTTCCACCTGCGTGTGGGCCTTTAAGATGTTATTTCTTATTAAAAACATCTTTGATCATCTCAATGACTTCCTGTCATAACAACCACAAAAAGACTCTACATCAGTTTGAACAATGGAGAATATTTATCTGAGTAAAACAAGACCAACACAACAAAATTCCAATCAGTAGAAGTTGAGATAAGAATTTTTAAAGATTAAATCCCAAAACAGTGCTTAGAAGTCAATAGCGCTAAAAGGTTATTTGAGGTCGCGCTAGACTGGGGTAGATCCAACGTTCATGCCGACTGCGATGGAGGGCAGGCCGGCTATAGGACCCATGCAGAACCCACTGAAAAAGTACCTTGTACGCAGCAAGAGTCAGCTTCGAGGACTTCCTGTGTCGGTTCCGATTCACGTGCGTCAGAGTTGAGCCTCGCAGTTGGTGCCGAAGGATCGGTGCTGTGTTGAAGTTGAGCCTCACAACGGCGTCTTCGGATCAGTGCTGCATCATCTTCAAACCTCGCAGTCGGGACCTGCGTTGTCATCAAATCAGCACTGCGTCGGCGGGCACTGTCCTGGTTCCGATCGGCGCAAAGGGGTCACTGCGTCGATATTTGCAGAAAACAGCTGCAGTACCCACTTCTCAGGCCCAGGACTGGACTGGGCACCTCAGGCAAGGGTAGGACTCACAGATGGCAGAGTCCAGCAGCCCCAGCAAAGTTGCAAGAAGTATTTTGTGACCCTGAGACTTCAGAGAACAGGAGGCAAGCCGAAAAGCCCTTGAAGACACTTGGGTTTAAGGATGTAGAGAGCAGGTCCAGTCCCTCTCAATCCCAGGCAAGAAGCAGCAGGCTAACACAGCAGAGCAGGTAGCAAAGTGGCAGTCCCTCCTACAGCACACTAATCAGCAGGCCAACAGCACAGCAAAGCAGTTAGCAAAAGAAATGGTAGTCCCTCCTTCAGCACAGCAGCTCTTCTTCCAGGCAGAATGTCCTTGGTTCTAGCAAAGTTCTGATTTAGTGGTGTCCGGGATCCTGTACTTATACCCAAATGTGCCTTTGAAGTGGGGGAGACATCAAAGAGGCCTTTGAAAAGCACAAGTTCCCTGTCTGTCCTGCCCTGGCTCCAGACTCACTACAGGGGGATTTGCAGGTCTTTGTGTAGGGACAGGCACAGCCCTATTCAGGTGCAAGTGTCAGCTCCTCCCTCCCAATTTACCTCAGGAAGGCCCATCAGCCTGGTGATGGGGCATTAGGATGCAAATGTCATAACCCTTCTCCTTTTGTGTGACTATTTAGAGGGAATGCACAAAGCCCAGCTGTCACTCAACCCTTATGTGTATTCAGAGAAAGGCAGAGCCACGGAATGGTTAAAGTAAGAAAATGCTAACTTTCTAAAAGTGGCATTTTCAGACTTACAATTTAAAATCCAACTTCACCATAAGTTGTGATTTTAAATTGTGAGTCCTGAGAAACCAAACTCCAAATCTCTATCTTTTCTCAATTGGAAATTACACTTAAAAGATGTCTTAAGACAATCCCAATGTTAACTTATGGGATTTATAAGTAAATTAAATATGCCAATTGTAGATAAGCCAATGCTACCATGTTTTGAGTACAGATCACTTGCACTTTAGCACTGGTTAGCAGTTGTAAAGTGCCCAGAATCCTAAAGCCAGCAAAAATGAAGTCAACAAAACATGAGGTTAGAAGGCAAAAAGTCTGGGGAAACCACGCCAAGGATGCCAGGGCTAACAGGAAGGTACCTAGAGGACTAAGGATCATGTTAATGCCCTACAAGAAGGCAACTGAGAAATCAACACTATGAGCAATTAAAGACCAACCCCATTAAGGACATTGAGAAAGAATACCAACAGATACTTTTGGTGTGGAAAGAGGAAAGCTTGTTGGATACAGCAGAATATAGTAATCTGAAAACATCCCATTAACAAATACTGATAATTTACATACTCCCTAAAGTACACACACAGCTTCGGAACCCTCTGGGGAGGCCGATTGTGAGCTCCATAGAGGCGTTACTGGAAAACACCTCCAGATATATAGATTTATTTTTGGCATAATATGTAACAGCTATACTGTCATACATTAAAGATACCACCGATTTCCTACTGTCGTGTAGTTCCTAGAGTACCCCTGCAGGACCTCCGCGCTTGGATAACATAAACTGTGGGATTGGTGGTAGACTGGCTCTGTGCACCCCCACTGCGTATGTTAGCCTGATTTGCATTAGCTAGCTCACAGTGCCACTAGAATCACCTCTTATCGGGGAGAGATTAGTTTCTGGCAACCTTAAATCATGACAACCCTGATCCCTCAGAATCGTGGAAACAATGTACTACTTTTCGCTCAGTCACTCGTGCTTACTTGTTCGGTTTGTCTCAGAGAGTTACACAGAATAAACAGTCTGGGCGTTTCAATAAGTATTTATTGAACAGTTGTTATTCTAGTGAAGAATATATGTGCTGCAACAACCAGCAGACAATAGCAGAGATATATTATCAGCAGTACGATAAAAGTGAAAGGATAGTACAGTTCTACCATATTGCAATAATGATGGTTACATACATGGATACATGAAATGCATTATAAAAGTGCACGTACTCCTACGATGCCTAACTAGATGTACCTAAGTGTACCTAGCATGTGTGTAGGTCTAAAAGCCTAAAAGCCAAGTATCCCTCTAGGATTTTAGTCGAACCCCATTACCTGAATAGAGAAAGTGTGGGACCCCGTCCTGGTTTCGAGTTGGACACCCCGCAAGGGCTGTGTTAGACCGCTGTCAGCTGGAGCAACTGCATGCAGGAGCCTCAGCGTCTCTGGTCAGTGTGTCAGCATGGACGTCTCGGTTCCCTCTGTCTTACCGCGGCAAGATGTGGTGTATTTATACCCTAAAGTGTCTCGTCCCTTAGTATAGTTTATATTGGTCTTTGTTAGACATGAGGAAGACGTCAGGGGTGAACTTTGTACATACATATTATGCGGGAGATGTAGCTGGTGAATGCTCATGCATAATTTATGAGTACATTGTAGGCCTGGGTTTGTGTAAAACCCTGCAGTGTTCAAACCACAGACTAGATAACATTCAACCCTCAGAGCTCGTTGTGTACTGTAGGGAACTAATGTAGGTGAAAGATCATGCCTATATTAGGGCATAGAAGATCATGACTATAATAGGGTATAGACGATTATGACCAAAATAGGGCATATACGATTATGACCATAATAGGGCAGATACGATTATGACCATATACGGCATATATGAACGTGTCTATATTAGGGCCACTATACGAAACATAACACCCACTCCACTTTCGAATTGGATGACAATGACCATACTTAAAATCTGGACAATTTAATTTTTTTTTCTTAAAAACAGCTAAAGACATGGGGGCATATTAGCAAGACGGGCGATAAAATTATCGCCGTTTTAGCGGCAGGAAACTGCCGCTAAAACGGCGATAATGGGCTTGTTAATATGCGTTATAGAATTCAATAGAAGCCCAGGTTAGATGTGCAGGACATCTAACCTGGGCTTCTATTGGAATTCTATAACGCATATTAGCAAGCCCATTATCGCCGTTTTAGCGGCAGTTTCCTGCCACTAAAACGGCGATAATTTTAACGTGGGTCTTGCTAATATGCCCCATGGTTTTAAAAAGACATTTAAAATTTTTTTTTAAATGTTACAAATCAGCTATTCTTTAGTTGCCATTTGAAAAAGTCAATTCTGTCTCACTTATAAAAGTTGCATTACTACAAGCAGAAGAAGCCCATTCTTTCTCAAATGAAAGTGTCAATTTAGGAAATGTTCCAAATTTAGTTCGTTTATTTATGAAACGAAGTGGAGAAGCCGAATTCTTTCCCAGGACGCGATGAGCCAATTCCAGATTAAGTGTCCTGGCTGGGAGATACAGCATTATCGGTGTTAGCTACTGCAGACGACAAATCCAACGCCTCACAGAGAACGTCAATTGCACATAGATGGAATTCAGCACTGCCAACAGTCGGTGCTGCGGCAGCTTGTGCGGCAGTTGTTACCTGAGTGCCTGTGGAGGAGCCACCTAACCCAGCAGGAGCAAACGCCACCTGTTTATTCTCAAGGAATGCAGTCATCAGAATTGGAAGACGCTGGGGACAACGCAGAGCATGGGCCTTTAGGGGGTCCAGCATAGCATCCATGTCCGGAGGCGTATCTGATGGAAACGTTAGACAGAGATCCAACGTGCATTCTTCTCCGCAAAACAGGCATCGAAGAACAGGTAAGATGCAGTCCACCCAGACTGGTCTAAACGATAGAAACCAAGAGGCGTTCAGTTCTCTTAGGCAAGGTATACCCAGAAGCTGCACCATGCGTTCGCGGTATTTCCGCTCCATGAGTATGTTCGCCATTTCCTCGGAAATTGTGCCGTCCATTGCGTAGCAGTAAGATTACAATCAGGACTCCTGCAATTAGGAACAGGATAAGCGGGAGACCTCCAAAGACGCTTCCCAATACGGAGTGTATAAAATTTGGGATTACTCCGAGGACTGTCTGAAAGGTGCTTAATAGTCCTGACCATATGGTCTTAAATAGGTGTACAATACCGCTCGTATCAGACATGTTAAAGATACGACTCACCATTTCTGCGAAATGAAAGGGGCAGTTCATACGTATAAGCGCCTGTATCTCAGTCGAGGTCCTTGCAACTTGAAGTTCAAAGGTTTCTCGAGCGGAGGTTAAGGGCATGGGTTGCTGTAAAAGCATGGCTTTCAGTCTGCTCAAAGTATCAAATTGTATAAAGGAAACATTCAACGAAGGCCATAACGGCGCCTCCCTGACTGTGTTCAGTGGCGGAAACAATACTTGCATACAGCAAGTAACCCTGGAGTTAACAGTGACCAGATAGGCGACGCCCGGAAGCATCCCACAGCAACCTTGATCGTTTAGCATCAAGTAACTCCCATTCGAGAGCAGCTGGAAAACCGGCGTGATCATGGCCGCTGGGGTCCCTGACATGTGACAAGATAGATTCGCTACCGAGCCACTACATGCTCCGTGCAGAGAAATATCCTGACACATGAGAGAACCGCTTAAAGCGTTCTTGCAGTTTGTACCACTCAGAAACACTTCTCGATTCCCGCTCCGGCATCGATATCTATAGGGTAACTCCCAAGTTTCCTTAATGTATCCCTTATCCATTTTTTCATATTTGCCTGTCTGCCTTTGCTCAAGGCAATATTGAAACTGAAACGTAGTGACCGGCAGAGTGATTTGGCCATGAATTAGCCATTCAGTTGATGGTGATTCGGCTACAGTGAATGGTAACCTTTCCAGTTTCTCAATACGCTGAATTGTATATTTGGCTCCCCTCTGTGCCATTTCTGTCTGTTTATCCGTTAGATTGTATCCCGAAAACAGAGACGTGGTGTTTATGAAACGCCAGGGCACGTAGCCTGCATGCAAAGATTGGAGCATCCAGCTTAACATTATAATAGAACGTAACTGAGATTGCCTGTGTTGTAACAAGGCCAAGTCTTGTTCTAATACGTCAATTGCCGAAGATACAATGTTGCCTAAGGAGTAAATCCTGGAGGTCAAAGTTGTCAATCCATTATCCACTACAGCTAATGCCTTCTCTAAGTTAATACGGTCTATTTCCCGTATTCTTTCTGCGGCCTCCTGTTGGGATATTTTCGAGTTTTCATTATAATAGGCATAAATGCCAGCATATATGAAACGTTTCTGACGTGTTTTCCTTGGGCCTAGCAAGAAATCCCTAAGGTCTACATCAGGTGTGAGTAAGGTCAAGTGATGTTTTACTTCTATGAGTGTTGAGGTTTCTAGCCAATCAAGGCACAACTTCCCAACACTATAGGATGTCACCACCCCTGGGTGTTGTCTCTGTACATAGCGTGTATCTGGCCTACTGATACTAAACCCCTCGGCTATACCTAGGAATCTCTGTTGACATGTGTTTGTGTCAATAAATACAAATCAGCCATTCTGTCCAATTGGGATCTGACCTGTTGTACTGGAGAATGTCATCTAATCCTACCCCATGTGTAGTTGAATTCTGCCCCCCACCCATCTGTGATAGTGCTGGAAACCCAGGTGTGTTCATTTCCTTGTTCTTGGTTAGTCCAAGACAGGATGTCTGTTGCACAGTTTAATTTAGAAATATCATCTGCTGTGGAATGAGGCATGCTCTAAAAAGCGCTTCTGTTCCCTGGACCTGCCAGTCCCTAGAACCCCAGATCGATTTTAAATCTATAGAGTCCTTCCATAGGTCGAAACCCTGTGTAGGCAACTGGGCCATAAAGGAAGCAGAGTAAATCTGTTTGGTGTTATTCAACATAATTTTCTGTGCTGATGTTGTTGCCACTTTGTAATAAAATGACTTCGGGTCAGATGTATTAAACCCTGAAAAGTATGTGAATTTCTGTGCAAAAGTTTGCGAACTACCTTTTGGAGGTGTTGGGCAGTGTTCCCACTGGTTGTATTCAAATACATTTCTAGGTGTTATAGATTTGTGCAAGAAATGATGACCATAATGTTGGTAACAGTATAATGTATCATAGTCTGAAGTACCTTCTAACATTTCATTGTTCGGAAATGCTGCAGTTCTTTCTAAATCAGACATCATATTATTTACAGTTTCAGTGTCCCAATCATCAGACAATGTACTGGAGGTAATGATATCACTTAAAGAAATTTTAAATACATGTTTAAGCTTTAAAAGTTCAGTCGGACCGAATATATTGAAATCAATCTTGCCCCATACTATACCGTTCGGTATAGGAACTGCTGTGATGTTCACTGAAGACAAGTCTCTTGGTTCACGATGTGAAGACTGGTGTGGCTTTAAAATCAAATTGACTCTTTGGGCTGTAGAACTCTGCTGGAGATATCGTCCATTAATAAGCATACTAAAAGTTATAATTAAACCTAGCCAAAAAAGAAAAAATAGAATCCCAGTGATATACCATAGTTCTATCCAAGGTGACACCAGGTAAGTCTTTCTAAAAAAGTGCAAAAAGTCAATGAGTTTCTGTTTGTGTGATTTTTGGGCTGGCGTCGTTTCCGGCTCGCTTGGATCCAGTGAAAACGTATCAAAGTTCATGAAGTAGCCAGAAGCAGTTCGATCAATTGTTGGAATTGCATCAGGATTTGTTGAAATTGGATTTTGCTCTTGACGAGGGATGTTGACGTAGACGTCTGTAGTCGGTCTTATTGCAACTTGGTTGTTAAGTTGATTTTCTTTTTGAAGTTGAACTTCTTGTTGAAGTGGAACGAGTTCCATAGCATTGTTGCTTAGTCCTTCATTCCGTACAGGTGGCTCTTCAAACGTGATGAGTCTTTCTGTTTGAACTTCTTGGATTGTAGCGAGAGGAGGGTGTCTGCTACTGTGGAGTCCACGCGGCCTACTGTTTAGTATCGGCCACATAGTGTGGTTTGATTAAGTCGATTGAGACAAATCTTTTCTCCTTTTTCCCGGCAAGAGGCGGCAGTAGTACTGTTCTTGTGCCTTGGATTGCTAGGACCGGTACAGCTGTTCTGTAGGATGGTCCGAATTCTTTCTTGTCTGCAATCTTTTCTCTGACCAGATCCCCGACCTTTGGGATCCAGACAGGTCTTGCCGTTACTGCCTTGACTTCCTCAGTGGCGGTCTGTTTTAAGTGGACGTTACTTTGTTGTGTCCTGGATTCATTTAGATCCTGTAAAACAGCCAAACGATCATGGATATCAAATGGTTTTTCATCCGCCACTGTGCCTGCACAATCAAGATCAGGTACCGACATTCTTGTCCCAAATAGGACCTCATAAGGAGTGACACCCCCTAGAGATTCTTGGCTGGTTGTTAATTGCTCTTTGGACCCCATAAAGGTGACTGACCCAACTACCGCCCTTGCCTAATAACTAGCTGTTAAAGATTGCTTTAAGTCACGGTTTTTACTCTCCACAACTGAATTTCCCTCGGGATGGAACGGAGAGGAGTACCGCAATGCTATGCCCATTCCTTCCATGGCCTCTTTGTAAGCCCGAGAGCTAAACGCCGGGCCACGGTCAGAATGTAACGTGCCAACTGCGTAAGTGCCGATAAAGACTCGCAAATCTTTTATAACAGTTCGAGCGTCAGCCGAGCGCTGAGGCCAGACCCATAGGAATCTAGAGCAGGAATCCACTGCAACCATGATATATTTCTTGGCCCCATCCAATTGTAGGGGTCCTCAGTGATCCAAATACACACATGCGAGAGGTTTGTCTGATTTTAGTAATGGTGTCTGCGCTGGGCGTGCTACGGTGGAGCCTTTCGTCTGCTGGCAGATGTCGCACTTTAAGACAGAGGGGCATATTCACAAGAACGTGTGATAACCACCGCAAGTTTAGCTTAACGCAACTTCTCACATCGCAGTCCATCACGGGAAAACAACGCCGTGTTAACGTAGCATTCTCAACCTGGCGTCACCATGTGATAGTCCCACGATAACGCGTCTAATGACCACGTTAAAAACAACGCAATGCCGAAAAAATGCAAAACACCAACGCGAATGAAGTTGCGATGAGGCCAACCACGAAAAAAAAACCAGCGAAAACCAGCTATAGGCATGCAATCCCCTCGCGTCTGGCGGGAAAATGCACCATAAAAGCTGAACAAGAAAAACACACCATAAGCAAATCAAACTGCGCAGCAACATGGATGCACCCGGAATGAGTGCCCAGGTCAACGCGAGCCCCACAGACCACCAGCAATGAACCTTGGGGTCAGGGAAGGCCAAGGAGAAGAAGAAGAGGAAGACGGGGTACAGTCCGCAGGAAAACCCGATCGTCGTCACGGAGGTGACAGAGCACCAACAACAACTGTCCATCACCACCACCGTGTCATTGGCAATACAGACGGAAAAATGGCATCCCATCGTGAATGCAGTCGGAGTGCCGAGGAGGCCAAGATGCGCCGGCACGATGTGAAAAGCCAAACCAAGCAGAAACCCCCTGCCAACTGGAAGGCAGCAACGGCGAATGGAGGTGGGAGTCCTGCGCCACTGGAGGAGCTGGAGCAAATGGCGCCCACAGTCATCAGTGTGGAGACGGTGCAAGGAGTCGGAAGTCCGGACACTGCCCGACATGACCTGACACAACAGCAACAGGGTGAGTAACGAACAGGGACTGTGGGGACAGGGGGGGGACGGGCACAATGGCACACATGCACAACGACGTGTAGCACACCGCACACCCACAATAACCCTGGGTCATGTCCCTGATCCCTGTGGCACACTGCAGCGCACATACAAACATCAAGTAGGCCCCCGTTCACCATGTGCCCAAAGGGGTCCCACCCCACACATCACCAATTACACAACACACACATGCACCCGTGCGAAACACAGCAAAGATGCGTATGTGCGAGCCGACTGACAATGCAAGTGACACCACATGACCAGCAGCATGGCTGGAGTACAATCACCATGACACTGTGCACGCCACGAGACTGAGGTGGCTGAGTGTGGACCACATCCGGAAAGGAGCAGGTCACACTTTGACACATCCACCTGCACAAACAACCACTGACGTGAACAGCACATCTGCAGACAAACAATGCACAAGAGTACAAAAACCGTCCAAGAGCACAAATGACCCAAGTCGCCAACATCACAGCACCTCAAAAGCACAAAAGCCAAAGGCACACCGCCTCCAAGGGATAAGGGGCAGCAAAATCACAGCTGCAGGTGCGACTCCCACACAAAGCAGCACACACACATAGCAATTACAGCACTCCCACATGGACGACAATGTGGTACACAGCCCAACACCTACACTGCAGAACAGAGGACACAACTGGGTTCTGCATAGAAAATGGCCAATCACATCTGACATAGCAGGAAACTGAGATGCAAATGTACGTGTACAACATCACCTACGTCATGTAGTCCAAATGTCCACTGTCCCGCATCAAATAGTCCGCCCCTCCCAAACAGTCACAATGTACATTGTCATGGAGTCTGAATGTAAATGTGAACAATGCGGAAACATACATGCCAACACAATGTCAACAAGCATCTCCCCTTCACATTGCAGAGGGACAAACAACACCTCCAGCAGAGCAGACCAGACAACTCTACAGTGATGCTGAAGAGGACCACCACACTTCCGACACCTACGCCCCACAACAGTCCATGGGCATCTTAGGCAATCGACTTCCAGGAGCAGGGCAGCACCGCTGCATCGAGGATACCCCACCCCCTGCACAGACAACACAGCTGGACGCACCCACCACCCCGGCTGGCTCCCAGCAGCCCACCCAAGCACACATCGCATTCCAAGGCCAGGTGTCAGACTGCCAGAAGGGGGTGGCCGAACATGTGCGGGTGGGGTACTACCTCATGGAAGCTGAACCAGATCACATACGTGGGTGTCTAAGTCCCATCAGGGCTCACCAACACTCCCCAACGGAGACCCACACTGCGACAGAGACACATGCCTTTGCACATTTCCAGTACTGAACCACACCCAGAGCCACGGGATGATCATCCACACCCCCACGCCGGACTGGCGTACGCCGGCCCAGTTCACTCCATTGACGTATTGAGTGGGGGACGACAAAGCTACATGTGGAATGTCCCACCCGCTTCCTGCGGTGACATGGCTGCCCTCTGTACACGGCACAATGTAATGTTGTAGTGCCCGGGGCACAAATGCATACATCATGAGCACACGGACACACACAGATAGTTTGTTGAACTGGCCACGGGCACATGCGCTCGACACCTTTATTGGCATGGTCACATGTACAGTGACGCATGTGCTGGATGTGTGTTGGGTGAGTGTAAGCCAGCCCTCAAGGAGTCGTTGGTGCTGGCAACAACTTGAACAGTGATCACAATTGAAGCAGAAACATAAAACACCAGCACAACAGAAACAACTGTGAAGCATCATGGGGGTAGCCAGAGGGAGTACAGTGTTCACCCAACATGCAAGCGGAATGTTCCTTGATTTGTAGTGCACTGAGTTAGTGGCACCTGAAGAGCTGAGCAGGGTATCAAGCTGATGATGGCCCCCACGACAGGTGTGAGCAACTCTGACAGTCTGGCAGTAAGACACTTCCGACTCTGGCACCTGTCGTTTGGAGTTGGTCCTGGCGGTGGTGGCGTGTGCATCCTGCGGTGATGCGACGTCCGGGCAGGACAGGACTCGATTTGATGTGTGAGCCAAGGTGGACCGCAGTTGAGGCCGGAGGCAGCGGACAGCGCAGGGCCACAGACACATGGCGTTGATGACCCCCAGACCATCGACCCAGAGGCCATCCAACATGCCATCAGACTGGGGCCATGGTTTGAGCTGCACAGAGTTAGTGGCCCCGGATGCACTGCGGCCGGCACAGGCACACCGCCACGGGACGGTGACTTGCAGTGCAGTGAGATAGGACCACGCGAGGTGAGCGGGTCCTCGTCGATGTCGAAGGTGAATGTAGCGAAGGTTTGTGGGGGACAGTGGAAGGTGTCCTCCAGGGCATGATGCAGAGGGCAGGAGCCGGCCGGAAGCGGCAAATGGAGGAGTGGAATGCTACAGCCTCGTTTTGGCCACATAGTCAGTATCACCGACATGATGATGAAGACAACCCCCAGCCCATGGACTCAGTCGCCAACAAATCTCAAGAAGAATGTGTCCATGGTTGTCGGGGAACAGACTTAGTGGCACCGGAGCTGAAAGGGGATGCAGTCTGCGACGAGGCCAGTACAATGATATCAGGTCTGCCATAAATGAATCATGACTGAGTTCCCAATGTGTGCCCTACTCGACCGATGTGTAGTCCGGAGGCAACGGCCAGCGCGGGCCAACCGCTGCTCAGCAAGCTCCTCCTGGAACACTGACACACGGCATTGAAATGGCATGTGGGGATGACTCGTGGTTGACCGAGGCAGTAGCGACAGAGCTGAGCGGGTGTTTAGCCAGTGACGATGCCGTGTCCTGCCTGGTATGGACTGGCATGGATTTGTGTGGGGCATGCAGGACCGCAGTGTAGTCCGAAGGCGTAGTCATCAGGGGCCCACAGACACGTGTGGTTGGGATGCTATGCACAGATTTGGTGTCACCACATCGAAGGGAGTATAGTGATATAAACGCTGCCATAAAGTGTGTACTCTGCCATAGCATAATCAAGACTCAGTTCCAAATGTGTGACCTACTTGAGCGTAGTGTAGGCCAGAGGCAGTGGTGGAGTACGTCAACGAAAAAGGAATAAAGCGGGCCTGTGTCGCTGAGGCCGTGATGGTCTGAGGAGGCTGTGAAGGTCGCAGGCCTCAGGCTTGGAGCTTGCGCCGGCACGTGGTGGGCCCTCTTTGACACACGCCAGTGTCGGCAGGTGAGCAGTGAGGTCTGGCTGCGCAGGGGCGGGCATGACGGGTCCGGGGACCAGTGGCCCGGGGTGCAGCAGGTGCACAGGATCTCAGGCCACACCGCTCATGGCGACGGCCTCGTGGCGGGGTGGGAGGCGCCGCCCTGGCAGACGGGTTGGGCATTCCGGAAGAGAACCACGCCCAGTGCTACAGAGCTTTTTATTCACACCCCTGCGCTGGCCTGGTGTACGCCGGGCCAGTCCACTCCGCACACGCTTACAGGGGGGGACGTCACAAGCTACATTTCCGTGATCTTCCCCACTGGCTGGGGTGACATGGTTGCGTCCACTGTCCACTACACTCCAAACACCAGCAGTGCATGTAGACATGGCTATGTCTGTGGTCTGCATACTGCAGTATGTCCAGCACATCTCCGCCACACTTGGCATTGTGTACATACTCATTCATGGGTCACTTGCCTCCTTCGCACATTCCTTGTTGCCACCTCTCCGCACATTCCGGTATTGTGTGGCTGAGGTGCCATGCCGTCGATGGCTCATGTACATGGCTGACCAAGGTTGCCACAGTGAGTTGTGCTGTCGTGTCTGGTGGGGGGGCATGTTGTTTGGCATGTTGTATGTGATTTTGTGACGTGTGCAGTGCCAGAGTTGTGAGTTGCATGATTGTGGGGTTGAGGTGTGTGGGTGTTCATTTGGTACTTGCCAACGGGCAGTGCATTCCCATGGGTGCCATCCTGGAAGCGCTGGTTGATGTTGGACTGTCGGAAGATGAAGGGATCATGCACACTGCCTAGATAGCTGGCCGTGACATTGGTGAGGAGTCCCCTGTGGTCCACTATTGCCTGCTCGTTGATGGGATGCGTGTGCTTGGCAGGGGGCACAAGTGGGACAAGTGTGCAGTCGATTGCCCCCGACACGTGCGGGGATCCAGCTATCGCGTATAGTCCTTGCTTGGTCTCCAGCTGTTCCTGCGCATTGTGGGGGACGTATGGGTGCTGGGGTCCCTAGCTGGTGAGGGCATCCAGGACAGGTGTGAGGAACTTGGATGGGGCTGGCTGTGAGACTCCTCCGACTGGGGCGGTTGTTGTTTGGGAGGATACCAGAGGCCAACAGGTGCAGCACAGCCAGCAGCTTTGTCTGCGGAGGGATGTTGGTTGTCCGCTGTGTTGGTACCATCAGCCTGTGGGCAATGATGTTCAGGATGTGGAGGATGGTTGTCCTTTTGGGCCTGTAGTGGGCATTGCAATTGTCTGGTGTTAGGTCTGTGGGGCTGGTGCATTTCCTGAAGGTCAGCTGTCTTTGTCTGCGCTGCCTCTGTGGTGGTCCAGGGGGGGCGGGCGGGGTCCGTTGGGGGGGGAAGTCCTGGGGGTGGAGGCGGTGGGTGTTGTTGCCCTCTCGGGGCTCCGGGGTGCATGGTGAGTGGCTCCATGGCATCTGTTGTTCTTCAGGTGTGGCTGTGGGCTGGGCTCCCTTTTCTTGTGCAGGTTGACGTCCGACTTTGCACCAGGTCAGAGCAGGTGTTATTTCCCGCTGGTAACGCGCCGTATCGCCTGTTTTGTGTTCCTATCGCCGATGTGGCTGGTCGTTGAGAATGTTGCGTTGTGGTGTTGTCGCTGCTTTTTGCTAGGGAACGCCTACTCTGCATCTCATTAGCGTTAGTTGCCGGGGTCATCTGTGGCGATGTTTTTTGCGACTGCTTTCACAGGAAAAGTGGTGTTATGGGCTGTTAGCACCAGCTTGTGAATGGGGCGATAAATTTAGCGCGACTTTGGATGCGTTAAAGTGCCGATAACTCGGCGATAGCTCCTTGAGAATATGCCCCATAGTCTTTGGTCTGCTTTGTTAACCCTGGCCACCAGTAGCGTTGTTTCAGTAAAGAAATAGTCGCTGTAATGCCTGTATGTGCAGAACCCAAAACTTCGTGTGCTGCTAGAATTAACCCTGCCTACGATCCATATTTGGTATTACTCTATCCCCCACTCCAGGAATCTGAGCATATGGAATGTTTTGTGCATCTAACTTGTAGGAGTATATGAGTGGATATTTTTTAGGTACTGCTGTGCTGCCTTTGCGTGAAGCATTGACAGCTACTAAAATCTCGCTGTCTATTCTCGTTTTTGAACGAGTGATTGCAGCTATGGATGCTGTGTGTACAGCCCCCTTTGCGGCTTCATCAGCCAATGAATTCCCTTCAACGTGAACGCCATCATGCTGATGACTCAGTGTATGTATCATGTGAGCCCTTGGTAGTTCGTTTCTCAACTCCACTACCTGTTCCCATAGCATTTTATGCTTAATTGTGCCACCTTTTGCGTCTTTAAACCCGTTTTGTTCCCAATTATGTAAATATTCATTGTACGACTGTACACAGTAAAAGGAATCACACACAATTAGTGTGGGGAATTCGTGTTCCGTATTTACCAGTGCCAGTATTAGTGCTTTTAATTCTGCCAACTGAGCTGTGCAGTCTCCTAGAGATTGCGTTTTAGTGCAACTTGGATGGAACTTTCCATTGCGCATGCGACCTTTAACGATTGCACACGCTGCGCTGTAAGCTTTCTTACTCCCTATGGCCGGTTGAGCAGATCCGTCAGTGTAAATAATATATTCATACTGATCTAGAGGCAAAATCTCGTTTGGTAGAGGATATTCTTGTTCGTATTGCAGAAATGCTTGTGTTTTTAAACTTGGATCAAATCTGTATTTAACATCCGTTGCAGTGAGAGAATTAGCCCATTGTATCCATCTGGGATGTAAGGCTTTCGCATTTGGAATGCTAGCCTTTGTAACAGCCTCTAAGGCTGGTACTGGGGTTACGACTATTATGCGCTTTCCCTGAGCCAGAGCTCTTTCTCTTGCTACAGCGGTCTGCACTGCTGTCAGGATTTGTTCTGTTGAAGTGAAACGCATCTCTGCGTTTGTGTACAGGTGTGATTTGTATGCGATTGGTACTGTTTCACCTTCATTGAAGGTTAAATAAGTGTACCCGCATTGACCCGCTATTACTCGGATCACTAAGTTGCGTACATTTACGCGTGTCTGTAAGTGTTTTGAAGCTATGTCTTCTTGTAGTGAACGTAGGATGTTTGTAGGTTCCTGTGTCCATTGTCTGACTGAAAAATCAGGTTTTATTAAGTCGTAGAAAGGTTTTACTCTTTCTGCGTAATCCAAAATGTATGTTCGACCAAAATTTAGGAATCCCATAATTGATTGTAAATTCTTTAACGATTTTGGAGGTTCGAGCAGCGCAAACTTTTCTAAAAAGTTAGCTGCTAGGCTCTTTCCTTTACTTGACAGTTCATACCCTAAGAACAGGACATTGAGATGGGCAATTTTTGATCTTTTAAATTAAACTTATAGCCCTCAGAGGCGAATCCCATAATAATGGTGCTCACCCTGTTCAAGTGCCTCGGTAAGTCATCGTCCGTTAGATAAATATCATCCACATAGGACAATGCTTCTTCATCCAAATTTTGGAGTAACTCTGTTACCCTTGCTGAAAACAACCCCGGGCTATTTTTATACCCTTGGGCGAGTCGACAAAATTGCCGTTGGGACCCTAGCGCTGAGAATGCGGTCAAATACCTGCTTTCAGGCGCTATATTTTGGCAGAAAAATCCATTTGAGATATCAAGTGTAGTTTTGTATTTTTTCCGCACAATGTTATTCATTAATGCGGCACTGTGTGCATTTTGAACTGCAAATGTCTTTGTGCAAGTGTTTAAATGTCTGTAATCCAAAACTAAACGATATGTGTTGTCAGGTTTCATTACGGGAAACAAAGGATTGTTCATAGGTGAAGTGCAATTTTCAATCACCCCCTGGTATTCTAGTTGATCTAGGATCTCCCTGACTAGTTTTTAGCTTCCTGCTTTATAGGGTATTGCCTTTGAGCATTTGGGGAAACTTTTAACGGGATCACGTGGTGGGTTGAATCCTCATCCCAACCAACATGATTTTTGTACAATGCTGGAGCTAGGGCAACCGCCCACTCCTGCGCATATGCGTGTTTTAAATGTATGGGAACGAGGTCGGAAAATGCTGGAAAAATTACCGTTTCTCCCTTAGAGCACTCCATGACAAATGCTGGCGGCCAGTCTTGCTCTGCTAATAGGATGTCATATCCAGATGACAGATTTTTCCAAAATAGACCTTTAACTTTCCTGGGCTTGTCCCCCTCCATCCGGAGTGTTATCTCATGTAACTTATGTGGGACACTTACCCGAGTATCAGGTGTTTCCACCGTAATATACTCACTAAACTCCGCTGTCACCAGAAATTCCTTCAGGTTCTGGCGAGCTATTGTTACTTCTGCCGCGCTGTCTAGCATCGTCAGAGCCCATTCCCCGTTCAGAAGCTGTGTCCTCAGAATTCTGGGCATGCTACCTTCTTCTTTTTGAACTGATGTTTTTGTTTTTGTTTATCTTCTTTTTTAGGTGCATAGTCCGCAGCGCGTTGCGTGTCTCTGGTCTTTGTACGCTCCTCTTGTCTATGTTCTGACCGTCCTTCCCTCTCGGAGTTTTTTGATGAACCCTGAAAGGAACGAGAGGAATGTGTATCAGTATCCTGATACCTGTCAGGTTTCCTAATATTATCCCTATTCTGGAGGTTATACCTCCTTTCAGAGGGCTCCTGTTGAGGAGACCTGCCTCTGGATTGAGATCTGTTGTCTTTAGACTTTTGTTGTTTTTTATTTTCCCACTTCTTTTTAGAAGAAGTAGGTGTCTGCTTTGTAGTGTCCTTTTCAGAACTGCCCACTAGTTGTGGTTTTTAATGCTTTTCCACCTAAACTGTCCCTGCCTAATTCTGCATATGCAGTTTCAATTATTTCGGGTAGTTCGTGTTGTTGATCTACTGGACTGAACTCCCTTAGGCGTTGGCGGATCGCCACTGAAGCTGCTTCCCCCTTAATGTTAGCTAGTATTATGGCCGATACCTGTTCGTAGTTACCTAGTAACTTCATCCGTAAGTTAAGGGCAGGCTCTGCTCCGTACTCATTTTGTATCTGTCTCAATACGTCAGGTAGTACTGCTAATGACGGGATACCATGCGTTCTGGTATATATGGCAGCAAAGACTGTACCCCAAGAGGTGCAGTCCTCTATTTGTGGTGTGATCCCCATGGGCAAGCAGATTGTTAGTATTCTGTGTTTATCACAGGTGGCAGTATTCGGGAATACCGCCTCAAGCTGAGTTATTTTCTGAGCTATCCAGAATGGTATTTGTTCGCGTTTTGCGGGCATTTTGCCCATTACCGCGTGTAATGTTTGAGGAGTAATTTTATTTCCTGTACCCTGAGCTGGAGTACTGTTTGATGCACCTGGTGCAGGTTGGATTGTTAAAGTCCTCATGACAAATTGTGTCAGGTTTCTGTAGATTTTAATTAAATCTTTGTGTTGTACGAGTAAGTCTCCTCGTGGCATTGTATTAATGTCAGGATGTGGTGTGTATGCCGCTAATATTGGCCATGTGGCTCCTTCTCCTCCGAGTGGGCCTAACCTTACTCTTTCTCGTACGTGGGGTAGGGCGCCATTAAACCAGTAATAATGTTCCTGGTAAGTGAGTGGAATCTCTATGTCCTCAAATGGACAATATTCCCGTGGTGCATCTCCTTCTATATAGTAGTGAAATGTATTTGTTACTGCATTTGCTGCTGGGAGTGTAACCCATGAATAGAATACCTCTGTTTTGTTTGATTCATGTGCCTCAATCACGAAAACTACCACGCCACCCCTAGCTTGTAAACCATTTTCCAATAGTCTTAGGGTGACTGTCCTTCTGAATTTTGGTGCAATCTGTATTGCATCCGCAGGATCTTCTCCTTCTGAAAAATTCAGTTCAACTCTCTCTGCCCTTACCTCGGTATCAGACATGTTTAGAGGAAGAAGTGTTCCAAGGGAACTAAGATAAGGTGTTATGCACAATTTTTAGGAACACTATGTCCTTTCAAGCTTGAATAACCAACAGCCAATAAATAGTATTTTCGTACTACTCAGCTGCGGCGGATTTTGTGCCCACCCACTCCAGACATCTCTGGGGTTTTGTGAGTAGGTTCTCTGAGAATAGCATGACTGAACTACTCAGATTCTACTGTTAAATAAGTACCCAACCAACGTTGGTGGCGCCATGTCGTGTAGTTCCTATAGTACCCCTGCAGGACCTGCGCGTTTGGATAACATAAACTGTGGGATCGGTGGTAGACTGGCTCTGTGCACCCCCACCGCGTATGTTAGCCTGATTTGCATTAGCTAGCTCACAGTGCCACTAGAATCTCCTCTTATCGGGGAGAGATTAGTTTCTGGCAACCTTAGATCATGACAACCCTGATCCCTCAGAATCGTGGAACCAATGTACTACTTTTCGCTCATTCACTCGTGCTTACTTGTTCGGTTTGTCTCAGAGAGTAACACAGAAAAAACAGTCTGGGCGTTTCAATAAGTATTTATTGAACAGTTGTTATTCTAGTGTAGAATATATGTGCTGCAACAACCAGCAGACAATAGCAGAGATATATTATCAGCAGTACGATAAAAGTGAAAGGATAGTACATTTCTACTATATTGCAATAATGATGGTTACATACATGGATATATGAAATGCATTATATAAGTGCACGTACTCCTACGATGCCTAACTAGATGTACCTAAGTGTACCTAGCATGTGTGTAGGTCTAAAAGCCTAAGAGCCAAGAATCCCTCTAGGATTTTAGTCGAACCCCATTATCTGAATAGAGAAAGTGTGGGACCCCGTCCTGGTCTCGAGTTGGACACCCCGCAAGGGTTGTGTTAGACCGCTGTCAGCTGGAGCGACTGCATGCAGGAGCCTCAGCGTCTCTGGTCAGTGTGTCAGCATGGAAGTCTCGGTTCCCTCTGTCTTACCGTGGCAAGATGTGATGTATTTATTCCCTAAAGTGTCTCGTCCCTTAGTATGGTTTGTATTGGTCTTTGTTAGACATGAGGAAGACGTCAGGGGTGAACTTTGTACATACATATTATGCGGGAGATGTAGCTGGTGAATGCTCATGCATAATTTATGAGTACATTGTAGGCCTGAGTTTGTGTAAAACCCTGCAGTGTTCAAACCACAGACTAGATAACATTCAATCCTCAGAGCTCATTGTGTATTGTAGGGAACTAATGTAGGTGAAAGATCATGACTATAATAGGGCATAGACGATTATGACCAAAATAGGGCATATACGATTATGACCTGTTAGACCTGGCATCCTTGGCGTGGTTTCCCCTGACTGCCTCCTGTATTTTTGACACTGTGCTGGAATTCGTTTTTGCTGGTTTAGATGCTTTGGGCACTTTGCCACTGCTGATCAGTGCCAAAGTGCAAGTGCTCCCTGGTTAAATTGTTATTGGGATTGGCTATCCATGATTGGTATATTTGCTTTACCAATAAGTCCCTAGTAAAGTGCACTAAGTGTGCCAGGGCTGGTGATTCAAATGCTACTAGTGGGCCTGCAGCACTGATTGTGCCACCCACAGGAGTAGCCCTAAGATGGTGTCTCAGGCCTGCCACTGCAGAGCCTGTGCGCAGTTTGTGAACTGCCATGTTGTCCTGGCCAGTGTACACACTTGCCAGGCCTAACCCTTCCCTTTTCTTACACATTGGACACCCCTATGGCAGGCACGGCCCGTGGTAGGAGTGCCGGTTGGGCGGTGACGTGGGGCGGGGGAGGGGCAGGGTGGGGGGTAGTAAACTACGGATTAAGGCCGAATACAGGTAAGTGAACATTTAAATAAATAAAACGAATTTCGTTGTGAGCGCTGCATCGCCAAATGCGATGCAGTGCGCGCAACGAAATAGCACTTTTAGAAAGTGGCTATTTTCTTGTTCAACCTTTGTGTGCCTCTGCCTGTTTGTGAATTGACTGTCTGGTTTGTGAGTGACAGGGGCTGGGGGTGGGGGGGGCTGCAGGAGGCTGGGTGAGTCACCACTAGGCTGAATAGACCTATCTGCATGTAGAGTGGTGGGAGGAGTAGCACCTGGGTCTGAATAGGGCTCTGCATGCCTTCCACAATGCTGGCTCCACCTCCTGCGGTGTGTCTGATGACCCTGGCCCACACTCACAAAGGAAGGAGAGGTGCCCTGGCAGAATGCACCCTGAACTGGTTTGGACTGGGTCCAGGACCCCTCACACATGGAGAACAAAGACTTTTGGGGTATAAATACTAGAGCTGAAACCCCTGAACTTTAGACTACTTCTGGAATCAAGAAGAATCCCTGCCAAAGAAGATCAGCTGAAGAGACTGAAGGAGAAGTACTGCCCAAGTGTGTCTAGGGCTGGCCTGCAGTTTGCTGTTTCTACTGAGGAGAGATCTAAAGGACTTTGCTGTGTGCTGTGTCCCCCTGCTTGAAAAAGGACTTTGCTAAGTGCTGTGTTCATCTGAAGAAAAGTCTCAAGGGCCTGAGAAGAGCTGGCCTCCTGTTTCTGAAGTCTCAGGCACAAAAGGACTTCACCCCCAGCCTCCCTGAACTTCCTTGCTGGGAGTTCCAGTCTGCCAGGAGGGCCTGTACTTGTGTGTGAGGCCTCTCTTGCTGTTGGGAGCTGGAAGCGCGACGCAACGAGAGAAGCGTGACGCCGCCGCAGCAGCCGCTGTCGCATCATCGAGAAGCGTGTCGCCGCTGCCGCTGTTCGCCACCGCAACCCCGGATAAGCTTGTCACCGTCACCGAGGGTGTAGTCGCATCACCGGAGAAGCGTGTCGCAGGGCCGTCACATCGCTGAGGAAGCGCACCGCCGCTGATCGCCGCCGCATCACCGGAGAAGCGTGTCGCCGTCACCGAGGGTGTCGTCGCAACACCGGAGAAGCGTGTCGCAGGGCCTGTCGCAGCTCAGAAGATCACCGAGTTCGCCTCACGGCCGTCGGGCGTGCACACATCGCATCTACAGTGTCGCATCGCAACAAAGACGCCATTTCATCGCTTCGCACCGGATCAGCGCAACGCATCAAGGCGCCATTTTGTCGCACCGGAACCGGCACGCAGGAAGAACTGACGCATCGCCTTCCCGGCGCCCCTTTTACTTGTTTTGCGTTACGCATCCCAGGTACTTTGAGACTGAAAGTGTCACATTTGAGATCTACAAGTTTATTTTTGCAACAACCCTTTTTAAAGACATTCTACTGAGTTTGTATGTTGGATTTTTGTCGTTTTGGTCTTGTGTAGTTTAGATAAAGATACTTTATTTTTCTAAACTGGTGTGGTGTCCATTTGTGGTGTTTTCACTGTGTTACTGTGAGTGTTGGTACAAATACTTTACACATTGCCTTTGGGATAAGCCTGTCTGCTCGTGCCAAGCTACCAAGTGGGTGAGCAGGGGTTATCTAAAGTGTGTATCCCCCTTACCCTGACTAGAAGCAACGGTCCCTATTTGGACAAAGGTACCTACCTCTGCCAACTAGAAACCCCCAGTTCTAACATTGGTGGTCAGCGGTGAGGATTTGAACTTGTATTTGTACTTGACCCACAGTAATTGGTGTACATCACTAGATTAGTGCAGACCACTACGCAACCACATACTGTGTTCTTTTTGGTTTTTGGTTCTATTTTTGAGTAACTCTTAAAGAAAGCATCATGTCCCAGAAGGGGAATGCAGCAAATGAAAAGGCAGAATTGGAGTTCCACATTGAGGATTTGTATTCCTACAAGGTAGACCAGCTTAAACAATTCTGCAAAGATTTGGGATGTCCCACAAGGAGTAGCGCTAAGAAAGATGAGCTACAAAAGGCCTTAAAAGCCTGGTGGGAGGCCAAAGGAGCTGCAGGAGAAAATGATACAAATGAGGAGGTGGATGACCAGGGGAATGGGTTTGGGCCACAGGATTTGCCTGTGCCAGGAGCAGCCCCCAGGGCTGTCAGCATCCATTCCGCAGGGAGTCTCTCCCAGGAAGAGCGGGAAGAGAACCAAAGGATCAGAGAATATGAGCTGGAAGTCATGAGGCTCAAGATGAAGCAATTGGAAATAGAAAAAGAAATCCAGCACAAGGCAGAGGAGAGGGCTCGTGCGTTGGAAGAGGGCAAGGGTACACGTGCCTTGGAGGAAAAGAAATTGCTTTTGGCTCATGAGTTGAGCATGAGGGAGCTGTACCTGAAGGCCAAACAATTGGAGTCCAGCTCAAATGGCGGCAGCGCACAGCCAGTGCAAGGGGGTAAAGTATACATCCCCAAGGATATAGTGCAGAATTTCCAGAAGGGACAGGATATTTTTGCATGGTTTGAGTCATCATCATGGCAAGGGAGTTACACGCTGAAGATAACCCCTGCTCACCCCCTTGGTAGCTTATAATAGGGCATATACGATTATGACCATATACGGCATATATGAACGTGTCTATATTAGGTCCTTTAAACGAAACATAACACCACAGAAGCATATATCATAGTAACCACGGATGTGACTGCCTCTATATACATCCATAGCACATGACCAACGCATTCAAGTCTGTCAATGTTTTTTGAGATCACAATACGCAAGTTACCTTTGACATACCAACATGATGATCAATATGTTGAGTTATTGTTTAACGCATAACCTATTCATGTTTGATAAAATCTATCTGCAGAGACATGGCATAGCCATGGGCACCTCCTTCGCCTCCCCACCTACACACATTTATTCATGGGATGGTGGGAGAAGGAGGTGGCTGCGTCAGAGGAAAAATTACGAATATATGAACCATGTAAAATTATGGTTTAGATTTATTGGTGATATATTTATCATCTGGGATGGGGAGGAAGACATCTTGAAGCAATTTGTGGAAAGAGTAAATACAAGTGATTGCAATATCCACCCAACAAATCATTGGTACAAAATAATATAGGATTCTTGGGTGTGACCCTATACATTGAGAATAACACATTACACACCAAGGTTTATAAAAAGGTGACTGCAGCTAATGCCCTACTACATGCCAAAAGTGGGCACCCACAAACACTCAAATGGAGCATTCCCAATGGTCAGCTTTTATGAGCATGGACGATCTGCCCTTCAGATAAGGAATTCCATAGTGAAGCCATCAACCATATCTAGATTCTCTAAGAGGGGTTACCCAGAAAGTGTTCTAGTGAGGGCGCATTAGAGAGTTAAAACACAAATGAGGGAAGATCTATTATTGAAGACTGACTCCGGAAAATAGGACAAAACCGAGGGAGAGATCTGTAGATTCTTTATGACCCACACCATGGTACATCGGACAATGAGAAAAGTGATATCGAAGAACTGGAATGTGTTAATGCATGATAAAACTCTCAAAAAGTTTGCAGATCTGCAACGACAAATCACCTATCAACGAACACCAAATTTAGGGAATTTATTGACCTGAAGTCTTTTCTCCTGAAATAGACATCACAAAACCTGGTTGAAGGAAGGAAATCAAGGATTTTGGAGATGTGGTATTTGCAGCACCTGCAGTATTGGGCAAAATATGAAACATTATACAACGGGGAGAGGATGTGGTCTCACGGCTAGAGCTGCCGACTTTGGAGCTGGGGAACCAGGCTCGAGCCTTGGTTCAACATCCGGTGATTCTGGGCAAATCACTTAATCTCCCCGTGCCTACCAAAAAATAAATGTGTCCTTCTGTAACGTAACTGGTACTCATGTAAAGCGCTCCAATACCTTCGGGTCGAGTTTGCGCTATATAAATCTGCACACAAAAAAAAAGTTTGAAGGGAAAAAGATCCCCATAAGATTCTGAATTTGTGATCTGTTTTGGAATGTGACTGTGGAAACAAATATGAAGGAAGTACAATGAAAACAGAAAGTAAAGATACGATTCCCAGAACATTTGAGAGTAATTAAAGAATAAGGATATGAGTTACCCAGTAGTCAAGCATGTCTGGAGAGTACATTAGGGTGATGCAAATTGTGTGAGGTATTATGGTATTAAACATGTAAGAATGCACCCCAGAGGAGGGGATCGAGAACTAGAATTGAGCAGACAGGAATCCTCCTTAATATTGTTACTGGGAACTTAACATTCCTGGGGTTCTAATTTGGATATGGATTCTGCATGTGCACCTTTAAGCAAAGGCTACTCAAATTACAGTCCATTGAGAACTCCAAAGACAAAATGTAGGTCACAGACTTTGACATTCCAGAGCTTATGTAATTACCATTAAAGTTTTGATCTCTTAATATCAAGGGATGGCGGAACTTATATGATAATGAGTTGGTGAACGATCATGAGAACAACAAAGAGACACAGGCACTCCTGTGATATGATGAATATAATTCCATATGTAGGTCATTCATATTATTTCATAATGAGGAACCTATACACATTGTTTTGTGTTTTAAAGGGAATCTGTTATGCACCGTCACTTTAGTAATCACATGAATTTTGATCCAGACTTAATGCTACTCTGTTATTATGTCCCTATGAATAATGGTGAGGTGTTAAAATCAATCGGAATCAGGGTGAATGGGGCAACATGAATTGACACTTTATAAACTCATTCACTTTACAAGGACTGGTATTTAGTTTGATAATAGACAACCTTCATTTAGATAATCAATACTATTTCAATCTGGTTGGCCGTGCCACTGTGAAAGGATTGTATCACACATTCCATGTAATTCTTCATTGATTTAAAATGTATGCAAACGTGGATATAGGTCACTTATATAGAAACCAATGCCACCTCAATGTGATCAATGAACTGAGAGATGCAATTACCATTATCCACTACTGAAGGCGACGTATAGTATGCAGTAACACTACAAACCTAAGCCCCTTAAAATTATTGTTATCAATGTTGATAATAGACAACTATCATATGAATAATTTATATCATCTTGAAATTAACAATGCAGCACAGGTGCTTTTATAACACATGAAAATATTTTACATATTTTCAAATGTTCAGAACCGTTTGGAAATAATTTTATCCATTTTATAGGTGCAGTCCCAGTATCTAATGTTGGTGTATTTGAAGATGTTGATGGTAATAATACTGTACACAGGTACTTTAATAGCACATGAAATGATTTTAAAATGTTTAATAATGTTTAAAAGTGTTCAGAATTAATTGAATTTTTTTTTGTCCAATCTTCTATTGTAAGCCTTATTAAATGGGTCGTTTTTGATGGTGTATTACTGGCATGAATTCGATACAGAGAACAAAATGGCGGTGGCAAAATTCCCCTGTATTCACCATAGTTGTAAAGGATACAGTCCAATTGTTAGTTAGAAAAAAGGGATGACGGAATGAACATGGAGTTCAAATCACATATAAACAGTGTGAGGATGTTCAAAATGTGATCTAGTAGAAGGTGATAGCTGAAACGTGCTCACTGTACTTTTTGCATTTTGCTTTTATGCATAACAAAATATGGTAGGAGACTTTCCCTGGAGTGCCGCTGTAGTTCCTGAATGTTGAAGATTTAGGGATCTTTGGATATATATTACCTAGTGGTGGTCGCCACTAGGTAGTTATAGTTAGGTCTACTTTTTCATAGAATGAGCACTTTTTAGTTTGCTAATAACATTGGCCCGATTTGATGAATCTTCACAAAACTGTCCAAAAATTATTAAGTTCATTCACCTCAGCTCCTTCCTGGAAAGTTTTGAGGTGATCTGTCAAACAGGGGCGAGGAAAAAGGGGGTTTCCAAAACACAAAATTCCTATGCATTTTCCATAGACTTCTTTAGGCAGGGCTACAGCTGAATTGCTGAACAGTATTACACCAAATTCAGGAGGAAGCTAGATGTTTGTTGCAGATTGTGCTTTTTGTGATTTCGTGTAAATCCGTTAAGTAGTTTTTAATAAATTAAGGGACAAAAATATTTGTATATCTGGACAGTTGAGTCCGCAAGAGTCTCAAGAGACTCTAGCAGAAGCGCCAATTTAAAAATAGAGCATTCTGATTGGCCCAGGGAGCTTTATTTCCCTTGGGCCATCTTGCTCCCTTGGGAGTCAGACTCCTGTGGGAGAGAGGACTCTAATTGGCTGCCAGCAACATGAAATGAATGCTGCTGGCAACCATTACAGTACCCTGGGACTTAGTCCCCTGTCCTGAAGTTAAAAAAAGAACAAAAACATAATATAAGGGGGCAGGGTAGGGATACACTGACCCTCTAGGCCCCATGGGTGGACCCTGAGGGCCCCCTCGGGTCAAAAAGAAGAAAAAAAAGTGGCCGGGTTGCATTTATATACCTTTGGCCCTGGGGAGTCTACTCCCAGGCTGTATTCATAAAAGGGAGGGGAGCTGCATTGCCCTCCTCCCGAGCCTCCAGAGAGGCCACCCCAAGGGCCACAATTTGACAAAATGGAAAAGTGGTCGTGCGGCCCCACTCCCCAATCCTCCAAAGGCCATGAGCCGTGTGGGGTTCACTGCATGCGGGGGGTTGGGTGTGACCAGGCCCTGTTGCCCACCCCCCGCCGTGCACAACCAAAGGACCTGCGCAGTGTGGGGTTGTATGAAATGCCAAAAAAATAGGAGGGGGCCCCGCAGCTCCCCCCCCTCACTGAGCCTTCTATGGCCCTAGGGGACCTGATCTCTCGGAGTCTGGCTCACATGCCAGGTCCCAGCGAGCCCACCCCGGGACACAGCAGTTTCCCTACCCGCACTAGCAGAGAAATTTGTGTTTGCGCCCGCTTGCGGGAGCATTTTTAAAATTACTGTCAAACAGGATCAAACACAAAGGGGCCGATTCCGATCTCGGCCGGTAGGGCTCCGAATCGGATTCGGCTTTACCGGATCCGATTCGGAGCCCTATTTCCCGACCGAATCGTACGTGCGTCCGGGCGAGCGAGTACGATGCGTGCGCTCGCGAAATCTCCGACCGACTCGTTCGCAGGACCCGACCGCTCCGACCGACTCGCACGGGGACGACTCGCACCGCGCAATGGAGACGTTCCCCGGCCGGGTAAGTACGATGCGCACCTCGACCGCTCCGACCGACTCGCGCAGTCCGGCTCCAAGGAGCTGTCGGAGCCGCACTTTGGGGGTCCGTGTCGGACCCCCCTGGAAGCGTAGGCACGCGAGTCGCACACAGGGGGGACCCATGGGTCCCCCCTACCTGTGCATGTACGGCGTGACCCGCATCGACGCGAACACGCTGTAGGGGGCGCCCTTGTTCGCGTCGTGCCCATTGAGTCAATGGGAGCCCGTGTACGCGTCGTACGACTGGCTCCCATTGACTTCAATGGGAGTCCGACCGAATCGAGTCCGATGGCATACGTGCGCATCGTACTCGTTCGGTCGAGCTGCTAGGGTCCGATTCGGTCGGGAATCTCTCCGGGTCCGGCTCGGTCGGAGAGATTTCCGGCCCGAATCGGAATCGGCCCCAAAGTCTGCTCCCAGCAGGCAGGACCTTTGAAAATGCTCTTGTCCCTGGGGCTCCCCCAGTGGCCCCCTAACAAGTGTATGGAGGGGCACCCACTCATGTTATAGGAAGGCTCAGGGGATGGAGTCCCTTTGGCCAAAAAAGGTTTGTGATGCTATTCAAAAGGGGGAGGGGCCACGTAGCCCCCTTCTTTTTAAAATATATATATATATGTCACTGGGAGAAGAGGTCCCCAGGGCGTAACAAGCTCAGGCATGGGAGCTAGCGTGTATGCACAATATATATATATATATATATATATATATATATATATATATATATATATATATATATATATATATATATATATATATATATATATATATATATATATATATATATATATATATATATATATATATATATATATATATATATATATTATCATACTGGCGGTCGCCAGTAGATAGTTATAGTTAGGACCTATTTTCCATAGGAAATCCGCGACATTCTATTTGAAATAACTCTTGCGTCGGTTGACGAATCTTCGCAAAATTTTCAAACTTTATGGCCCGCTCCGGTCCGCTCCTACCCTGAAAGTCTCAGGGTGATTTGTCAAGCGGGGGCCGAGAAAAAGGGGGGTCCCAAAACGTGTTTTCCCCATTCATTTTCCCATAGGAAACTTTAGACACGGCTACAGCTCGAACTGCTGAACGGAATTACACCAAATTTGGCAAAGAGGTAGTTCTTGGTTCAGAAAGAACCCTTTTGTTAAATGGTGTAAATCCGTTCAGTAGTTGCGGAGAAATTAAAAAATAAGAGTCAAAAAATCAATTTCCCATAGGAAACTTTATGCAAGGCTACAGCCCGAACTGCTGAACGGAATTACACCAAATTTGGCAAAGAGGTAGTTCTTGGTTCAAAAAGAACCCTTTTTGTTAAATGGTGTAAATCCGTTCAGTAGTTGCTGAGAAAATCAAAAGTAAAAACACGTATATATCTGGGCGGAGCCTAACCACACATGTCATCGTGAGATCTGATTGGCTGTCAGCACTTGATCCTGGAATTGCTGGCAGCCATCTTGGGACCAATATAAATGATAGTACCCCTTTGAAATGCATTGTAGTGAATCGAAGATTTTGAGGGTTACCAAAAGGAGAACTATAAAGGGTGATAACAGACTTTAGTTACATTAGAATTCATTTGTTGATGGTACCATACTAATTTCAGGAATTGTGGTGTGTTCTAAGGTGATTTTACCCTGTGAAAAACCTTCTGCTGGGATATCATGAATCATGTTTGAGAGAAAACTATTTTCACATGCTTGTCCCATACAGTTTTGGAAGGTGCCCCAGAAGCTAAAATGAGAGCATATTTTCTGTAAATTCACATTATCTTTCTCAGTCATGTGAGAATGAAGTCTGACATTCTTAGTAAAACATGTACATCCAACAAGGGCAGAGACTGTCAGTTGATTCCTTTGTGTTCTACTGCAGCTTCCCAGAGTGTTCTAAAGAACAACTAGAGTGCTAACAGCCTTACTTATGACAAAAGTATGGCACACCTGAAGCCATCTTGATTGGAATAAACTGGTAACACTTAAAACATTTAATTTAAAAAGGAACAAAATGATGGGGTTCATCTTGTCATAGAAATTATGGTTAGTGCTCTGGAAAGAAAAATTAGGACATGTTTCAAGTGTGATCTCAAATATCTTCCTGTTATATTTCAACAGAAGCAGCCTGTCAGTTGATGCCTTTGTGTTCTACTGCAGCTTCCCAGAGTGTTCTAAAGAACAACTAGAGCGCTAACAGTCTTACTTATGACAAAAGTATGGCACACCTGAAGCCATCTTGATTGGAATAAACTGGTAACACTTAAAACATTTAATTTAAAAAGGAACAAAATGATGGGGTTCATTTTGTCATAGAAATTATGGTTAGTGCTGTAGAAAGAAAAATTAGGACATGTTTCAAGTGTGATCTCAAATAACTTCCTGTTATATTTCAACAGGAGCAGCCTGTCAGTTGATGCCTTTGTGTTCTACTGCAGCTTCCCAGAGTGTTCTAAAGAACAACTAGAGCGCTAACAGTCTTACTTATGACAAAAGTATGGCACACCTGAAGCCATCTTGATTGGAATAAACTGGTAACACTTAAAACATTTAATTTAAAAAGGAACAAAATGAGGGGGTTCATTTTGCCATAGAAATTATGGTTAGTGCTGTAGAAAGAAAAATTAGGACATGTTTTAAGTGAGATCTCAAATATCTTCCTGTTATATTTCAACAGGAGCAGCCTGTCAGTTGATGCCTTTGTGTTCTACTGCAGCTTCCCAGAGTGTTCTAAAGAACAACTAGAGTGCTAACAGCCTTACTTATGACAAAAGTATGGCACACCTGAAGCCATCTTGATTGGAATAAACTGGTAACACTTAAAACATTTAATTTAAAAAGGAACAAAATGAGGGGGTTCATTTTGCCATAGAAATTATGGTTAGTGCTGCAAAAAGAAAATTTAGTGCATGTTTTAAGTGAGATCTCAAATCCTCTTCTATTTCATTAGAAAATTCTGACATGCAGACTGAAACAATCACTTTCAATACCAGCAGTAGACTTCCAGTTAACTCCTTGGTGAGCAGTAGCTTTACTACAGTGATCTAATGAACAACTAGAGTAATAACATTCTGAATTTATGGCAAATGTGTGACACATCTGAATGCCTTCTTGATGGAATCAAAGTAAAAACTGAAAGCATTTCCTACTGAGGAGACTGCAGTAAATGAGGAAATTAGGAAACTTCATAACAAAGAAGTCTTCCAAGATGGCCACCAGTGAAAAAAGAGCCCAAATGTAGCACAAATATTACCCAGATGTAGCCCACATATAGCCCAATGACAAAAGTGTGCAAAACACTTTTTATTTTTAGTTTTTTTGCAGTTTTATGTAGTGCAGACTGGTCAGGTATTGGAACGTTGCATCTTAAAACATGACCCCCCTACACTACAAAAACACCACTGCACTACCCTAAACCCTAAAACACTACCCGAGCACGACCCCCTACACAACACAAGCACCACTGCACTATCCTAAACCCTAAAACACTACCCCCAGCATGACCCCCTACACTACACAAACACCACTGCACTACCCTAAACCCTAAAACACTACCCCAACACCACTGCACTAACCTAAATCCTAAAACACTACCCCCAGCACGACCCCCTACACTACCCAAACACCACTGCACTACCCTAAAACATGACCCCTACACTACACAAACACCACTGCACTACCCTAAACCCTAAAACACTACCCCCAGCACGACCCCCTACACTACACAAGCACCACTGCACTACCCTAAACCCTAAAACACTACCCCCAGCATGACCCCCTACACTACACAAACACCACTGCACTACCTTAAACCCTAAAACACTACCCCCAGCACGACCCGCTACACTACCCAAACACCACTGCACTAACCTAAATCCTAAAACACTACCCCCAGCACGACCCCCTACACTACCCAAACACCACTGCACTACCCTAAACCCTAAAACACTACCCCCAGCACGACCCCCTACACTGCCCGAACACCACTGCACTGCCCTAAACCCTGAAACACCAGCCCCTGCACGACCCCCTACACTGCCCGAACACTACTGCACTGCCCTAAACCCTGAAACACATACCCTAGCACGACCCCCTACACTGCCCGAACACCACTGCACTGCCCTAAACCCTGAAACACCACCCCCAGCATGACCCCCTACACTGCCCGAACACCACTGCACTGCCCTAAACCCTGAAACACCACCCCCAGCATGACCCCTACACTGCCCGAACACCACTGCACTGCCCTAAACCCTGAAACACTACCCCCAGCAAGACCTCCTACACTGCCCGAACACCACTGCACTGCCCTAAACCCTGAAACATCACACCCAGCAAGACCCCCTACACTGCCCGAACACCACTGCCCTAAACCCTGAAACACCACCCCCAGCACGACCCCCTACACTGCCCGAACACCACTGCACTGCCCTAAACCCTGAAACACCACCCCCAGCATGACCCCCTACACTGCCCTAAACCCTGAAACACCATCCCCTGCACGACCCCCTACACTGCCCGAACACTACTGCACTGCCCTAAACCCTGAAACACCATCCCCAGCACGACCCCCTACACTGCACGAACACCACTGCACTGCCCTAAACCCTGAAACAATACCCCCAGCAAGACCCCCTACACTGCCCGAACACCACTGCACTGCCCTAAACCCTGAAACACCACCCCCAGCAAGACCCCCTACACTGCCCGAACACCACTGCCCTAAACCCTGAAACACCACCCCCAGCAAGACCCCCTACACTGCCCGAACACCACTGCACTGCCCTAAACCCTGAAACACCAGCCCCAGCACGACCCCTACACTGCCCGAACACCACTGCACTGCCCTAAACCCTGAAACACCACCCCCTGCACGACCCCCTACACTGCCCGAACACCACTGCACTGCCCTAAACCCTGAAACACCACCCCCAGCACGACCCCCTACACTGCCCGAACACCACTGCACTGCCCTAAACCGTGAAACACCACCCCCAGCACGACCCCCTACACTGCACGAACACCACTGCACTGCCCTAAACCCCGAAACACTACCCCCAGCAAGACCCCCTACACTGCCCGAACACCACTGCCCTAAACCCTGAAACACCACCCCCAGCAAGACCCCCTACACTGCCCGTACACCACTGCACTGCCCTAAACCCTGAAACACCACCCCCAGCATGACCCCCTACACTGCCCGAACACCACTGCACTGCCCTAAACCCTGAAACACCACCCCCAGCACGACCCCCTACACTGCCCGAACACCACTGCACTGCCCTAAACCATGAAACACCAGCCCCAGCACGACCCCCTACACTGCCCGAACACCACTGCACTGCCCTAAACCCTGAAACACCACCCCCAGCACGACCCCTACACTGACCAAACACCACTGCACTGCCCTAAACCCTGAAACACCACCCCCAGCACGACCCCCTACACTGCCCGAACACCACTGCACTGCCCTAAACCCTGAAACACCAGCCCCAGCACGACCGCCTACACTGCCCGAAAACCACTGCACTGCCCTAAACCCTGAAACACCAGCCCCAGCACGACCCCCTACACTGCCCGAACACCACTGCACTACCCTTACCCCTCAAACACCAGCCCCAGCACGACCCCCTACACTGCCCGAACACCACTGCACTGCCCTAAACCCTGAAACACCAGCCCCAGCAAGACCCCCTACACTGCCCGAACACCACGGCACTGCCCGAAGACCTGAAACACCACCCCCAGCAAGACCCCCTACACTGCCCGAACACCACTGCACTAAAGCCTGAAACACCACCCCCAGCAAGACCACCTACACTGGCCGAACACCACTGCACTGCCCTAAACCCTGAAACACCACCTCCTACACTGCACGAACACCACTGCACTGCCCTAAACCCTGAAACACCACCTCCAGCAAAACCCCCTACACTGCCTGAACACCATTGCTCTGCCCTAAATCCTGAAACACTAGCCCCAGCATGACCCCCTACACTGCCCAAACACCACTGCACTGCCCTAAACCCTGAAACACCACCCCCAGCACGACCCCCTACACTGCCCGAACACCACTGCACTGCCCTAAACCCTGAAACACCAGCCCCAGCAAGACCCCCTACACTGCCCGAACACCACTGCACTGCCCTAGACTCTGAAACACCAGCCCCAGCAAGACCCCTACACTGCCCGAACACCACTGCACTGCCCTAAACCCTGAAACACCAGCCCCAGCATGACCCCCTACACTGCCCGAACACCACTGCACTGCCCTAAACCCTGAAACACCAGCCCCAGCACGACCACCTACACTGCCCGAACACCACTGCACTGCCCTAAACCCTGAAACACCAGCCCCAGCACGACCCCCTACACTGCCCGAACACCACTGCACTGCCCTAAACCCTGAAACACCAGCCCCAGCACGACCCCCTACACTGCCCGAACACCACTGTACTGCCCTAAACCCTGAAACACCAGCCCCAGCACGACCCCCTACACTGCCCGAACACCACTGCACTGCCCTAAACCCTGAAACACCACCCCCTGCATGACCCCCTACACTGCCCGAACACCACTGCACTGCCCTAAACCCTGAAACACCACCCCCTGCAGCACCTCCTACACTGCCCGAACACCACTGCACTGCCCTAAACCCTGAAACACCATCCCCTGCACCGCCCCCTACACTGCCCGAACACCAATGCACTGCCCTAAACCCTGAAACACCACCCCCAGCACGACCCCTTTACTGCTCGAACACCACTGCACTGCCCCAAATCCTGAAACACCACCCCCAGCACGACCCCCTACACTGCCCGAACACCACTGCCCTAAACCCTGAAACACCACCCCCTGCACGACCCCCTACACTGCCCGAACACCACTGCACTGCCCTAAACCCTGAAACACCACCCCCTACACTGCCCGAACACCACTGCACTGCCCTAAACCCTGAAACACCACCCCCAGCACGACCCCCTACACTGCCCGAACACCACTGCACTGCCCTAAACCCTAAAACACCACCCCCAGCATTACCCCTACACTGCCCAAACACCACTGCACTGCCCTAAACCCTAGAACACTACCCCCAGCACGACCCCCTACACTACCCGAACACCACTGCACTACCCTAAACCCTAAAATACTACCCCAGCACAACCCCCTACACTACCCGAACATGACTGCACTGCCCTAAACCCTCAAACACTCCCCCAGCACCACCCCCTACACTACCCGAACACCACTGCACTGCCCTAAACCCTAAAACACTCCCCCAGCACGACCCCCTACACTACCCGAACACCACTGCACTGCCCTAAACCCTAAAACACTCCCCCAGCACGACCCCCTACACTACCCAAACACCACTGCACTGCCCTAAACCCTAAAACACTACCCCCACATGACCCCCTACACTACCCAAACACCAATGCACTACCCTAATCCCTAAAACACTACCCCCGCATGACCCCCTACACTACCCTAAACCCTAAAACACTACCCCCGCACGACTCCCTACACTACCCAAAGACCACTGCACTACCCTAAACCCTAAAACACGACCTCCTACACTACACAAACACCACTGCACTACCCTAAACCCTAAAACACTACCCCCTACACTACACAAACACCACTGCACTACCCTAAACCCTAAAACACTACCCCCAGCAGTACCCCTACACTACCCAAACACCACTGCACTAACCTAAACCCTAAAACACTACCCCCAGCAGTACCCCCTACACTACCCAAACACCACTGCACTACCCTAAATCACTACCCCCAGCATGACCCCCTACACTACCCAAACACCACTGCACTACCCTAAACCCTAAAACACTACCCCCAGCACGAACCCCTACACTACCCAAACACCACTGCACTACCCTAAACCCTAAAACACTCCTCCCAGCACGACTCCCTACACTACCCAAACACCACTGCACTACCCTAAACCCTAAATCTACCCCCAGCATGACCCCCTACACTACACAAACACCACTGCACTACCCTAAACCCTAAAACACTACCCCCAGCACGACCCTCTTCCCTACCTAAACACAACTGCACAATTTGTTACAGGCGTTACAACGCAGGCCTGTGGTGCTTACTGGAAGTACCTAGTGGGCTAGTTGGGCCCCAGGGACCCTCAGGATTCAAGGTGACCTAATCCCCCAACTTAAAACGCACCACGGGGCGCGTTTGCACAGTGGTGAAGGGAGGGGCGGGGCCTCAGGTGACATGTGTGCAAACACGCCCTGTGGTGCGTTTTAAGTTGGGGAATTAATTCCCTTTGAATCCTGAGGGACCCTGGGGGCCAACTAGCCCACCAGGTACCTTCAGGAAGCACAACAGAGTTGCGTTGCAGAGAGGTGAAAAAAGGTGCGTGGCCTCGGAACGCCTCTCTGCAACTCAGCTCTGTGGTCCTAACTGTAGGTACCTGGGGGCTAGTTGGGCCCCAGGGACCCTCAGAATTCAAGGGGACTTAATCCCGCAACTTAAAATGCGCCACGGGGTACGTTTGCACACATGTCACCTCAGGCCCCCCTCCCTTCACCACTGTGCAAACGCGCCCTGTAGCGCGTTTTAAGAGGTAGTTTTAATCCCCCTGCCCTATTATGTACTAGGGACTTGCAGAGGAGGTCATGCTAATCACAGGGGTACCCCAACGCATAGTGTTCCCTAGTGTATGTAGGTGTTTTCACTGTATTCTAAGTGTCTTTTAGCATAGCACTGGCTCTGGTTAGTCAGAGTCAGTTACCACCAGTACCCGTCTGAAAAAGTTGTGGGCACAGGATGATTTTGCAACAAGGCCTCTTTCTGCTCCTCTGTTGGTTCTTTCTGCACATCTTTTGCTTCTTTCTGTGCGTTTTTTCTTCTTTCTTCACATGTCCTACCTCTGTAGGCATAGTTAGAAACTAGCATTTAAAAAAACCTTTGAAATTCACTTAAACAATCATAGGTTTCAGGCACGTTATAGTTAGAAATTAGCATTTAAAAAACCTTTGAAATTCACTGAAAAAACCATAGGTTTCAGACACGTTATAGTTAGAAATTAGCATTTAAAAAACCTTTGAAATTCACTGAAAAAACCATAGGTTTTAGGGACAGTTATAGTTAGTTGGACATTTCACTCGTACAAAACCATAGAAATTCCCCGTTATAGTTAGTTCAGCTAACTATAACTCGCGCCCCGCAATGCACTGCTGATGACGTCACATATTACATCACTCATGACATGGTCAGTGACATCACTGATGACATCTCAAATGACATCACTGATGACATCATCCATGTGATAATTTCATGCATCTTCTCACACCCTAATATAACTTTTGAAACACCCACTCTAAATTACAGACTGCCATTCTCAAAACCATAGACACTCCAACACCAAAAACTACATACCCACTCACTGATTCTTAGGTCTACACACACATCCACTCACTCACCCGTACAGTCACTCATACTTATGGTCACTCAATACAGGACTATCATATGCACTCATACACCTATATAAACACTCACACACCGCCACTCATCCATAGAGGTACTCACACACCTAGTCAGTCATGCAAAAACTTAATCACACACCCATTTACTCACCTATACAGTTATACACACACCAGCTCACTTACTCATACAAATACTAGCACATTCTTACACTCTTATACAATCACTGATACAAGTACACACTCATCCATACAGCCACTCTCACAATCACACACTCTCACTTATAGCCATTTATATACTCCAACACACATATATACTGCCTTTCACATATGTAGTTACTCACACATGTACCACTGAGATATACATTCAATCACTAACACACCCATACACACACTCACCCACCCATACAGTCCATCACAGATGCACTCTTGAAACCATGCACCCAGTGAATCACCAACTCACACATCTATGCACAGAGTCACACACACCCCACCCACACAAACACTCAGGCACCCATACAGATACTCAGACAATCAATCAATAACCCATGTAGACACTCATGTAGCTATTCAGAAAGCCATGCAGCCGCTTACAAACCAACAGACAGACGGATACAGACATTCACACAGTTTAGTCACTAACCCATGCATTCAGTAAGATACATTTAATCACTCACTTGTAGAGTCAGTCACTCACGTACTAAATCATCCATTCAGACACTTATACACACACTCATTCTTCAATACGCCTTTCCCTATATATATTAAACATATTTAAACTTTACAGAAACACACAGTCACTGGATGATGTCATCAGTGATGTCATTTGAGATGTCATCAGTGATGTCATCAGTGATGTCACTGACCATGTCATGAGTGATGTAATATGTGACGTCATCAGCAGTGCATTGTGAGGCGCGAGTTATAGTTAGCTGAACTAACTATAACGGGGGAATTTCTATGGTTTTGTACGAGTGAAATGTCCAACTAACTATAATTGTCCCTAAAACCTATGGTTTTTTCAGTGAATTTCAAAGGTTTTTTAAATGCTAATTTCTAACTATAACGTGTCTGAAACCTATGGTTTTTTCAGTGAATATATATATATATATATATATATATATATATATATATATATATATATATATATATATATATATATATATATATATACACGTATATATGTACACACACACACATACAGCCCTAGGGGATGGTGTCCCCAGGGCCATAATAGCCTCAGGGAAGTGGGCCCCCCAGCAGCCCTCCTCCACTTTAAATATAAAAAAAAAAAAAAAAAAAAAAAAAACAGCCCAGGGAATGGGGTCCACAGGGCCTAATGACATCCCGGGAGGGGTGCCATGCGGTCCCCTCCCCTTTAAAATATGTATGGCCCTGGGTGATGGGGTCCCCAGGGCCTAATAAGGCACCTTTTTTATTTAAATTTTGGCCCCAGAGGATGAGGTCCCCAGGGCCATAATATGCTTCCGGAGGGGTGAGCTGCGTGACCCCAACCCCTTTTTTGGCATTTCAGACAACCCCTTTAAATTTAAAAAAAAAAAAGTGTTCCCGGCATTTTCGATGCTGATGGACAGCTCAACTTACCAAAGGGGCCCAAATGTGTTTCGCATCGATTTTGACGGCACATTCCTGATGCAGAGGAATATGAGGACATCTCCACCAAAGAAGCACTTAATTCATATAATTAAGAGGAAGTACACTTGTTTGGCAGGGATTCAACTCTTTGTCTGTAGTCTCGTCGTTTTCTCTATATGAGGATTCAGGTTGTCACTGATTTCTGTATGAAGACACTCAAGGACCAATCAAATTTCCAAAATGACATGTACACAAGGTCAGTGGAGACATTACATCGAGGTCTTTTATGCAGCTGTAGTGTAGAGTATGCACTAGACAAAACCAAAGGTTAAAGTAACGTTCTAGTTAGGTGTGATAAAAAGATCTGTTTTTGTTAAAAAAAAAAACTTTTGAAATTCACTGAAAAAAACAAATGTTAATGTAACGTTATAGTTAGGTGAATGTGTCAGTGACAACATTAATGTTTTGAACTAAAAAAAAAACCCACAGAAATTCACCAGTTATAGTTAGCAGAGAAACTATAACTTGCGCCTGTGACATGCACTGCTTATGACCTCACATATTACATCACTCATGACATGTTCTATGACATCACCAATTCCATCACTGATGACATCCAATTTTCTTTTCCACAAGTAAGTACAAAATAGCTCACAATAATATGAATCAACGTGTGCATAGTAACTTTTGTTGCAAATAACTTTTTCATGATGTGCTTCACTTCTAAACTTTCCCCTCTTTTATTTGATCTATGTATTACTGTTATATGCTGCTATTTTTATTGTGCTTTTATGGATACATTGTATCCGAATAAAGATCTTGATTGATTGATTGATTGAATCAACATTAATGCCATCACAGATACAACTCCCTTGGGTGTAGCAAGCATGGGTTATGTGCAATTGACCCTATACCATACACTTCACAGGTAGCTGATTCACATTAATGATCAACCACAGATATATGGGGAAACCCTCATTGCACCTGGTGTTCAATTTGTATACAATTGTTCAGAGAAAGCTAAGTTCCTCAAGATACTCAAAGTCTGTTCCAAAATGAATGCCCTACTACGGACAGCCTTTATCTGTATCAAATCCCTCACATTCACCAAACCTGCATTGAGAAATGATGGTGATATGAGAAGGAAAGTGGCTACTGTAAACCATGTTTACTCTATGGAGAGAGAGTTTACTCTGTACTACACTGTTTGCAGACAGTGAAACTCTCATGAGAAATTCACCACAGAGTATTAAAAGGAATCTACTAATGTAGAATCCTACTGAGATAAATACAAACTCTGTCAGCACTCATGATGAAAGAGAAAATGTATTAAGTGTAACACAGGGTCAGACAGCTAGCGGCTGAGTGTCCAACAAGGGGAAGTCTCACACAAGCTTTTATTGTTCTAAACCACAAAGAAAGGGCGTTATAATTTACGTAATACATGTCCAGTAAAAGTACAAGTTTCTCAGAAATAAAACACAGGAGATTCTCCTGCCCATCACTAGCCTTGGCAGGTTACACAAGTATAGAACACCAGGCCAATCAGAAGAGGCCAACTCACTTACCCATACAGGCACTTCCACAGTGAGTTACCTTAGTATATATGTTTAACACTCAGTCACATTTAAAAAACACTCACAATCACTGGATGATATCATCAGTGATGTCATTTGAGATGTCATCAGTGATGTCAATGACCATGTCATGAGTGATGTAATATGTGAGGTCATAAGCAGTGCAGTGTGGGGGCGTGAGTTATAGTTAGCTCAGGTAACTACAACTGCTGAATTTCTCTGGTTTTGTATGAGTGAAATGTTAGCCTAAGTATAACGTCCCTGTAACTCTTGGTCTTTTAAGTGACTTCTAAGGTTTTTTTAAAATTCTATTTCCTAACTATAATGTCCATGTAACCTTTGTTTTTTTCAGGGACTTAAGGTTTTTTTTATATGTTACTTCATAACTAGAACGTCCCTGTAACTTTTCGTTTTTTCACTGAATTTGTAAGGTTTTTTAAATTCTATTTTCTAAGCATAGCGTTTCTGTAACCTTTGCTTTCTTCAGTGAACTTGTAAGTTTTTTTAATTCTCATTCTTAACTATAACATTTGTTTTTTAAGTGATTTTATAAGGTTTATAAGATTTTATTAATTAACTTTAATGTCTATATTACCTTTATTTTTTTAGGGAAACTTGTATAACTTTTGTATTTTTTTCTATAATTAGAGGTTTGACATTACATCTGCATTGTGAACCATTTATTGTTGTATTTGTCATCAATTTATTTAAAAAGTATATTAATCATCTTATTTCAAGATATTTTTGGTTTTCGCAACGATGTTGCGACTGCCGCAGACACACTGCATGTTTTTGACAAAATGTAAAACACATATTTTACATAAAGTTTCAGTGTAACTGTTTAGTAAGGTATTAATTTAACTTTCCCCTTTGTATTTATTTGTTGAAAAAAACTACATCAAAAATGCATTTTCCGGAGGTTGCGATGACGTCGGTAGTCGCGAATACAAATGACAAAGTGTAAAACACATATATAGACATATTTTGCATAAAGTTTGAGTCTAGCTGTTTAGTAACATATTGGTTTAACTTTATTTTCACAACGCATTTGTCAAAAACAACGGTTTCGAAAAATAACTTTCCACATCGCTACTCGTGAATAACACATGACTACCAAATAAAGAAATGTAATTGTTTTACACAGTTTGCTTTATGAAAGGAAGTACACACCGATTTCGCCCTTCTTGAACTTTCCAGGTACTGGTTAGTTTGTTATAGGAGCTATCCCAAACTGATTTTGAAAATGGTGCTGGTTTGTAACTTTTTTTGGCTATTTCTACAAAAATAAAATGGCATTAGAAGAACCAAGGAAGACCTACAACAGGTTGAAGTTGTTGAAGACCAGGAGTACTGAGCTGTACATGAACAGTCTTCTGATGAAGAACCACCAATGAAGAAACAAATTGGTGAGGTGCAGTGTATGTGAGTAGACATTATATCAGGGCACAGCAAAAAAATATTCATAAGGTACAATAAGCATGTTGTACCACTTGAAAACAAAGTTCAAGCTAAAGTGGATAGAAGATGCAATGAAATGTCACCAGAACTAAAATGTTTTGCTCCCTTCTGAATGGACTGTAATTTTGCAGAATGTGAAAAATCATACTTGTTATTTTTTCTCCTTTTTATTACAGCGGTTCAACCACTGTGAAAAAATATAAACAAAGAAAAATGTTTGAGGATTTAATTTTGAACATTAGGCAACCAAAACAAGATACATTGGTGAAGTTGTGAAGAGAGTTCTTAGATGCAACTTAAGGCTGCTGGTATTATAGTACCTCTATTTAGTTTTTATCAGTAGTAACATAATGTAGGCCTGTAATGTTTTATAAATTCCTTTCCTGTAGTTAAAAAGAGTCTTTCATTTCTAGCAACTTGCTGTAGACAATACCCCTAATAGGCCGAATAATCTCTCAGAAACACATCATTCACATATATGTCAACACAATACCACATTTTGTTATCCTAAATTGTCCTTAGAACTTCGGTTCTAGAAATAGCAGATGTTTGATAACTTTTTAGGTAGTCTTGAATAGAATGTCATTTCTATGCCATTGCACTCTGCCAATCTTCTTTGACATCTTAGCCCCTTCCGTGCGTGGGACGGCTGGGAGCCGTCCCAGGTCACGGTGGGTGTGTGCGTCGGACGGCTCCTGGCCGTCCAATGCACCCACCCACGGGGGAAGCACTGGCGCTCCACGCGTGGGCCGCCCTTTAGGTTGCCCTCACCAGGGAGGACAGCGGAAGCCCTTCTGCTGCCCGCTGCTCCCGCCCCCCTCCACGTCATCTAATGTCATCAGCACGCACCGCGCACCGACGTCATTAGATGCAACTGGAGGCGCTGGAAGCCATTTGCTTCCAGCGCGTCCAAGAGAAAGGAGGTAAGTTTCTCCTCAGGGGAGGGGGGGATTTAAACAAAGGCATCGGAGGAAAGGAAAGGGTTTTCCTTTCCTCCGATGTCTCTTTGGAGCATTCCTGCTGCACGATCACGCATGGGGCGCAATCGTGCAGCAGGAATGCCCACTAGACACCAGGGATTTTTTTATTTTTTATTATTTTAATGTTTGCGGGGAATAGCCCCTTGGGCAAGTGTCGTATTTTGTCCGTTTCTGCCCCCCCAGGGGGGGGAGATCGGCACATTATATGCAATATTGTGTGCCCCACTAGGCCACCAGAGATTTTTTTTTTTAAATAATCAGTTATATGTTTGCGTGGAGCGGCCCCTTAGGCAAGGGTCGCTCCCCTTTGCGGAGCAATTATTTTGGCTGTTTCTGCCCCCCTGGGCGGCAGATCGGCTGATTCTTTTTATTTTGTGTGCCCCACTAGGCCACCAGGGATTTCTGCTTCGTTTTTGTTTTTTATGTTGGAGAGCGGCCTCTTGGGCAAGGGTTGCTCCCCTTTATGGGGGTGAATATTTTGGTTGTTTCTGCTCCCCTTGGGGGAAGATCGGCCTTATTTTTTTAGGTCCATCTGCCCCCAAGGGGGGCAGAAGCCATTAGACAACAGGGATTTTTTTTATATCGTTGGGGAGTGGCCCGTGGGCAAGGGTCGCTCCCCTTTATGCAGTGATTGTGGCCGTTTCTGCCCCCTTTGGGGGTAAATCGCCCATATGTTTTTAGGCCCATCTGTCCCCAAGGGGGAGGGGGCAGAAGCCACTAGACACCAGTTTTTTAAAAAATGTTGTTCTTGGGGAGTGGCCCCTTGGGCAAGGATCGCTCCCCTTTTTGGGGGGATTATTGTGGCTGTTTCTGCCCCCCTTGGGGGCAGAGCGGCCTTATGCTTTCAGGCCCACCTGCCCACCTGCCCCCAGCTTGGCTGGTGGATTGTGTGTGGATTGGTGCATTATTTGCATATGTGATTGTAATGTTTTATTTCTCCTTTGTTGTTCTAGGGCAAGCTTTTGAATCTTGTTTGCGGTTTCGGCAGTGGTTGATCTGCAGTTTGCCTAGTTGCATGTATTTGGTAAGAAACATTTTTGTTGTGTTTACTCCAAATGTGTATAATTGTCATGCATGAATGAATTTTTAGGAAGTGGTGTCATAACAGCAGCATATTTAGTTTGTGTTTTGAGCATGAAATTCTTTTGGATTTGTGCACGATGTGTATTGCGTTGTTTTATGTGTAATTTTCTTTTCTTTTTCAGAGGGATATTGTTGGTCCTTGCTGTGTCTGCGCAGAGTAGGTGGTGGTGAGTCTAGCTGTTTCTGGAGTATATAGCTCTTTGTGATAAAGCCACATTTTGTTTATTACTTATTTTACAAAGTATTTGTTGTTGTTGACTTGTTTGACAAGTTAACTTCATTAGTAAGGATTATGGGTAGCCGCAAAATTACTGCTCAGCAGGTGGTTGGCATCTTCCTGTAACTATGATTATGAGACTGACAGTGCGTCTGAGGGAGAGGACGAAGTGCAAGATTCTGGCAGTGAGTTTTCTGTCCATGAGGAATCCTCTGATGATGAAGCTACTCTCAGTGCGTATGAAGCTACTCTCAGTGCGGACGAAGCTACTCTCAGTGCGGACGAAGTGCCTGTTTTAGAGGAGGACACTGATGTGTCGATGGTGTAGCAAGAAGCATCTGGATTGCAGCCTGGGGTTCCAAGGCTTCCCATTGGAAGTGCTGGACTCTGGGTTGATCCAAACATGGTGCAGCCGGTGTTGCCTGCCTTTAGTGGTGATTCAGGGTGTAGAGTAAATTGTGATTTTTTTTTGCCTATACAGCTTTTTCAGTTGTTTATGGATGATGCATTTGTGGCTGAGATTGTTAAGCAGACTAATTTGTATGCTGAACAGTATTTGAGGGACAATAGTGCCAGACTTAGGCCCTGCTCTAGAGCTACCCGGTGGACTCCCATAAATCTGGATGAGATGAAGAGGTTTTTGGGTTTAACTTTTTTGATGGGCTTGATAAGGAAGCCGTCCCTGGCTTCATATTGGTCTACCAGTCCCTTGATGGCAACGGCCATATTTCCTGCAATTATGAGTCGTGATCAGTATTTACTTTTGCTTTGGATGCTTCATTTTGTTGATAATGCTTCGGCGTTGCCACGAGATCACCTGACTGTGACCGTCTTTTTAAGGTTCAGCCTGTCCTTGATCACTTTGTAGATCGATTTTCAGAGATCTAGATTCCAGGGAAAGAAATAGCTGTTGATGAGTCTTTGGTCCTGTTCAAGGGCCGTTTGGTTTTTAGGCAGTACATTCCTAGGAAGAGGGCACGTTATGAAATTAAGATGTATATTTTGTCTGAGAGTAGGACAGGATATGTCTATAATTTCTGGGTGTACACTGGTAGGGATTCCACTATTGACCCCCCTGGTTGTCCGTCCACTTTAGGAGTTTCAGAGATAATTGTGTGGGAATTCGCTAGAGGACTTTTTAACAAAGGTCACCATTTGTACCTAGATAATTTCTACACTGCTGTGGAATTGTTAAAGGAATTTTTCAATGTGGACACTCTTGCTTGTGGCACAATCCGCTCTAACCGTAAATGTTACCCAAAAAAGCTTGTTTGCAAAAAGCTTCAGAGGGGACAGTGCAGTGCCTTGCGTAGTGATGAACTGCTAGCTGTGAAATTTGTGGACAGGAGGGATGTGTACATGCTGACTATCATCCATTATGAAAGTACTTCACCTGTGACTGTTTAGGGTCAGGTTGCTGAAGTGCGCAAACCTGTGTGCATTGTAGACTACAATAAGCACATGGGTGGTGTTGATAGAGTAGATCAGAGGTTGGAACCTTACACTGCTGTTCGTAAGGCTTACTTTTGGTATAAGAAGTTGGCCATCCATCGCTTCAATTTAGTAACTTTAATGCTTTTGTTCTGTTCAAGGAGTGTTCTCCAGCATCAAGGATGACTTTTGTTCAGTTTCAGGAGTCTGTATTAGGCAGCCTTGTTGTAGTGGAACCCTTAATTAAGAGTAATGTGCTATACCCTTAATCCCTATGTTTTTGTCCCTTCCCAGCCGCAGGTCCTTGGCCCACCCACAGAAGTGAGGTATCATTTTACTCAGGAGTCTCAGGGGAATGCTGGGTGGTTGGACATTTGTGCCGGCATGGTGATCCCACACAGAAATGTGTGGAAAATGTGATTTTTTTTTCCAGCTAAATTTGAGGTTTGCAAGGGATTCTGGGTAGGAAAACATTGGGGGATCCACGCAAGCCATACCTCCCTGGACTCCCCCAGGTGTCTAGTTTTCAGAAATGTACGGGTTTGGTAAGTTTCCCTAGATGGCCGCCGAGCCCGGGGCCAAAACCCAGGTGACCCCCCCTTGCATAACCAGGTAGTTTTGTGATAGGTAATTTTAATGTCTCCACAATACGTTTTGGGCCCTTGCCTGTAGTGGGTACTTGGTCCACCCACACGGGTGAGGGACCATTTTTATCAGGAGACCTGGGGGGAACACTGGGTGGGAGGAAATTTGTGTCAGCCCGGTGATCCCACAACTTTCCCACAGAGAAATTTGAGAAAAATTAGATTTATTGAGCTAAATTTGAGGTTTGCAGGGGATTTTAAGTAGGAAAACGCTGGGGGGTCCTTGCAAGCCATACCTCCCTGGACTCCCCCGGGTGTCTAGTTCTCAAAAACTGCCTGGGTTTGTTAGGTTTCCCTAGATGGCCACCGAGTGCGGGGCCAAAAACCCATGTGAGCCCCTTTGCTAAACCAGGTCGTTTTGTGATAGGTAATTTTGATGTCGCCACAATACTTTTGGGCCCTTCCCTGCCGCGACACTTGGCCCACCCACACAAGTGAGGTACCATTATTATTGGGAGACTTTGCGTGGATCCACAAACTTCCACCTACCCCGCATTCTCCAGATTCCAGAACTTTCATCACAGAAATGTGAGGAAAATGTGCTTTTTTTTTTTTTTTTACAAAGTTTGAGGTTTGCAGGGGATTCTGGGTAACAGAACCTGGTGAGAGCCACACAAGTCACCACATCCTGGATTCCACTGGGTTTCTAGTTTTAACAAATTTACAGGTTTGCTAGGTTTCCCTAGGTGGCAGCAGAGCTAGGGTTCAAAAGCCACAGCTAGGCACTTTGCAAAAAAGGGTCAGTTTTCACTGTAAAAATGTTGTGTGTTCACATTGCGTTTTGGCCCGTTTCCTATCGTGGGCACTAGGCCTACCCACACAAGTGAGGTACCATTTTATCAGGAGACTTTGGGGAATGCAGGGTGGGTAGAAGTTTGTGGATCCATGCAGATTCCAGAACTTTCCATCACAGAAATGTGAGGAAAATGTTTTTTTTCCCACAAAGTTTGAGGCTTGCAAGGGATTCTGGGTAACAGAACCTGGTGAGAGCCATACAAGTCACCCCATCCTGTATTCCCCTGGGTGTCTAGTTTTCAAAAATGTATAGGTTTGCTAAGTTTCCCTAGGTGCCGGCTGAGCTAGGGTTCAAAATCCACAGCTAGGCACATTGTATAAAAAGGGTCCGTTTTCACTGGAACAATGTGATGTGTCCATGTTGCGTGTTGGGCCGTTTCCTATTGCAGGCACTAGGCCTACCCACACAAGTGAGGTAGCATTTTTATCGGGAGACTTAGGGGAACACAGAATAGTAGAACAAGTGTTATTACCAATTGACTTTCTTTGCATTTCTGCCTTCCAAATGTAAGACAATTTGTAAAAGTAAAAAAAAAAAAGAAGTCATTTTGAAAAATGACCTCTAATTCACATACTTGCATGGGTACCCACAATTTTGGAGATGTGCAAAAAACCATTGCTTATAAACTCTATTTTGTTTCCATTTTGAAAATATATTGGTTTCCTTGGTACCTATTTTTCATACTTTATATTTTACCAAATTAATTGCTATATACTCGGTACACAATGAAAAACCATTGCAAGACGCAGCTCAGTTATTGGCTCTCGGTTTCTCGGGTTCTTGGTGAACCTACAAGTCCTATAAATCCCCACAACCTGAAGGGTCCAGCAAATGTAATGGTATATTGCTTTAAAAAAACTGTCATACTTAGAAGAAGTTACAGGTGAAAACGTTGGCACAAATGGCAGTTTTTTTCAACTCAATTTTAATATTTTCCATTTTCAACTGTTAGTTTCTATAAAAAAAAAAAACCCTTGAAGGATCTACACAAATGACCCCTTGCTGAATTCCGAATTTCGTCTAGTTTTCAAAAATGTATAGCTTTCTGGGATCCATTATTGTTTTCACACCCATTTCTACCACTAGCTGGAAGGAGGTTGAAAGTACAAAAAATAGGAAAATATATATATAATATATATATTTTTTTATTCAGCAAATATAGCCATAAAAATGCCACAATACAGCGTATAGTTAAAATGCAAACCATACAAACAGTGCAACCATAAAAACTGTGTGAGACACAATAAAATCCTATTAAAATATACGATGGGTGCTGTACCACTCTATAAAATAGCTCTTAAATCAAAACCAAATTAGGAAAAAGGTCACATATACATTAAATGTACATTTCTACATGCCTACGGAGCTCAAGATGTCCTCGAAAAGTGGGTAAACTCGTATTTTTTCCCCCATAATCCCTTTTAAATTATATTACCGATTCATTCAACGACTCCTGTATTGCGATTACAAATCTTCCTATTGCACATATCACATTTAAAAATCTCATATTTATCAATAGACTAAGAGCTTGATCCCTGCTATCAATTTTATAGGTAATAAAAAGAGGTTTTAAGAATTTTTTCCGTTCTTCAAGGAACCACAAACAGTCCAACAAAATGTGTGGGCCACTGCATTTTACTTGTAAACCACATGTACACAGACCCTGGTTATTCGTCATTGCAATTTTTATCTTCTTATCTGTGTTGCATGGGTTCAGGCCAACTCTGAATCTAAATACTGTATTTCTAAGCTTAGGGTTAGCCATGGCCTCGATAAAGAGGAACATATGATCGTTGGTCCACCCGTTTATCAAAAACTGGGTGGACGATTTGCTCCCCAAGTAACGTAAATCTTCTTCTCGTGCCTTAGTATTGATAATAACACGTAGCACCTGCTTAGGAATCTGCTGCCCTGATTTCCATTGATCTGGCTCTAAGGAAAGTTTTACACACAGCTTATTTAACTTATGTCTAATTTTGGACGCCCAATTAAATTCACTTTCCTCTATTTCTCTTTTAGAAAGGTTTGATATTTTGGGGGTCCCTTCTCTGTTCAGTCTCTGCCAAAAGTTCAATGTTGCTTGCATTCCCTTGAAGTTCCAGGCTGTAAGTTGACATTCTACTCTCACAGCCAGTATCATAGTTGATGGAGGGAGAGCAAGGAGCTGTTTCACACATTTACCCTCCTCTAAATTCCAATCCGATTTACCACCCAAGAGTAAAATCTCCGCACCATATTGAAATTGTGGGCGGACCATTGCATTAAAAGCTGATAGAATTGGCCGCAAGGAAGGGCCTCCATACTTCTGTTTAAATTGTTTAAGGCCCCATACTGAGGAGAGAGCCTTTAATTTTAATGACTGTATGTGATCCCTCCAATTTAACTTGCTATCGAACCACATACCCAAATATTTATATTTATCCACTACTTCGACTCTGACCTCTTCCAGTTTCCTGTAAAAAGAACTCTTTCTTTTCCCCACCACCATTATTTTAGTCTTTTCTAGATTGACCGTAAGGCGTTTAAAAAAATAGGCTATGTCCCAGTAAAATACCAAAACTGTGTAGAAAATTTTGGTTTTCTGACAAAAGTCTGCCAGTCCTTGAAAGCTGAGAAGATGGTGATTTCAGCACCACAAACCCTTTGTTGATGCCATTTGCAGGGAAGAAAACCAGACGCTTTCTTCTGCAGAACTTTTTTCCCATTTTTTCAAAGAAACCAAAATTTAGCTGTATTTTGGCTAATTTCTAGGTACCCTCCGGAGGAATCCACAAACCCTGGGTACCTTTAGAATCATCAGGGTGTTGGGGGGAAAAAAAGGGTGCAAATTTGACGTGGATACCATATGTGGACAAAAATTTACAGAGGCCTAAGCGTGAACTTCCCCAAATAGCCAAAAAAAGGCTTAGCACAGGGGGGGGGGGGGGGTTGGGAAGGCCTAGCAGTATGTAGTGTGCAGTGGTTATATTAACTCCTTCATGAAATTGGATTGCTATAGTTGTGAAACTTCTTTTTGAAATGGATTTTTGACCAGCTACAAAGTCTGTAATTTCAGTCTCTAATTTAGTACCATTCACTCTGCATCGTTGTAGCAGGACTATCACATATTTTCCATACCTTTGTAGTAACAACGTAGACCTAAGTTCTGATCTACAGTTTGGACAGGTCATATCTTGATGGGCATTTTTTGTTACATTTTCAAAGGCCACAGCTTTATAATCTAGTAACGTCAAGTAGAGGAATTGCTCCAAATTGATTTCAGTGCTAAAGATGAATTCACAATGTTCACAGTTTTTAAAAAAAAATATATTTTTATTGGCATTATGTAAGAATCAACAATTTGAATACAATCAGGAAAAAAAAGGGAAGAAACAGAAAACAAAAAAAAAAGGGGAAGCAGGACAGGTTACATCTATCACTGTCTACAATCAAGGGTGTTAGCTCCACCAATACGAATATATCTCACCAGTTATTTAGAGAGTCGTCCAATATTGGTCCATCTTATGCATGCATGTTTATAATTGGAATCATAATTTGCCATTGACATTATACAAATCCGAACCAATGAGAAATGAAAAGGAAAGGAAACAAAAAGAAAACAAGCAACGATTAACTAGTGCAGAGGATTGGTGTGAACACGACTATGTGCTAATATCTAGCGGGGTTGGGGACATTTCCAACCCGCAAAACTGGGCTGTTGCAGGGGACCCCCCTCGCCGGTACTCTCACTCCCTTGATAGGCTTAGTATTTCCAGGGTGTATTCCAAGTCTACGCAGTCCCTCACCATATGTCAGACGCCAATAGCCCCCGATGGCCCCGGTCTAATCACCTGGATCTCGGTATCTGTTTGTGACAAACTGTCTGACTCTCCCCCTTCACTGCCCGATCCCGCCGGCCTCTCCCATTCAGCTATTACTTCCTTTCACTGCTGAGTCATCGGGAGCTTCCTCACCCCTCTAGCCTCCTCCCATGCCAATGCTCTACCCTCTGCTCCCGCCCAGGCAATGACATCCCTATTCCAAACTGAAATCTGTGGACCCTCACAGATTTCCACTCCATCGCGATCCTGCGTTTAGCTAAGCCCAACACAAGATCAATCAAGCGATTCCCAACTTTGCGTTTAGGTGGTCTAGGGAAGAGACCTAGCAGGCACGTCTGAATTGTTAAGGCCAACTCCCTACCAAGCACGCCCTTGATCTTAACCAACACCGCCTCCCAATAGGGGCGCAACCACTGCCAATCCCAAGTCATATGTCCAAAGTCAGCATCCGGATGTGCGCACCTAGGGCATTGTCTAACTTCCCCTCCATATGTCACGTTGAGTCGATGTGGTGTCATATAAGTCATATGCGTATAGTTAAATTGGATATATTTCAGTCTGGTGTTCCGGGAAACCTTCCCTGAATATCGTAAAACGTTACGCCACTCCGAGTCAGTAAGGACTTTACCCCCCATCGCATCCCAACGTGCCCGTGATCTATCCAGCGGGCCGGTGGAGGCCTCCACTAACGTGGCAGAGCCAAATCACGAGATGCCCCGCCGTACCAAGAGTGAATAACGCATGAAGGACAGGGTGTGTATCAGGTTCCTCCCTTCCGGGGCCCCATAGTTGCGCAAACGTGCACAGTAACGCTTCATAGCGCAGGAATTGGCCCGGGGGGAGTCCACTATCTTCCATCAGGTCCGCGAAAGGGATCAGGGCCTTGTCTAAGTAACAATCCCCTACAGTCTCCAGTCCAGCATCCGACCATCTGGCCAGCTGGGCGTCCGTGAATACAGATTGAGGGTCCCCGTGTGGTAGACCCACCAAGGGAATCAGGGGGGAATACTTTACAGGTTGTCTTCCGCTACAGCATCGTCTCCACGTGTGGAAGGCCGTGCGCTGTAAAAGGGAGCAGGAGGGGATGGACGGAGCTGGTAAAAGGAGTTTCGCCGTCACTAATCCTCGACTGGATACTGGATCCATTAGGCACGTCCCTTCCTCGTTCACTCCCTCCACCCATTGTGCCAACCATTGCAGTTGGGCGGCCAGCATATAAAATTCAAAATTTGGCACCCCAAGTCCGCCTTCCGACATAGGGCGCTGTAGGATTTGCAGAGACACACGCGGGCGTCCGTCCCCCCAAATCAATTGCCGCAGGAGAGCGTGCAGGGGTCTAAACCAGCTTCTCGGCATCAGAACCGGGAGGTTCACAAAAAAATAGCGCAACCGGGGCAGCATAACCATTTCGGACAGCGTAATCCGGGCCATGATGGGCAATTGCAACGAGTTGCAAAACTGAACAGAAGAGCGAAGGGAGCGCAGCATCTTGCCCAAATTCCTGTCCTTAAGATCATCCAGGTCATGAAAAATTTGTATGCCCAAATATTTAAATGTGCGCTGTGCCCAGAGGGTATCAGGCGGCAGCGCTTCCGGCCTGGGTAAAGGCCCAGCTATTGGAAACAAATAGGTCTTAGTTTTATTAACCTTGAGGCCCGAAAGGACAGCAAAGTTTCCTAGGATTTGCAAGGCCGCAGCGGCCCGCCCCAACTGCCTCCGTGAGGTACAGTAGCAGGTCGTCCGCGTACAGAGAGACGTGGTGGCAACGCCCACCCAAGGTTAATCCCAATCCATCCCTCCCCCAGTCGGAACTGCTCCGCCAGCGGCTCCACAGCCAGGGCAAACAGGAGCGGGGAAAGAGGACAGCCCTGTCGGGAGCCGCGGGAGATCTTGTAGGGTCTAGATATGTCTCGTCCCGTCTTGACCCTTGCAGTGGGCGAGTCATAAAGAAGCTGCACCCACCGTACCCGGTCATCCCCCAAGCCCATGCGGCACATCACCTCAAATAAGTACTCCCAGCTCACCATGTCAAACGCTTTCTCCATATCGACCAATAAAACCACCGCGTGCTGGAGAGCCGGAGCATCCACGTGATAGAGCACGGAGTAGAGCCTACGGAGGTTATAAGAGGTGCTGCGAGTGGGGATAAACCCGTTTTTGGTCTGGGTGGATCAGAGACTTCATATGCGGGAGCAACCTACCCGCCAATACTTTACTCAGGGTCTTAAAATCGAAGTTCAGCATGGAGAGCGGTCGGTAGTCTCTCACTCCCACGTCAGGTTCGGGAAGCGGGATCACTAATGCCGTCCGGGTGGAATCAGGTAAACCCCCCCTCCCTCATACGCCTCCGCATACAATGCAACCAGATGCGGCGCCAAGATATCAACGAACCGTTGGTAGAACTCGGCCGGGAGGCCATCAGGCCCAGGCGTCTTACCATGCGCCAGTGCAGCTATGGCGGCTCTGACTTCCTGCACTGTGACTGGACTACCTAGTTCATCCTGATCATCTGCCTCCAATGTGCGGAGCTGCAGAGGAGCCACGAAGTTTTGTATATCCGACAAGGGGGCCGTAATCGGGGCCTCATATAGCCCCTCATAATATTGCAAGAAAGTGTCGTTAATGATATCAGGGTCATGCAATGTTTCCCCCGTTTCCAGGCCAAGTCGCGTGACAAGCACGCCCCCCATCTCAGGCTTAATTAAACGTGCTAACAATCGGCCCGCTTACCCTTCCTCCCCTTGCACTTTGTCCAAATAATCCTTATAATTATAACACCGCAGTCTACCCCACGCTTCATTGTACTGCGCCCTCGCTTCGTGTAAGGACAGCAGGGCTGCGTCATCCATACCCTGTAAGTTATCTAGCCTGCGGATAGTCCCCTCCAATTCTAGAAGTTTGCGCTTAATTTCCCTGTGTGCCCCACACGCCTGAGCCATGCAATGGCCCCGCACCACAACTTTAAATGCTTCCCACTCTACCTGGGGAGATGAGGCAGTGTTGGAGTTGATAGGGAAGTAAGTGTCAACTAATGCTTCCAGTGAGGACCGGAAAGGGACATCATCGAGTAAGAGCGGATTGAATTTCCAAGTTGGGATCGGGGGGCGCCAACCTAATGGGTGGTGTAACGTGAGTAGTGGGCTATGGTCCGACAGGGTATGCCCCAAGTACTCCGTGTGAGATACAGAGCCATTGAAGGCCGGGGAACAGAGGAACATGTCAAGCCTGGTATGGACCCGGTGTACCGGTGAAAAGAAAGAGTACTCCCTATCCCTTGCGTGTTGCAGTCTCCAGGTGTCTTCTAAGCCCCAATGGGACATCCAAGCCTGGAAGCCTGATGCAGTGCGATGTGGCTGGGTCCCTGGCAAGGGAGGATGCGAACGATCGATGGTAACATCTGCCACACAGTTAAAGTCGCCCCCCAGTATGAGAGAACCCGTTAGACACTGGGCCAGAGAGGCGGAAAAAGACTCCAGGAAACCGACCTGGTCCTGGTTGGGAGCATGAACACTGCCTAGGGTCACCGCCAGTCGGCCCACAAGCAGGGCGTACCTCCCCTCCGAGTCCAGCCATGTGCGTTCAGGTGAGAAAGGGACCCCAGGTTTCACCCAAATCAAGACCCCTCTGGCAAAGTCCGAGAAGGTGGTCGCAAAGACCTACCCCCGCCACCTCTTCTGTACCCTCCCAGCCTCCTCTTTATTAAGATGTGTCTCCTGGAGGAAGGCTATGTGCACATCCCTGCGCCGGAGGTAGGAGTATACGTTATGTCATTTGGCTATTGTTCCCATACCCCGGATGTTCCACGTGAGGAACCTCAGTGTTAAGTGTGCCTGCCATTTCCACAGGAACCTTCTCCAGAACGATCTAGGGGGGACCCCTCCCCCGCCCATGTTCCAATGCATGTGCCACCACCCTCCTCCGCAAACAGCCACACAAACAAGAAAAACATCAACTAAGAAACCCTCATCTTGAACAACTCCCCAAGCCCAGGACAGCCTGACAACGGTCAGTCGTCCAAACAATATGTGGAACATGACCCTTTGTGAGGCCTTACTCTAGCAAGGTTCTCAAGGGGGGTGGACAGTAAGAGCAGAAGACAACATAAGGTTAACACGCAAACCGTCCAGATCGCGCCGGCCCCATCAAGTCATGGTAAACCAGGACTGGAGAACACCACCAGTGGATCAGCAACTCCCCAAGGGTACGAACCAGAATGGAGTCCAGGCTGCCTCAAATAACGTCGACGGCTGTGTGTGGTGTCACCACCGGCGTCTTCACACTGTCGCTGCGGGATGTATCAGAGTCTACGTCCCCAGTGTCCTTTGACGAGTGAGCTGCCGTCTCAGGAGTGGGGCTCCTGCCCTGCATCAGCGCTGCCACTGCCTGCAGAGCTTCTGCCCTCTCCCTTTCGGTTTGGGAAGAGGTCGGTTTCTTAGGAGCTCCCCTCCGGGAGCGTCGGCTGGAACGCTTCCCAAGCTCCCCCGGTTTCCTCGATTCAGCCCTAGGACCCGCAGGCCAGGAGGTACCAGTCTTATAGGCCTCGATCCAGTCCCAGGCCTCACCTGGGCTCCCACAAAAGTGGGTGGTGCCGTCCAGCACAATCCGCAGCCGAGCCGGGAACATCAGGAAATACTGCAGGCCCTCCTCCCTCAGTGCCCTTTTAACCTCCAGAAAGGAGGCTCGCCTTCGTTGCACCTCCAGAGTATAGTTCGGAAAGAGGGAAACCTTACTGTTGTCAACTGTGTAGGGACCCTCTGTACGTGCCTTCTGTAAGAGAAGATCTCTGTCCCGGAAATGAAGCAAGCGGGCCACCACCAGCCGCAGGGGACGCCCGGGCGCCTGGCCGGAACCCTATGGGCCCTTTCAAGAGTGTAGAAGGGTGACAGGCCCACAGGCGCCACCACAGAGCGCAGCCATTGCTCCAGGTAGGCCACCATGTCGTTGCCCTCGATTTCCTCCAGCAGGCCCAAAATTCGGACATTGTTCCATCGTTTTCGGCCCTCCGCGTCTTCAGCTCTCCGTTCCAGGATGCCCACCCTGTCCGTGAGGGCTCCCACCTGCTGTTCCAAGGTCTTTTGGGCTGGGGCTAGCTCAGAAATGCTGGCCTCGGTTCCCTTCACCCTCTCGGAGAGCTTCTTGTGTTCCTCTCGTAAAAGACCCAGCCTCACCGCCACTGTGCTGATGTCTTGGTGGAGGGTGGCCTTCGTATCAGCTATAGCCTCCAGTATCTTGCCCAATTGCTGCTGTATTGGAACTTCCATAGCAGTTTGCGACTGTTCCTGGGCACTGTCGTCAGGATCTTGCGTGGCTCCGGCCTGCCAACCCCGGGGTTTGCCCATGGCGTCAACCCACCTCCAACCGGTGGGCCGCGCCTGGGAGGAGGCTCGAGCAAGCAACCGGCGCTGCAATCACACACCACGTATTAAGGCCCGGGTACACCCCACTCAGAGGGGCTCCAACACTGTCACCAAAACAGGTGCTCCGCTACAGGGCCCGGCAGAAGTAGCGCTCCTGCGCTCACGAGCCAGCCCCAACCCCGTTCAGGCCCAGTCTCATACCCATGCGCTGGGTCCAACCCAAACACGTCCAGACGATGAAACACCCCTTGCCACTCACTGTTCAGTTCAGGGCGCCCTCATTCATGCCAGGAAATGACCACCTTACTCCACGGCAATGTCTACAATGATGTGCAGGCAGGGGAACCCCCACACCCCACAAGGCAAGCGTACAATTCAGGCGGCCTCGGGCAGTCTCCGCAAACAGGGGTCATCAGCAGGGCTCTCCGGATCTCAGGCTCTCACCCAGAGGGAACCCCGGGTCACACTCACTCACCAGAGGTCTCCTCTGCCTGGTCTCAGGAACTGGTGGGTTCTCCAACGCACGTCACCCCAGATCAGCCAGCTGGCACACCAGGCACAGCCACATGAGAGGGGGAAGCCAATAGGCAGCAACCGCATGCTAGTCCCCGAGCCCCGGGATGGGCCTTGTGCATCAGCATTGGCTCTCCACAGTCTCCCCCGGTAGGCCGGGCGGACGCTGCCCCTCCACCCAGTCAGCCACACTGGGTTGGGCCCTAGCAATCCACCGGCTCCCGGAGGGAGTCTCGGCCTCCGCAGCAACTGGCGCGCTCACCCTGTGGGGCCCAGCCATTGTCCACGCAGCCCCTCGATTCCACAGAGGGGGGGCCCCCCGCCTGCCACAGGAGCGTTATGTGCGCCTTCCTCTGCCGGGACCAACGGTGCCGCGCACCAGCCGGAGCCACGAGCCCCGACCGGGCTCTTCGCACTGTGCGACTACACCAAAGTGCGCACATCTCACCGAGGCAGCGCTGTTAGCTCCGCTGGGGGATGCCGATCCACCGCTGCCCCACGCCGCAAACACCGGATCCGCGAGCGCAGGCTCACAGAGCGTGATCGCAGAGAGGAGCAGGCTCCGCTCCTTCTCCGACGGCAGGCACTCTCAAGCCACCATCTTGCCTGCCGTTCACCTCAGCCGCCGTCCAAAGCTACGGCCCGCCACAACAGCGCGGGGAGTCGCCCGATTGCCAAAGCAAGCCCCCGGCGTTCCAGCACCGTTGGGCACAGTTTATAGGCGCTCACTGGTCTCCGGCATCCAGAGGAGTGCTAATTAATATCGGGCCAGCACAGAGTTCCGAGCTCACGCATCCGCCATGCTCAACTCCTTGGCCACGTCCCCACAATATTCACAGTTATGGTTAAATTTATAAGTTAAACCAAATAGTTCATTGATATTCACATCGTCTTCTTCTAATAGTCCTAGCATTACCATTAAAAATTCTTTAGCATCTGGCTGAACATTTTGACAAAACACTACTAATGCAGTACACTACTCTACCTTTTAGACCTTTCTGCAGCTCTGTTGGTGGTAACTTGCCTGCCTTTGGCTCCATATGGACAATAACCTGAAATGGATGCATACTTTGGATAAATGGATTAACTCAAACATTTAAACCTTGAAGTGGTTCTGGAATGGGAACCAGTACTAACTTGTTATGCACAGCCCTAGCAGGCATTTTATTATCCTCTAATTTATTGTAACAGTACCTACATATAACTTGCTGTGTGGACAAGACAAAGCGTTCCTCTACAAATAAGTACACAGCAAACTTTTGCCAGTTATCATTATTTTCTTTTTCACTTTTTAAATACAAGTCAACAGTCTGTGTTTGAATCTTGTAGTGAGTGTGTCGACAACATATACAAACATACTCTGGTTTTTCAGAGCACACTGTGTTAAATTTTGTAATTTCTTCTTCTAAACTATCAACTTTAATACCTGTGTCCTGTTCTGCAACTCCTCCTGTTATCAACTCTTCATTTTCCGTAGAGTCCTGTTCTGGACAAAAGAAATGCAACTGCACATCATCACAAACCTTTTCTACCTCTGCCACAGTACCATGCAAAAGTGCTCTATTGATTTCTCCTTAACATCAAGAAAGAGTTTTCACGTAGTTCAGCCTCCTAACTAAGCCTGGGCGGAATTCACGGGGTTCCGCTACGCAGAACTCTGCAAAAAAAACCTCTGCTGCGCTACACGGAGCTCCGTGAGCAGCGGAGTGCGTTAGATAAATGTCATTCACGGGGATTTTCAGTGCCAGGGTGCTTGTCCGCACTGTGCTTCATCACGAACGGCAACTTGCACAGCGCAAGCGGGCATTGCTTCCTTTCTGCCGCTCGAGTTAATTTTTACTCGAGCGGCAGCTTTCGCAACGCAAACGGATGGTTTCTCAACGCGAGCATACGTGACCTCTCGCAATGAATAATCTGACCGCCCGCGATGAGAAATATCGCCGGGAGGTTGAATTTCCATGCTTGCGCTTGCAAACTTGATATTGACAATAACGAACAAGGAAAAATCTTGCCGGGAGGTGGATTTTCCTCACTCGCGCTCGCCAACTTGACATTGACAAACGCGAGCGAGGAAAAAAACTCTGCTCCGCTACGCAAAGTGGAGTTTTTCCAAACTCCGCAAGCTCAGCGTAACGCGGAGTGCGGAAAACTCTGCAAACTCCGCGAGCGGAGCCGATTTCACTGCCCAGACTTACTCCTAACCTTAGTTCACATTGTTGAGAGGTGTACAGCTTACATCCTGAAATAATGGAGGTGCTTTGGCACACTTTCTTTGATAAAAAAGCTAGTGAGTGTCCCTTTAAATTTGTATGCTGTCTAACCTTGCAAGGACCCAATCCTTGTAAAGTACTTATTTTGTGTTTTAAACTTTGCCTTGGAAAGATATGTAGACATTTTCTTAGTATATCAATGGATTGCTGTTGAATATTAAAAACACACTACAATTCCATTTGTATACAGGGCCTGACTAAGCCTTCCCTGTACCTCTTCTGCAATAACTTGTTCTACATTTCTAGATACCATCACCTCTTTCGCTACAGGAGTGCCATTCTTCATTTCATAAAGAAAAATTGATGGACAGAATGCTGCACAATCTCAAACATTCACTCCAGTACAAAGATCTGGGCCTAAATTCATCATTTTTTTCCTCCCCATGCCATCCCAGTTCAGACCGAGCCATATGCAAATCAGTCTTGACCCTGTTCCCCATGGGAACAGTTCAGCCCGAACTGCCAGGCCAGGTCCTCCCTGGACTGGAAAAAAGCATCCTGGGACCGGTTTCGGGGCATCACCCCTCATCAGCCAAGCTAGCTTGACTTCAGTGGCATGGAGAGCACCGGACCCACGCCTGGGCATACCCGGCGCACTTAGGGTGACAATTGCAAAAAGAACAATTGATGGGCAGAATGCTGCACAATGTCAAACATTCACCCCAGTACAGAGATCTGGGCCTAAATCTGCCCGAAAACCAGTCCCAGGATGCTTGTTTCTGGTCCAGGGAGGACCTGGCTTGGCAGTTCAGTCTGGATTGTTCCCAAGAGGCACAGGGTCAAGACTGATTTGCATATGGCGGGGTCTTAACTGGGGCGGCATGGTGAGCAAAAGAACGATGGATTTAACCCAGATCTCTTGACTGGGGGTGAATGTTTGATTTGCTCTGCATTCGTCTATCATCTGTGTGTCTTTTGCTTTCTCACCCTAAGTGTGCCAGGTATGTCCAGATGTGGGTCCCTGGCTCACTGTACCACTGGATTCAAGCTAGCCTGGCTGATTACGGGTGATGCCCGGAAACCGATCCCAGGATGTTTGTTTCCGGTCCAGGGCGGAACTGGCTTGGCAGTTCGGGCTGGACTGTTCTCATGAGGCACAGGGTCAAGATGGATTTGCATATGGCTGGGTCTAAACTGGGGTGGCATGTTGAGCAAACAAAACTATGGATTTAACCCAGATCTCTTGACTGGGGGGGGTGAATGTTGATTTGCTCTGCATTCCGTCCATCATCTGTGTCTTTCTTATTCTTCATTTCATAACATTGTCCTCTTTCATCAATACTAATGTGTTATCCTGGAGATAGCTTTCTTCATTAAAGAAAGGTTATGTAGTAGAAGTATGTATCCATTCTCCACTAAAAACTGTACAAAAGTTATTTCTATTGACTAATCTTTTATTCTAGTTTTGTCTCTTCATGTACAACACCATTTTGTTAAGAGTCTTCATTCTATTTATAATCAAAATGAAAAGCTTCCTCTTCAAAGTAAAGGCCTTATCAACTACTCCCTCAACTCGTTTTCTGTTTCAGTGCCCCTCTCCTTCTATACTTCTTCATATTTCTCAGTAGATTTACAACCACTGTACTACAAAACATCCTGGCTCTGATTTCCTTTAACTGCTTCTGTCTCACTAGCTCACTAATTCTATTGAGTACACGCAAAGTGTGTGTGACAGGTTGAACAAATAATTTAACAGATGGTTCTAAAAGACTATGTATTCATCACTAAAATTTGTAAATATGTGTTTGTGGTTGAGTACATCAATACTCCCTGGATGATTGAATGAGTGATTCCCTGAGGATACAGGTAGTGCCTGGATGATTCCCTGAGTATGTGGGAACTCTGTGGATCGTTCAATATCTGCATAGTTACTGCCTATGTGTTTGCATGAGTATATCACTACTATCTGGGTGTTTGGATGAGTGCATGAGTAGTGCCTGAATGATTAGATAAGTGCATGAGTAATGCCTCAATACTTCAATACATGCATAGATAGTGGTTGGAAGATTAAATGAATGCAACTCTAGTGCTTGCATTATTGCAGGAGTGCATGCATAGTATATAGGTGATTTATAGAGTGCATGGATAGTGCGTACGTGATTGTTTAAGTGGATGCATAGCACCTGGCAGGTTGGATGAGTGTATGAGTAGTGTTTCAGTGATTGGATGAGTACATGGCTGCTGCCCATGTGTTTTTGGTTAAGTGAACAATTAGTGCTGGGGTGATTAGATAAGTACATGGGTAGTGCCTGGATAATTGCATGAGTGCATCAGTAGTGCCTGGCTGATTAGATGAGTGCATGACTAGTGTCTGAGTGATTGTACGAGTTCATTGTTAAAGCTTGAGAGATTGGATGAAAGCAAGTGTACAGCTGGGGTGAATGTATTAGTGCAAGAGTATTGCTTCAGTAATTGAATGAGTGCATAGTTACTGGATGGGTGATATGTTCACTGCAATGGTACTGCCTGCATAATTGGATGAGTGCATGAGTTGTGCCTCCTTTGGATGAGTGCATGGGTTGTAAGTGGATGTTTGGATGAGTGCATGGGTTGTGTCTGGGTGTTTGAATGACTACATAGATACAGCCTTGGTGATTGTTTAAGTGAATGGTTAGTGCCTGAGTGTTTGGATGAATGCATGGGTAGTGACTGCATAGTTCAAAGACTACATATTTAGTGCCTGCATGATTGGAAGAGTGCATGTGTAGTGCCTGGGTGATTTAATAAGTGCGTGGGTGATTCGATGACTGCCTTAGTAGTGCCTGGGTCAGTGGCGGCTCGCACAGCTAACGCTGTGGGGCGGGGTGGGGCTGGGTGGGGGTAGTGGAGTGTGACATACGATGGGAACGTTGAGAGTAAATAAATAAATAAATAAATAAAAGCACTTACTTTGGCTCACAGCATTGCCGACTCGGCTTCCTCTAGGACTCATTTTTCTGTATGGCTGCCTTTGACACTACAGCGCTCTACTGTCTTTTGACTAGGCTCACGTTACACAAATAGAGCAGACCTGGAAGTGTAGAACATTTCTTTGGAAGCAATCTGCCTTAGAAGTGGGTGCAGTGATGGATAATCTTCCTGGTAGTGTCACACCTAGAGTTCCCCGAACATGAGGGCGCATTTTCTTCAGATTGGTGTTTCCATTTGCGGATCTATTTGCCACAGAACTTGGCCCCAGTTTGGTGCCATACACTTCCCCTTTCTGGTCTGGTATCAGAGTTTGCAGTATCCATTCCCACTAGTTACAGTTCTGTAGAGAACGCTAAGGAAAGGGCAAAGAGGATCGAACAGAGTTGATTCAGATTGCTCCAGATTGGGCAAGGAGGATCAGGTACACCGTTCTGTTGACACTCCCTATTCAGGAGCCCTTCATTTACCATATAGAGCAGACATACAGCCGGATGGGCAGGTCCTCTAATGCAGTCCCAAAGCACTGTGGCTGCACTTGTAGAGATTGAGCACTGCCAGTTTATCTTCCATAAGAAGTTGCTGACCTCTTGGCACCCTGGAAGCCTATTACTAAATCTATCTACACAGGCCACTGGACTGTTTGTTCAAATCTTCTAGCCCTGGCCAAAAAAGATGCTCCAGAAGACATTTGTGCTCATTTAACCAGGGCTACGGCTGCCTCCCTGGCTCTTTCCAGAGGCGTTCACTTACTGGCATTTGCCAGGCAGCTACATAGTCATTCTTGCATACTTTTGCCAAGCACCACTGCCTCATGCTAAATGTGTGTAGAGATTGGTACTCTGTCCAAATATTCAAAGATCTTGCCCCTTCCTGTCCTCTGTGTACTTGACACCTTCCAATCTAATTTCAGGGAATGGCACTCAACTGGAACCACTTTATTGCACATGGTCAATTTCAAAACTTCAGCCCATCATTCACACCTGTATATTCTCATACTCCTTGATCTCTCTGCAGCATTTTATATAGCTTATCACCCCCACACACACCTTGAAATCTACTCTTATCAACAGTAATCACTGACTCTACAGTGGCACTCACATTTCATCTGACTAACTTTTCAGTCTCCTGGTGATCCTCACAATCCTCCCTTTCACATCTGTCAGTAGGTAGGCCAAACTCCCCACATTTAACCCTGATCGAAAGGAGGATCTCTCACACTGCCTCAGTCATACATCAAAAGGATGACCATTAGCTCACACTCTGGTTGAATTTCATTCAAATCCAAATAAATTGTCAACACTCCCACACCTGCCTTTCTCCCCCTTTGCTATCCACTCAACACGCTTCCACCAACACCCTGACCACAACATCCTCTGAGTAATATCTTGGTGTACCTTTTGATTCCAAAATGTAAGTTGATTATGAAAAGGCTCACATCCATGATCCAACACTAATTCAAACACACAATTCTAGCTACAAAATGTTTACTAAAATACATTGAAGCATATCTGATCTCTCTGCCAAAACACTATTCCCTTCATTAGCCCTGTTAGCAATCTATAAGTAGGACTTACCCTATAACCTTTCACACCACTTGAAACCGGTCTAAACTATGCCACCAGAGTCAATCATCCAAAACACATATCACACTGCAGTAATCTAGGCTGCTGATGGCTGTTTTGCTGAAAAGTCTAAACCTGGTCTTCAAAGCTATGAATGGCACCACCTTGAAATAACTATTTCATACACTCAGACTAGCAATCTATGATGTTTACCAAACCCCTGGTTACTTCTACATTTTGTGAGAAAAAAAATCTAGATTTCGCTACATGTATCCAGTGAATCTGTATCTAGTGTACACTTGGACTCTCTTCCCAGCAAGTAGCACTCGATCTCAGTTCTAAACTAATTTAAAATTTACCCCAAGGAACATTACATATGCACAATTCATGTTACCCCAGTGTCCTGAAAGTAAATCCATCCATGTAATCCCGAAATAATCCATCATGTACCTACGAAAAACTATTTAAGACATAAATACCATTTGGTACTAGTCTTTAGAACTCAGAGGCATAACGCAAAATGACTCCCAGCATCACAGAAAAGGATGCGAGAGGCCTGGTAGCACTTTGCAGCTGTCAGGCTCTCATAAAAATACATAAAAACTGGAAGCATCACGGGCAGGCTAGTGGGGGAAAGCTACCGGAAAACCGGAGAGAGAAAATACATATGTAGTGCTACCACATAGACAATACAGACAGGTAGGCAGAAAGGTGTCATAAGGTTTCTGCACATACAGAGCTATGCACAGGATAATAGGACCTCGGAATATAGTGGTGAGCCAACCATAGACCTTAGCACCCAAAACCCCAACCCAACTAGCCTTAGCGTCCCATTAGCACCAATGTACCAATGATTAGACAACCCAGAACACGGTATCTCTCTCTCTCAGGACTCGCAGAGGCAAGAACACTCTTTCGTCACACTCGTACCTGTCCACAACGTGCGTAATAAGACACTGTATAGTTCAAAATGTTTATTTCAACTTACGTGCTCTAAGATACAGTTCACGTGTCAGTACTACTAGCATAATACATATGAATAATATAATCGGCATAGTTACAACTCCATAGAATACGAACGGGGAAAGCATCTCATAAAGCAGTGGATATATGTCTAACTAACATTACCACCCTCCCCGTGCTGGAAGCTAGTTTATTATACAAATAGAAGACCTCTGGGCTTTGACTAGCGAACCCCCATACCTCAGTCTCTAGATGCAAAACTACATCAGCAGACAATCACAGCTCTTCTCCCTGGAAAGGTTTTCTCCAACTGTGTCTAGAGCGGGCGAACCGCAATATTAAAAGCACACCAATTTCTCCATGGCAGCTGTACATGGTGTTATGTCTAGGTGCGAGGGACAGGCCAAATCAGCAAGAACAAGGAGATGCTGTTATTCGACCTTGTACATGTTGTGCAGTCTGAGCCCAAATCGAACAGGAGAAAAGGTGAGAGACAGAAAATGCAGACAGCGCTAAAATAACATGGCAAGAACAGAGGTCGACAGAACAACAGCTCAGAGTAACGTGTGCAAAGAAAAGCAGCATGGCAGCCAGGCCCAGGCCAACCCAGCAAGGCAGGCCAGGGCTAGGCCGCCGCAAACCACAAGACAAAGGCAGACACAGACCGGCATAGGAAATGACAGACAAACAAGCAAGTAGAGAGACAGGCATAAATACACCCAAATCTAACTGATTCCAATTTGTATTAACTGTTACATTACGGTTTGTGAAATTGTAGTAATATTTTATGCCACCGGCTTAACGTCTGGAGATAATCTGCTATTACACAGCTACTTCTTAAATATGCCTGGCCATTAAATAGCACATTTGTGGTAATCTTATCCTTCTTTTATGTTCACCTTAGAATTTAGAGTCATCCATGTTATTGGAGTTTTGTGTATGTCATTTGGAATTGTAATATGTAAGTTGGAATTCACTGATGCAGGAGCTTAGGTTTGAATACCAGCAGAAGCGGTTGGAGTTTGCCTTGGCTGGACGCCTTAGCTCTTGCACCAGTGGGTCCTTTCATGGCACTTAAATAAACCTTCTTTTTTATATAATTCAGCTGACTCCATCGCTTCTTTACAATGGCGACGAGTTGCTAGTGCCGACCCACTGTGCTTTTATTAAATTTTTGATTTTCTCTGGGAGACCTTCTTCGTGAAGACTGCCTTTCTACCACCTACGCGAGGAAAGTTTTAAAGCCACGTTCGTGACACCTGAGGATTACATCGGCAGTGCTTATGTTTGGTTTCTTTTAAAAAATTCAAGGTACTGTACAATTTACAAAATTTACCGTTTGACTGGAGCCGTTGTTTGATCGTGAGCCAGCACGCGCTGAGGAATTGGCATGCACTGAGGATCAGGCACGCGAGCATTCCTGTGTTCTCGTCATCCTCCTTGTGTCCTCCTGTGACATGTCTTCTTGCCTTACGTCGACCGTTGCTTGGATACACTGTGCTAAGACTAGCACGTACTCTCCACGTTACCTACGTCATTGGCGGCCATCTTGGGTGTACGTTTTCAGCACGTTTTTGACGTTACGTGGCGGCCATATTTCTTCAGCATTCAAGTGTGTTTATTTCACACGCGGACTGCTTCTGTCATAGCAAGTCCTGTCCTGTTGTGGTTCCGTGTGCGTCTCTTCAGTCTTCCGGAGGATTTACGCGGATTCAGTGATTCGCACACTTCTCTTCAAGATTTTGTTTTGCTGGGTAATTTATTTAATTTTCTTTTCAGATTGTGTATCACAGTGATGCACACACTTACCTTGCTTTTACTTCAAAGTTTTCCAACAGTGATATGCACACTCTTTAGAAACATTCTCATCGTGCATATTTTAAGCAATTATTATTCAGCAGTGATATGCACACTTATAACTGATATAATTATTGCGTTTTTTGTTATCATATTCTTACCTGCTGTATTGTGCATTACTTGTTATTACGTTTTGGTTCCTCACTAGCTGAGTTTTCGTTTCTTTTTTTTTTTTCTGTCACTTCATTTCAATATGGCAGCTTCTCAAATTTGCAACCAACCTGCTATCTTCTTGCAAATTCCAGGTAAACCAAAGTTGCGTTGGAAAAAATTGTTTGAAACCTTCGAGAATTACATTGTAGCTATTGATGGCACTAAATTTTCACCTGACAGGAAGAAAGCTATTTTATTTAGTTTCCTTGGCACTGCAGCTATAGAAATATTTCAGAATCTCGTACCTATAGCACCGCCTAGCAGTGAAGGAGACGGAATGTCTTCAAGGAAGCAGTTGCGAGGTTAGAGAAACAGTTTGAGGATCAACCGAATGTATTAATAGAAAGACGTACTTTTCATAAAAGGAAGCAACTTGTTGATGAGATTATTGAAGAGTATGTTGCAGCTCTTAGAGTATTGGCTGCGAATTGTGAGTTTGGATCAAATGTTGATTTCTGCATTAGAGATCAGTTTGTTTTTAATTGTGAGTCAAAAAAAGTACAAGAAAAACTTCGCTTGTCGTAACCCCACCTTAGCTGAAGTCTTGGATTTAGCAAAAGGGATTGAAAGATCCATTCAGTCTGCTAAGGTTATCACATCTGAAGAAAGTAAAAATGCTGTTTCTCCAGTTTGTTCTATACAGTCATCCAGTAGGAGTATGGTTAAAACAGGAATAGCCAGAGACATTAAGCCTAGTTGTTATAGATGTGGCTCCAAATTTCATTTGGCTAATTATCCTGACTGTCCTGCAATAAGAAAGAAATGTCTCAAGTGTGGCAGGTTTGGTCACTTTCAGACTGTGTGCAGCGCACCAAAGAAAACTTATAATACTACTGTTAGTAATATTTCTAATGTTGAGCATGATACTGTAAATATTATTTCTAATGTTGAGCATGATGTACAAAATCTACTACTTACCGTTTATGACTGAGTTTTATAACACTGTCAATAATCTTGCTCTTCCTTTTAAAGCGCCTTTAGGCTTTGTTCTCATTGGTGATGTTACTCGTGAGGCCATGGCAGATTCAGGCTCGCCCATTACAATTTTATCAGATACATTTTTCAAGGATAATTGGGTTGATGTCAAACTCAGAGAAACTGATGTTAATCCGAAGGCGTTTGGTAATTTTGATATTCGTATGCTGGGTTTCTTTGAAGACACTCTAGAATTTAAAGGACGTAAAGTTGTTACCAAGATTTATGTTGCTATTGATGGCAAAAATATAGTAGGGTGGTATGATTTGGGAAAGTTGGGCGTTATTTTATGCCCAGGCTCAGATTGTCCCATCCAATTAAGGGATGTTGTAGTCAAGAGTGTCTCTGTTAACCAATCTTCTGTAGATGCTATCCTTGATAGGTACCAAACTGTTTTTCATGACAAAGTTGGACAAGTAAAAGGTTTCGCACACAAAATCAAACTAAAAAAAGGGGCGGTACCTATACAACACAAAGTGCGCATGGTTCCTTTGGGAGTACGTCAGAAATTAAAATCTCATTTGGATGCTCTATGTTCCGATGGCATCATTGAATCCACCGACAGTTCAGAGTGGGTTTGAGATTGTGTGTGGACCTTAGATCTTTGAACAAAAACATTGTGGTTGATACTTACCCCTTGCCCAGGATACAGGAACTGTTGACAGCTGTGAATGGTGCAAAATATTTTTCAGTAATTGATCTGAAAACTGCTTACCACCAAGTAGTCCTTGACGACACTTCTAAAGATTTAACTGCGTTTATCACTCCATTTGGTCTTTACAGATTTTTAAGAATGCAGTTTGGGCTGGCCTCAGCGGCCAGCGTGTTTCAGAAATTAATTGAGAATTTATTTCAGGGTTTGAGTGGTGTGCAAGCCTTTCAGGATGACATTAATTTTCGCTAACACCTGTGATCAACATAACATCATTTTGGATACTGTTTTAAAATTTTTAGATAGTAAAGGAATGACCGTAAGCAAAGACAAATGCAAGTTTCTAGTTAACGAAATTGATGACTTAGGTCATAGAATCACTTGTGATGGCATATTTCCCAAGGAAGATCTTATTAACACCTTGGAAAAAGCTAGTAAACCTCAGGATAAGGACTCATTACGCTCTTTTCTTGGCCTAGGCGAATATTATGCCAGGTTTGTGAAGGGCTATGCTCTTGTTGTAGAACCTCTTAGACAACTTTAAAAAAAGAAGGTTCTCCATATACATGGACTGCTATTCATGATGAGGCTTTTAACAATGTCAAAAAACTTATAGCCAAGGCTCCTGGTCTCAATACCTTCGACCCTGAAGGCAAATCCTATGTCACGGTTGATGCCAGTGCTATTGGTTTAGGTGCTGTGTTTACTCAAATGGTGGAGGGAAAAGAAAGTTGTTTCCTTCATCTCCAGGGGCATTTGTGGTGTGGAGAAACATTATAGCACCATAGAAAAAGAAGCCTTGGCTTGCGTGTGGGGAGTAGAAAAACTAAAAAACTTCTTATGGGGGCGGCCTTTCATCTTAGTTACTGATCACAAGCCACTTGTATACATGATGGATGGTGTTAGGAGTGGTAATGCTTCGTCCAGACTGGTAAGGCTCATTGCCAGGTTACAGGAGTTCAATTTTGAAATTCAGCACATCCCTGGTGGGAAAGATTTCACTGCTGATTGTTTATCTAGACTTCCGCCTGTTGAAGAATGTGAGGGAGAAATCACTGATCAGCATGAGTGTGTGGTGGCCATGATGGATGCTGTAAATTTGTGTAGTTCTGCCATTTCTGAAAAGGAGTGGAATGACTGTGTGGCTATTGACACTGTTTTGTCCAAAGTGAAACATTTTGTAGCTAATGGTTGGCAGCCTTGCAGGAATCTAGAACCCTCTCTTCGGAATTTTGAACAAGTTGCCAATGAACTCAGCATTGAAAATGGCATTTTATTGAGGCATGATTTATTTGTGCCACCGGTGGGTGTCAGAAGTAAACTTATCCAGTTGGCTCATTCTGGGCATCCAGGTGTGTCTGGAACAAAAAAAAATGCTCAAACTTCACTATTGGTGGCCGGGAATGGATGCTTGTGTTGAGCAGTTTGTGGATAACTGTGGTGTGTGCGTAAAATCTGACAAACATTGGAAGGTTTCCACTGAACCTTAGTCTGTTCGGGATGCTCCTATGGGACCTTGGGAGAAAGTTTCCATTGATTTTTCAGGTCCATATGAATTTTTGGGCAGGGAAAGGAGATTCTTGATTGTTCTCATTGACAACTTTTCCAAATGGATCTATTACACCTTCGTGGAACATCCTGTCACTGATGAAGTTATATTGTTTTTAGAACATATATTCAGGATTGAGGGTGCGCCTGTTATTCTTATGTCAGACAACGGTGTGCAATTTGTGTCTACCAAGATGTTAAATTTCTTAAGTAGATTTGGTGTGCGTTCTGAGAGAGCACCGTTATATTGTCCCAGGGCCAATGGTCAAGTGGAAAGGGCCAACAGGTTCATAAAATAAGGTATTCAAACTGCTTTGGAGAGCAACCCTGATGTTTTGGAATTTTTAAAAGAAAAGGTTTGGAGTTATCACATTACTCCAAATGCTTGCACGGGTGTGTCTCCATATTTTTTGATGAGAGGAAGACAGGTCAAGTCTTTATTGACACCTCTTTTCAGGAAAAATATTGAGGGTGACACCTTGGAGTCTTGTATTGCCAAAGCTAGGAGTAATATAACAGATTCTCACATTTGTGGGAAGTTTTATCACGACATGTCACAAGGCTAGAAGTAAAAATGTGGAAATTGGTAATTGGGTACGTATCATCAATCCTTCTTTGACCCGTAAGGGTTCATCAAAGTTCACTATTCCTTTCAAAGTGGAAAGGGTGACTGATTCTGCTGTTTTGCTAAAGAACAAGGGTTGGTGGAACAAAAGTTCTATTGTAGTTCTCAAACCAGGGCAGGAAAGTTTTTTTGAAAAGGTTGAAGATGCGGATGTGTGGTTTGATGAGAATTCTACTGGATGTGTTCCTGCTCAAGGTTTCACTGGGGATGGAAATATCACCATTCCTTATGCACACTGTTAGAAATGGGATCTCTGGTTGGCTAAGGCTTGCGCCAAAGCCAGGCAGAGACCACCACTCTAGGCAGGGCAAGGGAGTTACACGCCGAAGATAACCCCTGCTCATCCCCTTGGTAGCTTGGCACGAGCAGTCAGGCCTATCCCGGAGGCAATGTGTAAAGCGTTTGCGCAACCCCACACACAGCAACATCATACTAGGCACGCCACAAAAGGAACTCCACACAAGGTTATATATAAAAATAGCCTTTGTATTGTCATAAACACATTAGAATAGTAATCACACAATATACACTGTGCCAACTGGCACTAGGCAATATTTACAGGGGGATTATATACACATGACAGGGCCAATTGGGCCACTGTCAGAACCATCACAAAGTAAAGATAGTAAATGTAGAACCAAATCATAAACTTAGAACACAACCAGTAATTACTGGCAAACACTGTACTCAGCACTATCCTGGAACATAAATCATATTATTCAATCCGCATCACATTAGGCGTGAAATGCATTCTGCGCCAACCTCATAAGCATAAACCACAGTATGCAAAACCTCATAACAAACCACAGTAGAGGCATAAATCAGGTGCATGAATAACAGTACATGAATCACATTTCCTGCGCACCACATAAATCACTTTAGGGCCTGGCGCCCTATCAACCTCACAGTCCCCCAGGCCAACTGGCCTTCTCAGAGGGCTCAAATGCCCTATGTCCATAATGTCAGGGCTTGGGCTGCCAATGCAGCAGAATTCACAAGTGCGCAATTGCGCAGACCTAAACGTTGCAGCTGTCACTAATTGCTGTACAGCTGGGAAACTGGGGGCACTGGCACTCACTGTGCCCTCTAAACAAATGTGCCCAATCGTTGCAGCTGCCCGCTCTGGTGCGGCGCAGCTGGGTATAACAAAGAGGCCCTGCTCTGGTGCTCTCTAAACGAATCTGTGCAACGTTGCAACTGCCCTCTATCAGGCGGGGCAGCTGTGGGAAATGGCCTGAGCCCCACTCTGGGACTCGTAACACAAGGATTGCCCTCAAAAATGAACTGAGCACTGGCACTAATAGTGCCTGGGAGAGCCCCGATCACCGGGCTCCTCCGGGTGCCGTGAATAAGAAAATGCCCCCTTCGTTGGAGCGGCCCGCTCTCCTGCGGGCCCGCTCATAAACTAGGCACTGGCAATGTGCCAACCTGAAGCCCCACTCACCGGGCTGTTGTGGGCCTCTGGTCTCCTCCGGTGCAGGCGCCGGTGGTGGAAGGGCAGAAAGAAGAACCGAGCAGCAGGGCACGGAGCGAAGCCTCCGGACTCCCGATGCCTCCGCTTTGCTCCCTGTGAGGCGGGGGCTGGATCCGGAGCGAAGTCTCCGGCGGCTTCGTTCCCCAGAGGCGGACTTCACGGGAACAGCCGCAGACGCCACGCGGGGCTCTCCTACTCGTCGGGGAGCCCCGCCCACAGTCAGGCACGGCCGCCTGGCTTCCGGGTCGCATTCCCGGTGCGGCACTCCTCTTCGTCAGTAACAATGCGGGGTGGGCTCCCGCTTTAGAGAAACACTGATGCGGGGTGGGCACCCGCTCAAAAATAAATCACAGAAGCGGGGTGGGCCCCCGCTGTAATCCGCAGCATAAAGCGGGGTGGGCACCCGCTGTAAATAACAGCATAGAGCGGGGTGGGCTCCCGCTCTCCTTTGGAAAAACGCAGGGTGGGCTCCCGCTCGGTTTCACGGCAGGGTGGGGGAATCCCCACGCCAGGATTCCCTTGAGTTGATGAGCAGCTCAGCGCTGCAGGGCCCACACGCTCCTCTCTACTGGGGAAATTATAGCACAGCGCTCTCCTTCAGGATAATTAAAATAAAAGCGCTCACAGGGCGCAAGAGGTCCCAAAAAGTCCTTAGGGATCAAGGGGGCAATGCTGGGCCCAACCCTCATGGCGGTTCCTCCTGGGCCCCAGCAGCAGCACGCCCCAGCAAGGTCAGGAACAGCACCAGCACAGGACCAACATCATGGGGTCACAGCCCCTATATTTATACTAAGCATTCCTTTGTCTGCAGTGCAGGGCATGGGGGAACCAGATGCAACTGGTTCAGGGGGGATTTGGAGCACTTTGTTTTCCAAGCTCCTCTTCCCCTTTGTCAGGTGGGGGCTAGGTGATCAGACACCACAGGGGGCGGAGCCAGCATTGTACAGGCTGGGCACAGTCCTATTCAGGGTCAGGGGATTACTCCTCCCACTACTCCCAAGGCAGATGTCCCATTCAGCCTAGCGCTGACTCACCCTGCCCCTCCTGGAGCCACACACACCTCCCAGCCCCTGTCACTCACAAGCCAGACATGCAATTCACATCAGGCAGGCAGACACATAGCACACAGAAATGCCAACTTCTAAAAGTGGCATTTCTCAACCAGTCATCATAAATCTGCGCACACCATTGCGCAGCATTTATTCTTACAATTTCATACATACTAAACTCGACCACGCTGCTCCTCCCATCCCAGGAATGATCACAGACACACTTTATCAGGGAATCCCCAATGCATTCCTATGGGAGGGCAGGGCAACCTTACCAAATGTCCACAGAGAGAGCACGCACTTTACACTGGACCACAGTGCTAAAGTGCCCAGAGGCCTAAAACCACAACCATGTCAGAGAAAAAGGCAAAAGGTTTAGGGGTGAACCTGCCAAAGGGCCAAGTCCAACACACACCAAAGTGTTGACTCCTCTGTTGAGGATAATCTTGTGTTGCAAAAAAGAAGCACCAGGATACCAAAGAAGTTTGATGATTATATTTTGGAATAATTTATTTTTATTTTTTTTGTTTTGTTAAAGGATACATGTGGTAATCTTATCCTTCTTTTATGTTGACCTTAGAATTTAGAGTCATCCATGTTATTGGAGTTTTGTGTATGTCATTTGGAATTGTAATATGTAAGTTGGAATTCACTGATGCTGGAGCTTAGGTTTGAATACCAGCAGAAGCGGTTGGAGTTTGCCATGGCTGGACGCCTTAGCTCTTGCACCAGTGGGTCCTTTCATGGCACTTAAATAAACCTTCTTTTTTATATAATTCAGCTGACTCCATCGCTTCTTTACAACATTGTTCCCCTACTGGAGGATGGTTAAAGATTGGTAATCATCTGACATATGCTTACTGGGAAAACACACTGACCTTATAAAACATTCCACTGAAATTGAAGTGCCACAAGATAACTCACAAAAAGTAGGCAGGAATCTTATTGCTCAGTTATATATAGTCTGAGAATGTGCTTCAGTTAGGTTTTCTTTTGTACAATAGAATGTCGCCTGTCTGATAGAAGAGACCATCGAGGGTATGCAAGGAACAGCATCATTATGAAAGCGTATCAAAAAGCCCCCTAGATGAGTGATTCTTAATCGGGTGGCTGTGGACTCCTGGGGGTCCATGAAGCATACTCAGGGGGTACACAATTGTGTAGAAAATCAAATATTAGCAAATTACTCATTTTTTTAAGTATAAAAAATGTAGTAAACATGAAACATTTAAAACACTGTAAATGTGTGGGAAATTGAAATGGGAAGCTAAAAATGAAGTTGGTATCCTTCGCTTGATTCATGGAAGGAGTGCAAATACAGCAAACTTAATACTACATAGCTAACTGGTGGCCCAACCTGAAACATTGACAAAAACAGCATGAATTAGAAGCGAAAAAGACAAAGTGAAACGCCAAAGTCTAGCCTGTAGCTTCGTTTTTGTAGGATTTTTTTTTTTAAAGCATCAAATTTCCCATTAAAACGCAAATAGTATTTTGTAGGAAAGTGGATTATGTGGTGTGGTTGTGTGGCCTCACCATGTATTAATGCCACAATCCCGGTCTGGTCCAGTTACGTTCCTTTCATAAAACCTTTAGCTAAGCCCTGGGTAGCTGTGGCACAGAGCAGTCAGTCTTTATCATAGGAATAAGTGGAAAGCATTTACAAGTACCAAAGTAGTTATTAAGTAAGGAACACAACACAAAAATCCGACACCAATTTATAAAAATAGAGTGCATTGTGATCTTAAATTAGACACCAAAACTACAACAAAAATGGGCAAAGTCAATAGGTGTCGCTGATGCAAAATCTATTTTCTTTGTCCATTTTTTTAATGTTGCACAGTAGTGTGAGATGCTGTTCTACATAGCTTAAAGTGGAAAAAAGGGGGGGGGAAAAAAGCGATAAAACGTGACCAAACCACGTCATAGCATTTTGTTCTTTACTTTAAGGTATGCACGTACAAACAATTTATTTGGTCTTTTTCTATACTTAATAAGCAGTTTATATTCTTAAACAAATGCCCATTGCAGTTACCAGTGTGTCAAAGTGTAGCTAGCTGGAACAATGAGCATGGAGAGTGTTGGAACCGGGGTTACCGAGTCCGACACGGTAGCATGGCGTGAAGCGGGAAAGGCACGCGAAGGCAATGTGTAAGGCAGTTGTGCAGCACACTCACTTTGACTCACAAATGCGAACGCAATAACAAGGAACTTCTGACAAGAAACTTACAACTAGAAGCACCTAAGAAGCAACCAAGCTGAAGCAGTCGCAAGACCCCTTAACTTGAGGAGGTCTGTCCGTCCAGCAAGGCCTAAAGCCTAAAACTGCCCAACTGGGGATCACCAGGTAAAGCGCCGTACCCTGAAGCGCTAAACCTTCACCCCCCTATTCACCTTTGCCTGTTGCTGGGCTGCCCCCAAGTACTTTGCCAGTCAGCCCTGCCCACAGGCTGCTGGTGCACCATGTGTGCTGTTGTCCCTCAGGTCACTGACCTTATGATGAAGATCACTGCCGCGGCCGCCTGAGAGGAGAAACCGTGTGGTGAAGTGCGCCGTCGCGCCCTCATCAAAGGAAGCGCTGAGGTGGAGGAAGCCCCTCAGGTGTGTGAGGTGAGGAGCGCCGTCCGCGCCCTCACCGAAGCCTCCAGGGGCCCTCATCGCCGCCGTCGCGGCCAAGGAGTCGTGCCTGCCGCCATCGCGGCCAAAGAATTGTGCCTGCCGCCGTCGCGGCCAAAGAATTGCCCCCGCCGCCGTCGCGGCCCAAGAATTGCCCCCGCCGCCGTCGCGGCCCAAGAATTGCCCCCGCCGCCGTAGCGGCCCAAGAATTGTTCCTGCCGCAGTCGCGGCCAAAGAATTGCCCCCGCCGCCGAAGCGGCCGAAGAATCGTCGCCACCGCCGAAGCGGCCCAAGAAATTTCCACCGCCGAAGCGGCGCAAGAAATTGCCACCGCCGCCGAAGCGGCCCAAGAAATCGCTAACGCGATCTTCAGCGAGGCCTCCCGGCCCCGCAGACACCGTTGCCGAGCAACCAGGGGTCGCTCGGCGTGACCCGGGAAGGCCGCGCACCGATTGGGCGCCGGCTCCCGGTCCCGCCCAGCGCCGAAGGAAGCCCGGGAAGAGCCCCGGCAGTGCAGAAGGAGACGGGGAGCCGGCCGGAGAGGACTGCCGGCTCCCGCTCCCTTCCCCCAGCAGCCCTGAGCCCACCTGCACTTACCCTGAGCACGGGGGCCGGAGGAGGGTGATCCCGGCCCCCGCAACGAGCCGCATTCATAATCCCTGATCCCGGGGACCGGAGTAAGGCATACCGGCCCCCGCAACGACCCGCAACACCGGCCAGAAGGCCGAGACACCCCCGACCGGGCCCCGCCCAACAGAACACGGGCCAGCCCGGATGAACGCCAGTCGCCCTGAAGCGCGACCAACGACCACACCACAGGTGAGCCCTGGAGGCCCCTAGGGCCCATAAGACGCCACTGGGGGCCGGGGGCCACTATTAACCCTTACTATTATAGTCCTACGAGGCGAGGCCCCAGAGAGCAGTGGGCCTGGCCTGAATTAACCCCCAAGGAACCTAGAAGCCCCAGAATACAGGACATGTTGAGGGATTCCCCACATAGTTCATTCATGTATTGATGATGCCCACAGTATGTAATGATTTATGCCAATGCCCATTATAATTACTGCCTAGGCCATGGTTTTAGCTGTTAAGTCTTTACCACAAGGGGAAAGTGTTTAATGGAGTTGAGCTGAAGTGTACACCGCCAAGAGTTGAAGTATTTTATGTTACAGGTGTACTGGAGTTGCGACGCCCACTGTATTGAATGTGGGTGCGCCTAGATTAATGCAGGCCTATTTAAATGTAACGTGAAAAGCCTTCTTTTAAATAATTGGATATGCTAAAGTAAACTGTATGTTTAGGCCTATGTTTTATTAACGTACCTTAAGATCATTATTAAGTGCTACATGTAGGAGATAATTCCTGCGGCCTCTTAGTGGCCTACAATGTTGAAGAGCTATGCAGCTTTATTTAAAATGTGCACCAGTTGAGTAATATATTGAATTTGAATGTAGATCTGAATTAACCTGCCTTATCTGATGCCAACTTAATTTATTTATAAAAGATGTTGATTTTAAATACAAAAGCCTGGTGTGGTGTCATGTTATTGCGTTCGCATTTGTGAGTCAACGTGAGAGTGTGCTGCACAACTGCCTTACACATTGCCTTCGCGTGCCTTTCCCGCTTCACGCCATGCTACCGTGTCGGACTCGGTAACCCCGGTTCCAACAGAGAGGCTGTGGCGTTATGGTCAGAGCTGCTGACTTTGGAGATGGGGAACAGGATTAGAGTCTCGGCGCCCGCTCAACATCCTGTGATTCTGGGCAAAATAATTAATCTCCCCGGGCCACCCTATGGTCCAAGAACTTCAGGGGTCACCTGCAGTCTCAGGACTGGTTCTTCCACAATGCACTCAGGTAGTCCTGTTCAAGTCTGGTCAACTGGTCTCCCTGTTACAGCATGTCCAGAGGTTGCTTACAGGCAAGCAATTATTTTCTTTCTGGGAACTAGGGTCCCCTTAAATGACAGCTATGGGTCCCACTGGCTTGGAGACACCTCGAAAGGTCAGGACTCTATTGCCTAGCGGGCACTATGGCATCCAGCAGTGGGTAGGTGTTCCTGTGCAGCTGGGCTCTCGAGAAGTGCAGGGTTCCTTAGTTTTTGATGATGAATATTAACAGGAAGCTTGCCAACTAGCCTTTGGAGCCATCTCTGCCATTCTGGCAGAAGTGTAGCTTTTTTCCATGAGGGACCTCAGCAGGCAAAGTCCTCTTTGCAGATCCCTAGGGTACAGCAGTTGCAGTCTTGTCTTTGGTGCAGCCTCTGTCGCTGGGTCCAAGGAGCAAAAAGACAGTCTACATTCCAGCCCAATAGCGATCCGACTGTGGGCTAGGTTTGCCACTTTTATGCCATCTTCTCGTTTGTGGGAGGGGAGAACTCACTAGCCAATCAGCTCCCATGATGCAACCCTTCCCAATTTATATCACTTCCTGGGGGTATGTCCACCAAACAATGATAGAATCCAGCTCTCTACCCAAATTTAGATGGTGCAGGCCTTCCTCCCTTGTGAGGAGCCCTAGGCACACCCCTGGGCTGTACACAGCATAATTAGCCACTTCTACTGGAAAACTGGTTCTGCAACTGGTTGTCCCCCTCTGGAGGAGATGCTAGCCGGTCTGCCAACACAAAGGAGCGGGTAGGCGACGGTGTGATTGCCATTTGCTTTACTGAGGTGGTAGCCTCTTTGAAGTTGGGCCATCTGTGGCCACCGCACAGTAATCATCCTGCTGGAGGAGGTCACACCTACACCAGTAATTCACTTTGTTCCCTGTTCCTGGGAGCACTTTACACTTCCTAGCAGGGGTAGTATGTTGTCTCGGGTGACAACTGCTGAAGATAAACGAAAGTCTACAGGAGGTTGGGGCAACAAGGTGGGGACTTTCTAAAGTCACCTTTCTATTAAAAGTTACCTTAAACCCGATCTCAGCAATGAGTTGGGTTTAATGTAATGATTAATTAGATACCTTGCAGTAATATTTTGGTGGTCCCAAATGGAAGTCAGCTAGCTAGTGAAACTCCATGTTAGCCAATGGGAACACAGGCCGTGCTACTGCAAAAACAACAATTGCCGGTTTTCACTGTCAAGGCATGTTGAACATAAAATGAACATGCCCTTCTTTTAAATATTGAGCACTCTGCTACCAAGGCCTTTTCTATGGGTGACATACTAATATTAAAGAAAATCGGCAAAACCAATAGTTTGGCAGCCAATGCAAGACTTAAGCTCTGGCTTTGAAAATGTTTATTGTATCAGGGATTTTGTAATTGTAAAACTTTAATGTTGGGGCGGGCTGCTGCAACCTCATGAATATAACAAAAAAAAAAAAAAAAGACTTTAAACCAATATATAGATTTGGTCTCAAAAGCGCACTGTTAGAAATGGGGGTCTCTAGTTGGCAGAGGTAGGTACCTTTGACCAAGTAGGGTCCCTTGCTTCTAGTCAGGGTAAGGGGGCTACACTCCTAAAATAACCCCTGCTCACCCCCTTGGCATTTGTGAACACATACAGTAATACAGTGAAAACACTACAAATGGACACCACACCAGTTTAGAAAAATAAGTAATCTTTACTAGACTTAACACAAGACCAAACGACAAAAATCCACAATACTGTAATCAAAAATGAGATTTAAAAATGGTAGTAATAGTTCAGTTCAATGCAGATGGTAAATGCGACACTTTACTCTCAAAGTGCCTTGGATGCGTAACACAAAACAAACAAAAGGGTCGCAGGGAAGGTGATGCGTTGGTTCCTTACTGCAGCGCAGGGTAGGTGATGCGTCGGTTCCTTACCGGAGAGGAGGTGATGCGTCGGTTTCTTACTGTGATCCGGTACGATGCGACAAGATGGCGCCTCGATGCGATGCGACGATCCGGTGCGATGCGACAAAATGGCGTCTTTGATGCGATGCGTGCATGCCAGACGGCCGTGCGGCGAACTCGGTATACTCTTGAGCCGCGATAGGCCCTGCGACACGCTTCTCCGGTGATGCGACGGCAACCTCTGCGGCGGTGACACGCTTCTCCGGTGATGCGACACGCTTCATTGGTGATGCGACGGCGAACAGCTGCGGCGGCGACACGCTTCTTCGGCAATGCGACGTCAACTGCTACGGCGGCGACACGCTTCTCCCTCATTGCGTCACGCTTCCAGCTCCCAGCGACACGCAGTCTCCAGAGGGCCCAAAACAAAAGCAGGCACCTCACTGCAGGTAGAATTCCCAGCAAGGAAATTCAGGGGGAGCTGGTGGTGAAGTCTTTGTGTCCCTGAGACTTCAGAACAGAAGGCAAGCTCAGCTTCAAGCCCTTGGAGATCTTTTCTTCAAGCAGGTGACAAAGCAAACAGCAAAGTCCTTCTTCTCCTTTCCTTGGCAGCAAGCAGCCACTGTAGGCCAACCCCAGACAGCAAACAGCACAGGGGCAGTATTCCTCCTTCCGCTTATCCGGCTCTTCTCCTTGGCAAAGGTTCCTCTTGATTTCCCAGAAGTGATCTAAAGTTCTGGGGTCTGGGTCCCCCTTTTTATACACACAAATCCTTTGTCTCTGAAGGCAGAGAGTGTCTGTACCCAGCCAAAACCAGTTCTGTCCTCCCTGGTGCAGCTTCCTGGCAGGAGGTGGAGACAGCATTGTTGAAAGCAGACCTGGCCCAGGTAGCTGAAAGGAAAACTCCTCCCCCTACTCTTTATTCAGCCCAGCCCTGACCCATCAGACTGCTGGAGCCAAGGCCCTCTCCAGCCCCCTGTCACTCACAAACCAGACATGGAATACACAAACCTAGCAGAGGCATGCTGGATGGTTAGGCAAGAAAATACCTACTTTCTAAAAGTGGTATTTTCAAACACAGAATGTAAAAATCACCTACACTAAAAGATGTATTTTAACATTCTGAGCTCAGGCATACTAAACTTTATTTTCCTATCTTGTTCCTAGGGTCAATTATGATTATAAGATGTTATAATCAAACTGCCCATTCTGGCCTATGGGAACAGATAGCCCTGCAATAGTGAAAAACGAAATTGGCTGTAATTCATTATTAGGACATGCCACACACATCAGGGCATGTCCTACCTTTTACATACAATGCACCCTGCCCTTGGCCCTACCTTAGGGGTGACATATGTAGAAAAGGGAAGGTTTAGGGACTGGCAAGGGTATGCACTTGCCAAGTCGACATGGCAGCCCCGGACTGCACACAGGCTCTGCAATGGCAGGCCTGAGTCACATTTTACAAGCTGCTTCTGTGGGTGGCACAACCAGTGCTGCAAGCCCACCAGCAGCATTTGATTTACAGCCCTGGGCACACATGGTGCACTGTACTAGGGACAAGTAAATCAAATAACCAATCATGGAATCACTAATCCATACAACCATTTACAATAGGGAGCACTTGCACTTTGGCACTGAATAGCAGTGGCAAAGTGCCCAAAGCATCTAGACCAGCAAAAACATAGGAGGCAACAGCAAAAAATGGAAGGGAGACCCACGCCAATGGTGCCAGGTCTAACACGTACATTGCTAGAGTAGCTCTAAAAAAGTGCTAAAAAATAAAGGAAGTAAAAAGACCCAGCATACGGCCATAACACCCTGAAAGCACCTGATCTCGTCTGATCTCAGAGGTTAATTAGGGTCAGGACTGGTTAGTATCTAGAAGACTCAGCTCATTTTTGCAAAGTACCTCATTTACCAGGCCATCTCAAGTGAAAGGACGTTACGTACACTGAACTACAAAGACATCCACAAAGTACTGAGGATCGATGAATGTGTTTTTGCCAACAGCTGCCTCTTTGAATAGAGAACCTGTGCCAATACAGAAGTTAGAAATGCAAGCATGAGAAAAAGACTTAATTTCCTGCACTCATAACGGGAGTATGGCACAAAAGTGCGTCTCAGGCCAGCTCCTATGGTATCACAGCACAACAGGGTAGAGAAGAAGCAATGAGTGAATGCTGCAGAACTAAAAAGGATGGTGAAGCATTCACCAAGTGATGTGAACCTAGTTATGAAAAACACAACCCCACCCCGAGAAAAAAAAAAAAAAAAAAAGGCAAATTTTGCTGCAACCCCCACAAGATCTCAGCAAAAAAGAAAAAAAAGAAAAAGAGGCGGCTTCCAATATGTACATATAAATATATATAAATAAACACACACATATATATGGAGTTGGGGGCATCAGTAGGGCACCCCACCCCAGTCCATTCAGGGCCCCCATCCCCCGGGGCTGGATATATTTAAGTGGAGAGGGACATGGGTCCCCTCCTCCCCCCACCCCTGAGCAGTTTTTGGCCCCAGGGATCTCAACCCCTGGGGCGGATCACTTGCTGTGTCCTGGGGTGCCCACACCGGGGGACACAGTGGTTTCCCTGCCCCTACTGGTTCAGGCATGGAAACTTGTTTGCTCCAGTCTGGCGGGAGCATTTTCAAATCTCCCACCACACTAGAGCACTCACAAAGTCTGCTTCCAGAAGGCGGGAGCTTTAAAAATGCTCCCACCGTCTGGGAGCAGACTTGAAATCGGCTCCTGCCAAGAGGAAGCTGGCTCCCACACCATGCGGGGAGTTGGCTGGGGATGCAAGGGCCCTCAACATGTGCTTCGTGGGTGCCCTGCAGCCAACCCCACGCTGCATGGGACAAAAGGATGCATGCAGCTTGCTGCCTCCAGGTGGGTTGGCCACAGGCCAGGCCCTGTTGCCAACCTCCTGCTGTGCAGGGCTAAAGTGCACAACGTGGGGTAGAGTGTCTGTGGTGGGTTTGCTGCAGGGCCGGGCCAAAGGTTAAAGTAATTGTATAATTCGGTGAGAATGTCAGTGGCAACATTAACGTTTCAAACTTTTTAAAAAAAACACAAGAATTCACCAGCTATATTTAGCAGAGCTAACTAACTTTTGCCCCCGCCATGCACTGCTTATGACCTCACATATTGCATCACTCATGACATGTTCTATGACATCACTGACAAAATCATCCAAATTTCTTTTGCACCCATTGCTCTATAAGCTGGTATGTATTAGAGCTATGAAATTAAGCACAAAATAGCTCAGAATAATATGAAGCATCATCAATGTCATTGAACGTACAACTTCCTTAGGTGTAACAAGCATGTGTTATGTGCAACATTGACCCTTCATGGGTAGTCTAGTTCACATTATCAACCACAGATATATGGGAAACCCTCTTTGCACACAGTGTTCAATATGTATACAACTTTTCAGGGAAAGCCAAGTTCCTCATGATACTCAACATCTGCTCCAAAACAAGTGCCCTACTGCGGACAGCTGTTATCTGTATTAAACCCTTCAGTCACCAAACCTACATTGAGAAATGAAATTGACAGGAGTAGAACAGTGGATACTGTAAACAGTGTTTACTCTATGGAGAGAGTTTACTCTGTACCACTCCTTGAACAGAGAAATTCATGAGAAATACACCACAGGGAATTAAAAAGTATCTACCAAGAGCAATGTACACTCCATGCAAAACTTGTCAAAAAAGACTATTCGCTTAAAATAACCAAGGAATGAAGGTGTTAAAGATCATACTGCCTTCAGCCTCTACTATTGTTAAATCTTTACAGATAAGCCAGCAAAAGATGCACATGTGCATATTTAGTACCTGGTTCATACAGTCTATGTTATGTAGAAATTGTCATCCTGAGACAATTCCGTCTAATAACTCAAGCTTGCTACAACACTTCGCATCTACTACGTACAATCTTTCCCCTGTTGGAACCTTTCTGCTGAACTAAAAATCTTGTGTGGAACATTATGGACACAAGTCGTCAACTGTCATCTGCACACAGAGGTACTATTCAATTTAAAGATTTAACTTGTCAATACCTCTACATACCTTTGATGCATTAGAAGCACATGGGTTTTGTAAAAACGTACACCCAGGCTGTACAAAATAAGGTAGAAAAGTAATATGGTAGTTACCAGCCACTATGTAAACTATAAAACAAACAAACACTCATTTGATGCCATTAGTAATGCTGTTTGAGAGGTCATCAGTGACGTCATAAATGATTTAATGAGCGATGTAATGTGGGGGGTCATTAGCAGTGCGAGGGCGCAAGTTAGTTAGCTCTGCTAACTATAACTGGTCAATTTCTGTGGTTTTGAGTTCAAAATGTTAATGTCACCGACATTTACCCAAACCTTTTTTTGGTGTCTCTATAAAGAAAATAGAAATAAAATGTTTAAAAATAATAAAAAGGTCTAGGCTAACGCCACACTTAACACGCCAATAGGTCTCGCCTATTGGCTTTGCCAATACCTTTTTGCAATACTGTGCAGCATAAGCAAAAAAAAAAAATAGTTATTGCCGATGCCGAACCAAAAACAACTTTAAAAAAGCAGTGATGAATAAGCATGCATCATCCCATCAGAGAAAGTGTGCATCATGGTGGCATCAGTATTACCATGCACATGATTCACAAAAAAAGCAACTATAAACCCCGGACGTTATCCACTGCTAGCAACCGCTAACTATGAGCACCATGCCCAAAGATAGCACTTAAAACCCTGAACAGTATAGGTACTGCTTACATTCCCAGAAACGAGAAGTGTGAGTAATGCTAACACTGTAAGCCCTGAGCAGTATAAGTCAAGTCAAAGTCAAAGTAACTTATTAAGCGCACAAATCACCCCAAAAGGTCTCATGGCGCTTGCAGAACTCCAAAGACTAACGATCAGATCTGGGCAGCGTTATTTCTGATCAAATAACCATGTCTTTAATTCCTTCCGAAAATGCTTGTGATCAGTGATAGAGAGAAGATAAGACGGAAGCTTATTCCAAAGGTGGGGAGCAAGAAAAGAAAAGGATCGTCCCCCACTTCGTACAGTGCGGATTCGTAGTAGGGTGAGAAAGGATTTTGAGCTGGATCTCAACAGTCTTCCTGGCTGATACCTGTTAAGCTTTTTCGCTAGATAACAGGGTCCCGTTCCATATATGATCTTGTGAGTGATGCAAAGAATTTTAAAGCGGCCTCTCTTTCTTACCGGGAGCCAGTGAAGGGTCCTCAGACTGGGAGCTGACGGAGATCTCGGTGGAAGATTTAAGACCAGTCTGGCAGCGGTGTTCTGCAAAATCTGCAGTTTGGAAAAAGATCTTCATTTAGGGAAGCTAATAAAGCATTCCCATAGTCCAGGCGGCTTACGATAAGACCCTGCACCAAAGGTTTCCTGGATTCAATTGGTATCCATTTGAAGATTTTACGTAGTTTCCGCGAGGATCCCATAGCAAGTGCCCAAAACTAGGTTGACATAATTTTTCATGGACAGTTTGTTATCAATGGTTATTCCAAGATTCCGCACTGCTTGTTTAGGGGATGGGCATGGGCCCAATACCTGGGGCCACCAATTATTAGACCAATACTCCTCCGCCCTGCCAAACAAGATGATCTCTGTCTTATTACCATTCAGCTGTAATTGGTTATTGCCCATCCAGTCGTTGATATGGATCATGCAGTTCTTAAACCGAGTCATTGTGTCAGCAGGGTCGGGGCCAAACGTAATCAATAGCTGAGTGTCATTTGCGTATGACACGGCCTCAAAACCATAGGACCCGATTACCCTGCAGATACTGCCAGCAATGAGAAAAGTGGCCAATGCCAAAAATGGACACCTTGAATACTTGTACTGTTCACCCTGCCACCAGGCCCAGAGTAGTATATGCAATCCTAACACTGTGTGCAAGGCGCCAAATGCTAAAGTATGCTGTAGGAAGATGGGTACTTGTTGCAGTACCACCCCTCCCCACACTTTTTGCCAGGTATTTGATGCACCTTTGATGAATGTACTGGGTTCTTGCTAAACAGTTTCCCAGTACCAGTGTTCTTCCCCCGCGTCCAAAAGACATTTTTTTACCCAATTGGCAAAATCTTTAGTAAGTCCTTAGTTAATGGTACCCTAGTACCTACGGCCTGAGGTACTAAAGAGAGCCCCTATGGGCTGCAGCACGAATTGTGCCACCCTAAGGGACCCCTCACCAAGCACAGGCAAGACTGCCATTGCAAGCTGCGCGCCTTGATGCAGACAAAAGGGAAAACATGACATCCCTGTGTGCCATGTCACGTGGCACTGCATGTCATATTTGTAAGTCACCCCTACAGGAGGCCTGACAGCCCTAAGGCAGGTTGCTTAGTACTACATGTGAGGGCATATCTGCATGTGCAGATATGCCCCAGTGCTGGTGAGTTCCATTATTGCCAGTGCAAGTGACCAGGGAAGCCATTTTAAATCATGTGCTGGACACTGCTGAAAACGAGTTCCCCAGCTACATGATGGCTTCACTGAAAATAGGGATGTTTGGTATCAAACAACTCGTATTTGTAAACACACTGATGCCAGTGTCAGATTTACCAATATGGGCACCTTAGAGGTGCCCCCTGAAAACCTACCAGCCTCAGGTGTGCTTGCCAACTGGCTTCTGCCAGCCTGCCACCCGAGACGCTGTTCTGACCTCCTAGGGATAGAGCCTTTGCTCTTAGGAGACGCAGAACAAAAGCCTGTTTGGGAAGAGGGTGGAACACCCTCTCCCACAGGAGGGCATGCTGATTAGCCTCCTTGAGCCGGCGAGCTTCAAAGAAGCTACCACCTCTGGAATGCGAATCTGGCTCCCCTCAAAGGAGAGGGAGTCACCCAACTCTCCAGAGCTCCCTTGGCACCTGGTCAGATGGGAAAGTCAGTCAGGTAGGCGTGCCACCTCCAGGCTCTTACCACCCCATAAGGTGGGCAACTGTGAGGTGGACACAATGTTTCAGAAGTAGCCATGTTTGGGATGGCATACTTAGGAATTTTGGGACAGGGCTATGCCCACTTCCCACAGGAAGTTGTTATATAGGGGGTGTGGTGACCAAGAGTCAGTAGCTCATTGGCTACTACCCTACACTCCCCTAAATTCAGAATTTAGGAGAGCCCCTGCCACCAGAGAAGTAAATCCTAATAACCTGCGAAGGACACGAAGTGCCGCAGAAGACTGAAGAGATCACCTGACAAGGCCCCAGCCCTGCTGTCCTGTCTGCTGTCTTGTCGAACCTGTGTCAAAGGTCGACTCGTCCTGCAACTGTGTGCTTTCAAAACCTGGGAGGACTGCCTGCCTTCAATAAAGACCAACACCACCCGAAGAACAGTGGAACTGTTGCCTGCATCCTGCAGAAACACCAAAAGAGAAGACTCTGGAGCCTCTGGAACCGCCGACACAGAACATCCAAAGCCACCACTGCACCCGTCATCTCCGGCCAAGTTCAAGTGGGTCACCGGTGCCAACAAGGTTCCCTTGCCCTCCAGAGCTCGGGTCCATCGTGGTATCGCCCCCTGTGGACTCTCAGACGTTGCCTGCAGCCTCTGCACACAGGCCCCCCCCCCCCCCCCCCAACTGCTCCCAGTAAGAGAAACAGATGCCTAAAGACACCTCTGCATCCGTCCTCCCCGGGCTGTGCAGAAGAGGACCCCAGGTGTCCCTACATCCGCGAACATTTTAAGCCTTGAACCCCCCCTATTGGTTCAGGCCTTCCAGACAGAGCATGCAGCCTCTTATCACAGTGATCGATTTCCATAGAAACCTATTGGGCTCCAGACGCGGTTTTGCACCCTGCCGCCCCCGTGCCACTGGTGGTGCACTGTTGGTGCTGCCTTGGACCTTACCCACCACTCATCTTAAAACCTGGAAATTTATCTTGTAAGTCACTGTACTATACCCGTTTGCAGAACTTGTTCTTCCTTCCATAGGAGAACATTGCAGAACTCAAAAATAGCAGTGTCCACTTTTTAAAATGAAAAGAATTCATATATTTAAAACGTACTTACCTCAACGATTTTTCTCTGATGCCTAAACATATATGAAGATACTTAATATTTTTATAAATTGGTGTGGATCTCCTTCTTGAGTCGCGTGTCATTTATTGATCATTGTGCATATTTGCAAATGTCTTGAACCTCTGTGTTAAGCTTAAGGCTGCTTGACCACACTACCCCCTAATAGAGCACTTTGGGATTGCATAGCAAGCCCCTGTCCACTAGTACGGGAACCCCCAGACTTCTTACATGGTATATCAGATTTTTGATAGATCACAAAGAGCCAGCTTCCTACTTTTTTTTTTTGGGGGGATATATGCATTCTCTATGTTGTCATTATTATGGCTGACTACTGTAGACCCGGTTTCACATGTATATACCAACCGTATACAGCCGTAATAAAAGATTTACAGCATTGCATAATTTTCAAATCCCGTTCCTGTACCCCAACTTGTCGTAACATGCCCCCCACCCCCCGCATTAGGCTCACTCTTGTATATGTCGGCTTATAGTGCTCTGTACAATACTCCTACAGATGTTATCATTGTACTTGATGCATATATGATGGATGATTTCCTGGGATGCTAATATACTTCTAGATGGAAGTGGCCGGGTTCCGTATTATGTTAGGGGAATATCCCACACAGCTTGGGATCGGTCAGGTTCTATCAAGTCCGTAGCCTTTAGTGATTCCAGCATTTGGTCCCACTCCATAGAAATGGGTATTTTGCACTGCCCCCTTTGTTCCTCCCGCCGGATGGTGGCACTCTCCGCCACTCCCCACCGGACCAGCTCCGTATGCCACGTGTGTATCTGGGGAGCAAAGGAAGATTTCCACCGCATGGTGATAGCCCGCTTTGCCAATAGTATGGCCATATCAGCGAATCTGTATTGTGTTTTCTGGTTTTTCGGGTGGGGTTGTAGTCCCAAAAGGCAGCTTTTCGCTGTGTCCCATGCTGATGTACCGGTTATATCCCGCAATATATCTCCTATTTTGGTCCAGAACCTCCCTAATTTTGGGCAGTTCCATATCATGTGAGGTAGGTCCGCATCCGCCGTCCCACACCTGGGGCAACTGATCTGTGCTTCTGTGAATATGCAGTTAAGACGGTGCAGTGCAAGATAAGCCCTATGTAAAACCATATATTGGATGTATTTGAATTTGGCATTGCGGGACACTTTTTTGGGGAACTCTAGGGCGCGGGCCCATTCCTTATCGGTGAGATTCCGTCCAATATTCCTTTCCCATTTCGTACGCAGTGGCCCAAGTGAAATACCCACATGTGACCGGATGCCCCTGTATAGCCAGCGGACCAGGTGTCGTCCCCTACCCATCAAGTGTACTACATGCACTAATCCGTGCATTGGGGGTTCACTTCCATTAGGGGACCAGTGTTTTTTGACATAATGTGTGACAGTGGCATGAATTAGGAATAGCGTCTGGGGAACTCCTTGGGCATGGGCAAAGTTGTCATGGTTTGTCAGTACACCGTCTGTAAATAAGCTTCCTATCGTTTCTACTCCTTCCTGCGTCCAGTGGAGAATACTGCGGCTAGTAATCAATCCTGTGTTAGTGGGTATACCAAGCAATGGAATATTAGCTGGGTATGGGGTAACCTTAGTGTATTGCAGAGAACGTTTCCAATATATCAGGACGACCTTAAGCAAAGGTGGGGTTGCGGGTGGTAGTTTGGCACCGGGCAGAAGCACAAGTTACTAACTTGTGTAACGATATATCTGTAAGAGACAGTAGTTAGTGACAGATTCCTTACCGTAGAATATCCCCAGGCGTCAGGCTGAATCCGGAAAGTTTTTGCGTAGCAGTACCCTTGCGCGTCGGTAGGCGGCGTCGTGCGGCTCCGCGTCAGTCGTCGGCGTCGTGATCGCCGGGATGACGTCGCGGGCAGTACTTAGATGCCGCCCCTGCGCGCTGACGTCAGTTCTGTACACGACTTTCCGCGCCAGGAACGCAGAGCCATTCAAGAAGCTGACATAGGTGTCTGAAAAATACAAGGGCCCTGAAAGGGATGTCCTTAACCCTAGAAATCAGTTCGCAGAACGGGGAGGATGGGTGGGGCGGTAAGGAATCTGTCACTAACTACTGTCTCTTACAGATATATCGTTACACAAGTTAGTAACTTGTGCATCTGAAAGAGACACGTTAGTGACAGATTCCTTACCTTAGAATAGATACCCCAGCAATACCAACCCCGGTGGTGGGTCTGCGAACAAAGATCAGACAAGGAAGTCCCGGAGGACAGAACGGCCAAAGAAGCCGTCCCTCCGGACCCGACTGTCAAGGCAGTAATGCTTTGTAAACGTGTGCAGCGAGGCCCACGTAGCTGCCTGACAGATATCCTGCAGCGGAACACCGCGGCCCAAAGCTGTAGTAGCAGCCGTTGCCCTGGTGGAATGGGCACGCAGCCCAACAGGAGGCTCCTTCTTAGCCAAAGAATAGCAGGCTTTGATACACAAGGTTACCCAGCGGGAGATGGTTCTCTTGTGCACCGCCCGACCTTTTTGGCGCCCACGTAGCCAACAAAGAGCTGGTCATCCACCCGGAAGTGTTGTGTGCGGTTGATATAAAAGGAAAGCGCACGTTTTGGGTCCAGACGGTGGAGCCTCTCTTCCTCTCTGGAAGGATGCGGAGGCGGAAAGAAGGTGGGCAAAGTGATGGTCTGCCCAATGTGGAAGGCAGTAACCACCTTTGGCAAGAAGGACGGACGCGTCCTAAGAACAACCTTGTCTGGATGGACAGACAGAAAGGGAGGTTTGCATGATGGAGCCTGGAGCTCACTCACCCGCCGAGCGGAGGTGATGGCCACCAGAAAGGCTGTCTTCAGAGTCAGAAGACGAAGAGGACAGTTATGTAGAGGCTCAAAGGGAGCGCACATAAGAAAGGTAAGAACCAAGTTCAAGTCCCACTGAGGCATCACAAACGGAACAGGAGGGAAGAGGTGTGTAATGCCTTTTAGAAACCTGTTAACAACAGGGGACTTGAAAAGGGAGGGCTGATCAGGAAGCCTGAGGAAGGCCGAGATGGCACAAAGATAGCCCTTGATGGTACCCAGGGCAGAACCCTGTTGGGCCAGGGAAAGAAGGAACAGAAGAACCTCAGAAAGAGGGGCAGAAAGGGGATTCACAGCCTTTGCTGTGCACCATGCCACAAACTTGTTCCACCTGCAGGCGTATACCACCTTAGTGGAGGGACGCCTGGCTGCCAGAATCACATCACAAACTTCGGGAGGCAAGTCGAAAGGAATCAACTGCCGCCGCTCAATCTCCACGCAAGCAGGTGGAGGCTGGACAGGTTCGGGTGGAGGACCGTCCCCTGCTGCTGCGACAGAAGATCCTCCCGAAGAGGCAGACGGATCGGGGGATCGACGCTCATACTGAGTAGCTCGGGATACCAAACTCTTCGAGCCCAGTCCGGAGCCACAAGGATGACTTGGGCCCGGTCGCGCCGAATCTTCTTCAACACTCTGGGTAGAAGTGGTATAGGCGGAAAGGCGTACAACAGACCACAACTCCACTCGCGACGAGCGTCGCCGAGCGAGTGCCGCCTTGGAAATTCCAACGCGCAGAACTGACGACATTGCGCGTTCTCTTCGGTGGCGAATAGATCTAACCAAGGCTCTCCCCACTGCAGAAAGAGACCTTGCGCCACTTCCGAGTGAAGACGCCATTCGTGATCCATCATGCACCTGCGGCTGAGTTCGTCCGCCCTGGCGTTCAGGGAACCTGCCAGGTGTTGAACCATCAGGAACATGCCCTGATGTTCCAGCCATGTCCAGAGGCGCAGAGCCTCCTGACAGAGGGTCCACGACCCCACCCCGCCTTGTTTGTTGCAGTACCACATGGCGGTGGTGTTGTCTGTGAACACCTGCACTACCTTCCCTTTGACAGAGGGAAGGAATGCCTTGAGTGCAAGTCGGATCGCCCGGAGCTCCAGAAGGTTGATATGGAGCCGGGACTCCGCCGGAGACCAGAGGCCTCTGATCTCCGCCTCTCCCATGTGACCGCCCCATCCCAGAAGGGACGCGTCCGTCACAACTGTGTGCTCTGGCTGGGGAAGGGAGAGGGATCTGCCCATGACCCATTGCCGGTTTGAGAGCCACCACTGCAACTGTTTTGCAGCCCCCTCCGAGATCTGGACGTGATCGGACAGGTTGCCCTGGTGCTGCGCCCACTGAAACTTCAGGTCCCACTGCAGAGCCCGCATATGCCATCTGGCATAATCGACCAGCAGGATGCAGGAGGCCATGAGGCCCAGCAGACTCAGGGTCATCCGTACCGAAACCCAGGATAAAGGCTGAAAGATTGGAATCATAGCCTGAATATCCCGGACTCGCCGTTCGGGAGGATAGGCCCGAAACTGCGTCGTGTCCAGAACTGCTCCGATGAAAAGGAGCTGTGGAGAAGGAATCAGATGAGACTTCGGCACATTGATGGAGAACCCCAGCGAGTCCAGGAGTTCGGCCGTAGTCTGGAGGTGGGAGACGACTGCCTGGGACGAGCCCGCCTTCAGCAGCCAGTCGTCGAGGTAGGGGAAGACTGGAACCCCTGCCCGGCGTAGATGAGCTGCGACCACCGCCATCACTTTCGTGAACACCCGAGGGGCACTTGTAAGGCCAAAGGGGAGCACGGTGAACTGAAAATGCTCGAGGCCTACCGTGAACCGTAGGTAACGCTGGTGGGCCGTCAGGACGGGGATGTGGAAATAAGCGTCCTGCAAGTCTAACGCTACCATCCAGTCTCCAGGGTCGAGGGCAGTCAAGACCTGAGCTAGGGTGAGCATCTTGAACTTCTCCTTCCGGAGGAAGCGATTGACGTTCCGGAGGTCCAAGATAGGACGCATGTCCTCCTTGTCCTTTTGGGCACCAGAAAGTAGTGGGAGTAGCAACCACGCCCTACTTCTGGGGTAGGAACATGCTCGATGGCCCTCTTGGCCAAGAGGGCCGTGACTTCCTTCTGCAGAAGCACCAAGTGATCCCCTGACATGCGGTGGAATTGAGGTGGCATGGCTGGGGGGTGGTCTCGAAGGGAGGGAGTAGCCCCTTCGGACAATGTCCAAGACCCACCTGTCCGAGGTGATGGGACGCCAGTGGTGAAGGTGATGGCGGACCCTGCCCCCTACTGGCGTGCTGTGCACCTGAAAGGAAGGACTAGGAGGGCTTGGAGGCCTCGGACGGGTTGGAGGTAGTGGCCTGACCCGCACGCTGGTTGCCCGAACCGCCACGGCAGTATCCACGTCCTCGGCCACACGAAGACGCTTGCTGCGCGGGCCGGTGGCTGGGCAGCTGACGTGACTGGGCGCCCCTTCCGTGGCCACGAAAGGGGCGAAAAGCAGAGGTTTGCGGAGGGCGCACAACAGAAAGGCCCAGGGATTTGGCAGTAGCCCGTGAGTCCATTAAAACGCTCCAGCGCATGGTCTGCCTTGGAACCAAAAAGACCGACTCCATCAAAGGGCATGTCCATGAGTGTATTCTGGACATCACCCGAGAAACCAGTTGTCCTCAGCCAGGCGTGGCGACGTAGCGCCACCGTCGTTGCAAGCGATCTGCCCAGCGAGTCGGCGGTATCAAGGCCACAACGTATGGTGTATTTAGCCGCATCTCTTCCTTCCGCAATGGCGCGGGTAAGCAGTGTCTGGACCTCCTCAGAACACTGTGGCAAAAAGCCGCCACCGAATCCCACAGGGAATGGGTATATCGGCCCAAAGGCAAGCGGTGTTGACGGACCGCAAGCCAGCACTGGAGGAAGAAAAAGCCTTCTTCCCAAATTGGTCCAGGCATTTGGATTCCCTATCCGGAGGGGCGGTAGGGAAGGCGGTTTGGGAGGCAGAGGCTTGGACAACCAAGCTCTCGGGGGTGGGATGTTGGGAGAGAAACAAGGGGTCGCCCGGAGCAGGGCGATGGCGTAGGGCCACGTTCCTATCCACAGGAGCCCCTGTGGTGGGCTTGGACCAGCGCCCAAAAGAACGTCAGTGAGTGCATCATTAAACGGCAGCACAGTCTCCGTGGAGGAAGCTGCCGGCTGAAGCACTTCCATCAGGAGATTAGTCCTGACAGCCACAGTAGGCAATTGGAGGTGCAAGGCTCCAGCTGCTCTACGCAACACCGTTGCGAAATTAGCTCCCTCCTCCGTAGCCACGGGAGGAGACAGCATGCCAGTGTCAGGGGAAGGGTCTAGACCACTGGCATCCCCAAGTTCCTCAGCCCAGTCCTGATCATACTCACACTGTTGTGTGAGAGGGTCTTCCGACCCCTCCCAGCTCTCTTGGTCCTCCTCTGGTTCAAAATATGGAGGAGGAGGGACATTTGGGATCCAAGGTCTCATCGGCGCCGGAGCCGGCGTCGTCGGTCCGGCTCCATGTCCGGAGCCGGAGAGAGCCGGGGAACGACGCCGTCCAGAGCCCCGGACGGCGTCAGGAACGGCACCGGGGACATCGGCGTCGGCGGAGGCGTGGTTAGGTCAACCGGCGTCGATGGGGGTTGCGGTACCACCGGAGCCGGGATCGACGCCGGGGCCGGAGCCGAGGCCGGGATGAATGCTGGCGGGACAGGCGGCGCCGGGACCGGAGTCGTCGGCGACGCCGGAGCAACCCCATCAGGGCCCGCGGGGCCCGAAGGCGCACCGGAGGGACCTTGAGGCCCGAAGAGGCGGGCCATGGCCGACAGGAATTCCTGTATTTCGTCCGGAGTCGCCCCCGAACCCGGAAAGGACGGGTAATGCGGGGGCGGCTCCACAGGCACGTCCGGGGCCGCGAGGGCGGGGACGGTGCCGACAGGGGCCTCAGCCGAGTTGCGAGACCGGCGAGGCGAAGTCTTAGAGCGATGATGCTTCTTAGACTTTTCGTGCTTCGAATTACCCAAGGAGTGCGAAGACTTTGACTCCGACGACCGGCGGGGACTCCGCGACCGGCCCCTCGACCTCTTCCAGGACCGGGGCTTGGTGCGGCGCCGACTGCCGGACCTCGAGTAGCTTTCGAGACCGCTCTCGCAAAGCCTTCGGGTGAAGTTTCCGGCAGTCAGGGCACGACTTCGTGTCGTGGTCTCGGCCGAGACAGAAGAGACACTCTAGATGCGGGTCTGTGATCGACATCATTCGACCACAGGCGTCGCATGGCTTGAAGCCGGGCATCCCTACGACACCTAGGAGTCGATAGACTCAAAAGAAACAGTGAAAAATTCACAAAAAGTTAGTCAAAAATTGACTAGGGCACTGCTCTTCCCGGATCTGCGCTTACTGGCGCGGAAAAAGAAGAACTGATGTCAGCGCGCAGGGGCGGCGTCTAAGTACTGCCCGCGACGTCATCCCGGCGATCACGACGCCGACGACGGACGCGGAGCCGCACGGCGCCGCCTACCGGCTGCGCAAGGGTACTGCTACGCAAAAACTTTCCGGATCCAGCCTGACGCCTGGGGATATTCTAAGGTAAGGAATCTGTCACTAACGTGTCTCTTTCAGATGTAGTGTATGTAACGTTCCTCGTGCAAATTTCGCCCAGCCAACCAGTACGATAACCACTGCAGTTGACTGGCCATGCAATATGCTTTAAAATCAGGGGCCCCCAGTCCTCCCTCCTCAGGTTTCAACCGGAGTTTTGCCAGGCTGACCCGCTTACGTCCCTTCCCCCAAATCAAGTCTGTTAGTAGGGTGTCCAATGTATGAAAGACTGTGCGGAAACAGGGAGCGGTAGGTTGGTAAAATAATATAACAGTCTAGGGAGTAAGACCATCTTGGATATAGCTACTCTCCCCATTACAGAGAGGGGCATAGACGTCCAGAATGTAACCTGAGCCTTTAGCGAGCGAATAGTTTATGAGGTTTCCCTCCAGTAGGTCCTGGGGTGTTCTGTAAATTTGTATACCTAGGTATTTGAAGGTATGTGGTGCAACCTTCAGGGTTACAGGGCCAAAGGGAATAGGTTCCGGGTCTTCCGTGTGTTTCATATAAAATGCATGCGATTTTACAGCGTTGATTGCTAACCCTGAAACGGCCTCAAATCGTCTAAATATAGATGGGATGGGCTCGAGGTCACCCATTAAATCTTGGCGGTATAGTATAAGATCGTCAGCATAAGCTGATACTACATGTTGAGTTCCCCCCCCAAAGGGATCCCCTTCTCTTCTGCTTCCACCCAGAGCTTAATGAGGAGGGGCTCTAGGGCTAATACAAACAGGATTGGTGAGAGGGGGCAGCCCTGTCTGGTTCCTCTCGCCACCGGGTACGGGTCGGAAATATGAGATCCAGTACGAACTTGGGCAGTGTACAAGAGTTTGACCCATTGTACATATTTAGGTGGTATGCCAAATTTGCTCAGGGCTACAAACATATTCCCAGTGTAGGGTGTCAAATGCCTGTTAGAGGTCAAGGGAGATACACCCTGTTCTACAAGAGAGCTCGGAGGCCGCCTCCATAACGCAGTGTAAACGTCGTATGTTAAGGGACGTATTCCGACCCGGAACGAAGCCGCATTGATCTAAATGAATCAGTTTAGGGAGGTAGGGGAGGAGTCGGCGGGCCAAACTTTTGCTGAGTAGTTTGTACTGGGTAGATGGGAGGGAAAGGGGACGGTACCCCGCCATATCTTTTGGGTCCCTGTTCGGTTTAGGAAGGGATAGTACTAGTGCCTGCATAGTTGTCAATGGGAGAGTATGTGCTTCTTGTGCTGCTTTATATAAGCATTCGAGGTGGGGAGCTAGCTTTCCTGCGTAGGTGGAATAAAATTCTGCTGGCAGCCCATCCAAGCCCGGGGTCTTATTGCGCGGGAGGTCCCCTATGGCCTCCTTAATTTCAGTCCTAGTGATGTGACCTTCCAGCTCCGCCTGAGCTGCCCTCGTCAATCTAGGGTACTGCAATCCGTCCAAGAACATGTTTAGTTGTTCTGGCGGCGCCGGTATGGGCGCACTGTACAAGTTCTCATAGTATTCCTGAACCCCTTTGGTGCTGCGCGAATTCTCCCGCTGTGCGGGAGAATTAATGAGTGGGCGTGTTTCGGACGGCCCCCGGCTGTCCTCCGCACACGCTCACCGTGACGTCGGACGGCCGGGGGCCGTCCTGAGCACTGAAGGGGTTAAAAACGTTGTTTATTGCTGCCTGTGTATACACCACAGTGCCATCTGGTAGTGACACTTCTGGTATCGTTACAGGGTGAGGGCGCATCACGTATAAGGCGGGCCAGCAAGGTGCTAGACTTATCCGCTTCCGCATGAGAGCGTTGGGTGTATGCCCTGTAGTCTTCCAGGCGTAGATCTTCAAGGAGTTCGGCATGTCTGATCCTTCCTTCTTGTAATTGGGTCTGACCGGAGTGGTCGGCACTCGCGTCCCGTTCCAACTCCTGCAGGGAGGCCTCAAGTATTGTATGTTTTTTGTTAATTTCCTGTCGAGCCCCCACCATGACACTTATGGACGTACCGCGCATTACTGTCTTAAATGCGTCCCACTCTATGGAGCGTGAGGAGGCGGAGTTTGCATTTTCATTAAAGTAATTGGAAATACTGGTATCCAAGCGATCTCTAAAGACGGCATCTTCTAACAGCTGCGGCCACAGTCTATAGGTGGGGACCGGGGTGGGTATCTTCCCCCATTCCAGGGTAATTTCCAGCGGATTGTGATCCGACCGAGTCTTTCCCAGGTATGTGATTTGGGAGGTAATGACGGCGGAGCAAAAGATTCTATCCAGTCTGGTGTGGAGTTGGTGTGGTGGGGAATAGAAAGAATACTTGCGCCTAGTAGGATTTCGAAGGCGCCATACATCTTTCAACAACCATCACTCCGCCCAAGATTTCAGGAATTCTGCTTGTTTAAGGGATACAGCCCCGCGAACCGGGGGGTGGCAACGATCGAGATGAACATCTAGTATAGCATTATAGTCCCCGCCTAGTGCCTACGGGATATCGACCCAGTCCGCTAATATGGTCTTCATGTTAGTGAGGAATTTGTCCTGGTCGTAATTTGGTGCATATATACTCCCAATAATTAAATGTGCTCCATCAAGTGTCCCGTGTACAATTGTGTACCTGTCTTGATTATCTATACGCTGCTCAGTGTGTGTAAATGGTACTCCATGTCTCACCCAGATAAGGGTTCCCCTTGCGAAGGCAGAATAGGACGCGGTAAAAATTTGTCCTCTCCATTTCTTGCGCAGTTTGGCTATTTCACTGGCAGTCAGATGTGTTTCCTGTGGTAAGGCTATGTGAGGCTTCCTCCTGTTCAATTGAGCGTGAATCCGGTGCCGCTTGTGTACAGAACCCATCCCTCTAACGTTCCAGGTCACTATATTGTATTTACCTTGTGTGGGCATATCTGATTTTGTCTGTGTATATTATGTCGTTTCGAGTATGTACAGCAGATAGAGCAAACATAGCAATTTGAGGTGAGCCTCCATCCCAAAACATTCAATTTGTCTAAACCCCCCCAATACTAGGACTAGCATGAGAAATTTGCTAGTCCAAACATTAAACAAAACTTTTCGAACATCCACACGGTTAAGTATTGCAATACTTGCGGGGGGGGGGCTCCTAGAGAGCACATTTCGTCTCCTTACTCGACGGAGCTACACACTTGCAAGAACCCAAACTTTGACACATCAACCTATAGGATGCCTGGGGGGTGATAATACATTAGGAGAAATAGATAACATGAATCTTACGTCCCTTCTTCGTAGGTTCATAGTCTGCAACAATGGGCGGTGAATTCTAGGTAATGCTGTATTATCCGAAGAGCGTTTGTACTATTTGCGGGGTGATGGATGGGAACATCGGGTCATTGCTATCAGAGTCAGAGAGCACTATGTTATCATCTGAGTGTTCTGAGGTGGATGGTGGGTTAGGATCTCGCATGGCAGTCACGGCAGCTATTGCCGACTCTTGATCTCGTAGGGTCTGTTCGAGGGAGGGGCCCTTCTCCCTGGGCCTGCGGGTCGATCCACCCCGCCGGGGTCCCAATCTCGGCGGTCGCTGGGCAGCACGTCGTCTCCTCTGGTCTAAGTTGTCCAGAGTCTGGGGAGACAGGGTGACTTCGAGCCAAGCATTGGCCCTCCTCTGGGCTGTCGAAAAAATGGAATTTGTGGTCGTGCAAGATTTTCAATCGGGCGGGGAATAGTAGGGCATATTTGAGCTGTACTTCTTGGAGTTTCTTCTTCAGGGGCAGATATGGTGCTCGTTGTTTTTGGACCATGACCGTATAGTCTTGTTATAGAGAAATTCGTTGGTTTTCATATTGGATGGGTGCATTTTCTCTGGCTTTTTGCAAAAGGAAATCGCGGTCTTTATAGTTGAGGATACGGGCGATCATTGTTCTTGGTGGTGCCCCAGCCGTTGGCCTGCCCGGTGGTATCCGATGGGCCCTCTCCACGCAGAAGAAAGGGGACAGTCCCTCAGAGGCTATCCGGTCTCGCAGCCACTGCTCCATAAACTGCGTCGCGTTGGAGCCCTCTGCTCATTCCGGCAAACCCAGCACTCAGACATTGTTATGACGCGCTCTGCCTTCTGCGTCCTCCACCCTGTCTTGGAGAGTCAATAGCTGCTTCTGCATGCAGGTCATAGTCTCTGTATGCGCCTTATGTGGTAAAATCTCTAGCAGAGTCGGTTTATTTTTAACTGTGTATGCCAATTTCTCATGATCTGCTCTCAAAAGTGTAAAGCCAGTGGTTAAGGAGCCTATTTGTTGTTCAATAGACTTGCGTGAGTCCCGTATCTCCTGCAAGATTACATATAACTTGTCCGGGGCAGGTTCTTCATTTGTTGGTGGGACGCAACTAATCGACGATGTCTGCGAGTCCATGTCCAGCTCTCCCTGCATCTGTTGTTCGAAAGGGGGCTGTTCCGCAGTCTTCCCCTTTGTGCACCCCATATTGAATGGTCGTATGGTATTACGCCAGCGTGTCGACCAAACTATAGTATCCGTGTATTGCTTGTTGTTCTGCACTATTTCTTGATGGGAGGAAGGAGGGGAAGCAAGAAACCTTCATCCGTACCACGCCTGTGCCAGGAATTGGAGTCAGACACACGCAGGGCCGCTGTTCATGACACAATCAATTACTGCTCTCAGTTCTGCAATGGAACAGGGCAACAAGGTCCGTTTTCCAGACTCTGTGGCCCATATACAATCCACCAGTTCACCGCAGTTGAGAACCGGTCTGGCCCCTTTGTAATAGGTGGATCTCACTGAAGACTGTTACCAGTAAGCTCTGCAGGAGAAGTAGTAAACCCTCATTTAGTAACTCACTCTGAGCGTTGCTGTAGGTCTCATGTAGTAGGTATCTCTGTGCGCCCAGTTATTACAGCAGGACGTTTAGGTGCCCAGACTATACGTACCAGTAGGTCCAGTCCTTAACTCTCATATGCCACACCCCTGTGCTGTGTCGTGTGGTTATTGCCTTTCCCAGCTGTGCTCTTGTCAATGCCCAGCGTGAGGGTGTCTGTCTGCATGTGTGATCTTATATACATGCAGGGGGACAACAGTCCTGTGTCACAGCAAGTTCCTGCAGGGTGATGGGGGTGGCTAGTGGAGCAGTAATTAGTCTGATGGGGCGTGCATACTATCGGCTCGTTAGCCCCCCCTGGCGTAGCAGCTCTCGCCCGCAACCACTTCCGTCGCCTTGTCGTTGTGCCGTTTGTTACTTGGCCTAGGGGGGGGGGGACAACGCCAGTTCCTGCGGGGGGAGGAGGAGCAAGCTCTATAGAAGTGTTCTCGCCAATGTTCGTATCGTTGTCACCATTGTGACACTTGCTCCTGTGTCCCTGTATGCCAAAGCCTCTCTTCCATTAATTAAGGGCTGCTGTCTGTATTTGCCAGATTACTGGGACTCACATAGGAGGACATACCTATGTCTCCATCACAGATCAGTACAGCCTGAGTTGGAACTCTGACTAGGCCAGAGTCCATCTCAGATCCCAGGGTCAACCCTACTACACCCTTATTAGGAACACCACCACTTGGATCTGAACTAGGGGGAACAGTTGCCTTAGGGGCAATGGTGGCTGGAGTGGAGTCTTTGTACAATCACTAGTCCAATGGGTTTTCTGCTTACAGATTTTACACCATGGTTTCTTTTGGCCTTTTCCTTTGTTAGATTGGGACTCCCCACCAGATGCAGATTTTTGGGGCCCTTGAGAAGACTTCTGGTCTTTACCCTTTTCCCCACCCTTATCAGAGTTCTTAGAGTCACCACCTTGGTTCTGAACCTTCTGCCTCACCCTGGTTCTGACCCACTTGTCTGCCTTCTGACCCAATTCTTGGGGAGAGGTCAGATCAGAGTCCACCAGGTACTGATGCAACAATTGATTTTGACAGTTAAGGATCTGCTCTCTCATGATTAAGTTATACAATCCTTTGAAATCACACACCTTACTGCCAAGTAACCAGCCTTCCAGAGCCCTAGTAGCACAATCAACAAAGTAAACCCAGTCCTGAGTCTGTGCCTTTTGGGTATCTCTGAACTTTAACCTGTATTGTTCAGTGGTTAGGCCAAACCCTTCAATCAGAGCACTCTTCAGGACTTTGTAATTGTCAGCATCCTCTTCTCTTACAGTGAGGAGCTTGTTTCTACCTTTGTCTGCAAAGGAGAGCCACAAGATTGCTGCCCACTGCTCCTGAGGGACCCTCTGTACCTTACAGGCCCTTTCCAGTGCAGTTCTCCATTTGTGGATGTTATCCCCACTCTGGTAGGGAGGGACAATCTTGTTCAGGTTCCTATGGTCATGAGTATGATCTCTACCTCTAGGGACACTGCTGCTGCCACCATGGGACCCTAGTCCCAATTTCTGTGAAGCTTTCTGAAGCTCCAGGGATTCCCTGTCTAAGGCCAATTGCTCTCTTGATTCTGAGCTTAGCTTTCTCAAAATCAAGCAGTTGGCATTTCTTCTCATAAGAGGATGCACTTTTATGAGAAGCAGAGGACCCTATAGAAGTACCAGAACGATTAGATTCCTGAGAAGGAGATCTTGATCTTCTTGGTAGACTATTAACCCTTCCTGGGGGAGTGAAGAGGGGGCCACTGAGGCCTTCCTCTCCTTCAGGAAGAATTGGATTTTCCAGGTGGGAATCATGTTGATCCCCCTGGCCAGCATCAGAGTCTGGGTCATAGTAGTTTTCACTACCTGGCCTTTCCTCTTCTACTGTCCCACCCAACCTGCCTGCCTCATCAGACCCTGGTGTCTTTCTGAGGTCATCTAACAGCAAAGCCTCTATGAGGCGTTGAGTGCTTGCATGTCTCCCTGTTTTCAGTCTCCTAGAGGTACACATGTTTCTCAATTCCTGGAATGAGAGATTGTCATACCTAGTGGGCAAGGAGTCACTTACTTCAGGTCTTGCAGACATTCTAGTGTGGTGTGGTGTATGCACCTACCTACTCTAGTGGGAACTGAAACTCTTGAGTTGTAAAAAGGGTGTGCTAAGCCCTTGACACACAACTCTAAGTTCAGTAGAACTTACTGTATTCTAAACTTGATTTATATGTACCTATAGTGGTTTTCAGTTAGTCACTTCAAAGAGATTATCTGGTAAAGCAATAGCAAGCTTGAATCCAACCGCTGCACACCAATGTGAGAAGTTGGCCTGGCATATGCTGTCCACTAGTTATAGTGGGCACCTTGCACCAGTCCAAACGACCCTTATTGATGATAGGTTTAAAGACAACCTTTATTGAAAGCTATCCTAGTGGTAGCTATGGAGAGCAGCCTTCAGGCTAAGTCTTGAAGGAGTGTAAAGCAGCTGGGTTTACCAGATTCTAACCTCTTGAATAACTAAATGAAAGGAGAACCACACAAGATATATATAAAATATATGTATTTATTTCTAAACACCAACTACTAATCCCTTTATGAGATTAGAGTTCAAGATACACAGTATCACAGTATTAAAACGACAGTAAATAGCACAATACACAGTGGGCTCCAGGGGGAGACCAAACCATATACTAAGAAAGTGGTATAAGAACCACGACTTGACTAGACAGTGCCTAGAGCATGTAGAATTGCTGGGACCCCAAGGAACCACCCAAGGTAGTGACACAGGAGACCCATGGGGGACGTGTGCAGTGTGAGAACACAGCCGCGAGCGCCGTAGGATTCAATGCGGAAAGTCGCGGTTGGAATTTTAAAGATAAAGGACACTTAGGAGAGGACTTTGAGCAAACCCCTTTAGACTTAAGGGGTTCTAGGGCCAACACCCATGGGAGCACCCGAGTACTCGAGTTACCTCACCCAGGGAAGCCGGGTGCATAGGTATCAAAAGGTGTCAGGAATCGTCGTCGTTTTCAATGGCGATCTGCTGCAAAGTGTTGCTGCCGTGAAGGAGAAAAGTGTCCGGTGTGATCCAAGCCTGGATCGAAGATGTGAAGAACCTGAAAGCAGAGGGGACAGAGTCTGGGTCACTAGCCAGTGACCAGGAGCGGAGCAATCGAATGCCCACCGATGTCGGGTGCGAAGAGGTGAAGCTTGACTCTGCAGCCACGGGGTCCTGGAGACGTCGACGACAACCAGGAGCCGGATTCGAAGGATGTCGAGTGCTGGGGTGTCGTGATCGGATTGACCACAACAAGCCTTGGCAACAGCAACCCACGCAGGAAGAGAAAAGATGCTTCTGTGCGGACCAGCAAGGTCCTTGGGACTCCCCAAGCGATGGAGTCAGGGCACGTCTGGAGCAACCAGGGAAGCCCAATAAAAGTTAGAGTTGCCTTTTTGGTGACCCACAGGTCAACGGACCAGGGATCGCGAAGGGACCTCGAGAGGAATCACAAAATGGCGGCCCGCGGAACACTCGTTGAGTGTAGGCCTGAAATCTTCGGTGCAATTACTGCTCGGGGTCAGGGCTACAAGTAACCCAAAGCTCAGCCTCAGGGGTCGCCGGAAAGCTGATGCTTCTGCAAATGGTCGCGGTGTCCAGGGGTTCGGGTTGCACGGTCTTCCACGAGGGATATGGGCCTCAGACTTGCTGTGGGCACAGATCGACCTCAGAGACCTAGGAAAACCCACCTCCTGTGTGGCAATATTCTTCGGAGTCCATCGGAGCTCGGAGATGCCAACCGGTCAGTTGCGTTAAAGGTGCCTGCCTTGCAGGGGAGTAACTCCTTTACTCCAAGGGAGATTCTTCAGTCGTCCAGCGTCGTGAGGATCGTCGAAGTACTTGGTTTCTGGTATCAGAGTTTAGTCCAGGTGTAATCTAAAGTCCTGTAGTCAGGGTTTCCTACTTTATACCAAAGGAAGGGGTTGGACAAACTCTGGGGACCCACCTATGGGAGGGTCAGGAAAGAGGGGTTGCTACACCCATTTCCTTTGTCCAGTTTCGCGCCAGAGCAGGGGCTGCGTGCCCCTGCAACCGGTTTGAGCTGGACTATGCACAGGGACACCAAATGTGCCCCCAGTGCAGACTTCAAAGCACTCTGAGAGCGCACCCACCCAGCCCCAATACACTAAAGCCTGTCTGAGAGGTGGTCACACCTCCCGGTGACAGGAAACCTATTGTCCAGGCCTCCCCTGCCGGAGTTTCGTCCAGCAGCAGGAGGGCAGACTCGTGTCTGTGGCTGCAGCATCCATTTTGTGATGCCAGGGCTCTGTTAGCTGGTACCGGGTATACCGGTGCTGTCATGTCTCTCCCTCTAGAAGGGTGGGATCATACTCCCACACCAGGTACTGGTGTGGGGGTATGATTCAAGGTGTTTGACACCAAACACAACAGTTTTCCATGCAGCCACTCCAAAGTTAGCATTTACCGTTTGGTTATAATGCACTTAAGAGTATATGGTCTGGCTGCATCACAAACAACCCCGGAATAAAGATTCCGAAAGCTGCAGAGGGGCTCTGCTCATGCATGGGCACCCTCTCACATGAAACCCAGCACCCTGCCTTCAGGATTGTTAAGGCCTGCCATAGGGGTGACTGATAGGTTTATATGTGCAGTGATATGGAAAGATATAGGTTCCCTATATCTCAGTAAGGGGTGAATACACCACCTTACACAGGCTGCTGTAGCAGACCTGCTGTGTCATTTTAAAAGGCTTCCCAGGGGTGGCACAATACATGCTGCAGCCCCTGGTAGGCCTCTGGGGTACCTATGCCCTGGGTACATAGTATACCATATACTAGGGACTCACAAGGGTACCCCAGAATCCAATCTGGAGTGTACCTAAAGTACATACAGTCAATTTAGATTAGAAAGCAGATAGACTGGGGTCCTGATTAGCAGGGCCTCAGTCTGGCTAAGTCGAAAAACAGTGAAACATCAGCAAAAAGTGGGGGTAACTATAAGAAGCAGATCCTACTCTCCTACAGTTGTTGGGGGCCCCAGGTCAGGAGCACCGCGGCGCAGGCCCCCCCGCAGCCCGAGGGGAGCACAGCACGATTGCCACCTAGCTCCTCAGAACAGCGTGCAATACACAGTTTGCCTGTGACAGTTGTCGCGACCCTAGGCTCTGGCCCCTAGGTGCATTCAAGGGGCCCAGCCTCCGCAGACCCCAACACTCCGGCGGCTTCCGGCTGGAATCACAGCAAGCTTCTAACACAGTCTCGTCCCGGCCCCAAGACCCACTCCGATCGCATCTGGTGCACTCAGTTCACAGTGTGAGACGTGTCCGGACCTTCAGCACAAAACCAGCTCATCCCGACTGTAGTTGAGGGGATGCCTTATCTGACCCGGGTAGCAGGATAGTCTTTCAGGGGCCTCAATACAGTCTGTAGCTCACCTTGGCACGGCAATCCACGGGTCCCCACAATGCCACCAATCCCGGGTAGTCGTCGCAGTTCGCACTCACACCCACAGGCGATGTTCCTCTGCGGGGGGAGCCCTCTCGGATTTTCTGGTGCGATAGCGCTTCGCCGTTAGATATCTGCGGCAGCAGTACACTCGTTGCAACACCGCCTTTCGAGTTCCGATTTCGTGGCCCACTGGCCCAGACCTCCGCACAGGTAGGCCCCGCAGTGCATAGTCACTCTTTCACACGGTGTTCCTCCGTGTTTGTATTGTTCTCCACTTTCCCAGCGGCACTGCACCTCGCCACTGCGTTCTTGAATCAATGGCAGGGAAGATCAGAGGTAATTGGCCCCCGGGTCCAGAGAATTCAGCAGGATAAGTGGGTCCTGCAGTGGAGCTCCATCAGACTGCGGCCGCCATGCTTGGCGGTTAGCCACGCCCCCCCCCCCCCCAGCTTCCTACTTATGCTTTGAGTAATATATGTACAGTTGATGTTGCTGCAGGGAATGAGCAATGAGTACAATGCTAAGACTGCCAATAAGCAGTGTGCCCAATGCCAACACTGTAGGCCCTGTGAATTATGTGCCCTGTCAACACTTATCAATAAGCTGTGTTGTGGCCAGTGTAAAAACCGTAAGCCCTGAGAAGTAGAGCTTTTTCTCAAACGTTTCTCTGAAAGATTCCTTGAGGGTCAAAAGGGGTCTACAACACCAGCCAAGTATTCAGAAGATCTAGTTTGCAACTTGGGGTCTGGGACTCAAACTCCCACAATGCACCTGGTCAATTAAATCCAGGTGAAAATTGTCAGATGGCTTTGTCCTTGTTGACGTTGCAGGAAGCTTTTTCCAGCACTTTCCTACCTGTTCATCAGGGAGTCCACTCCTTTATCTCTTAAGGCAGGCAAAGTACTCTTGTTGTGAAGCCTTGAGAGTGCAGCCGGTGGAGTCCTGAGTGCAGTCCTCGGGTCCAGTGGAGCAGTCGTTCTCCAGATGTTTTCAGGCAAGGATCTGAGGTGCATTGCAGCTCCCTAATATCCATTCCATATTCTGGGTTGGCAAGAGGTGCGTCACCCCAATCAATGGGGTTCAAGTTGCCACCCTCTGTTATGAGCACTTCCCAGGAAGTGTGGCATATTTCTGTTCCAGAATGCACATCTCAACAAAAATTTAAATTGAGACAAACTCTCCTTGGAGTTCAGGTCTGGCTAATCCAACCAACAGGTGTGGCTAACTTTTCCCTACACTCCCCTTCCAGCTCCTCTCTTAATCTAATTAGAGGGCTCTCACCTGGCTGGGGATCAAGAAAGTGGGGGTGGGCCTGGTTCCTGTGCTTCACCCTTTGAAGATCAGTTTTATCTCCCCAGCCCCCTTCCTATCCTGGCATCTGAAGGCAGCAGATCTTTCACCAGATGGTTGCATTGTTTCAGCCCCGGGACTCTTCACATCTAAACCGGAAGCAGCTTGGCTCAGGCGGTCAAAGGCTGGCCAATCAGAAGAGGCTGCTACAAGGCTGTTTTAGGTAACTTCAGAAAGCAAGTTCTAAAACTTTCAAGCAATAGTTGTAATAAATCCGACCATGGTAAGTTGTTGGATTTATTGTAACTATAATTTTGATACTTTGAGTTATGTTGCTAGCTCACTTCTGTCAAAGGTTAGACTTTATTAAAGTTTAATAAAGCCATCCCATGTTAGTCTATGAAGCTAGCAGCACTAAAATGGGGAAATCCTCACCAGGGAAATTAAAACACATCTGAAAGACAATTAGTTATAGATTCCTTACCTTTTGAATTACCTCCATGCGTCAGACTGGATACAGAGAATTTTTTCGTCAGCAGGACCCCTGCGCGTCGAAAGGTGGCGTCGGTCAGCTCTGCGTTAGTCGTTGGAATGACGTTGCAGTAGCTACTTAGACACCGCCCTCACGCGCGGACGTCAGTTCTTTCTTTTTCTGCGCCAGCCAGCGCAGATCCGGAGAGAGCGGTACCTCCAGTCACTTTTTGACTGACTTTTTTGCAACTTTTGTCGACATAGTCTATCGACTCCTGGTGCACTAGGGATGCCCGGTTTCAAGGCTTGTAGGTCCTGCCGAAAGCTGATGTCGGTGACGGATCCGCACCGCGTGTGCCTGGAGCGTGACCACGACCCAAAGTTGTGCTCAGACTGCCAGACCATGAATCCGAAGTCTTTGCGGCAGCGGTCCCGAAAGCTTCGAGGCCCGGCAGTCTGCTCCACGCCGCTCAAGGACCCGGTCACGGAGTCAACATCACCACTCGTCCTCGAAGTCTTTGCACTCCTCAGGTAAGTCGAAGCACAAGAAGTTGTCAAAGAAGCATCGTCGTTCTTCGACTTCTCCCCGTCCATCAGCCGACGCAATGAGGGATGCGGACGGTGCCCGTCCCGTGGCTCCGCGTGAGGAGCCCGAAGGGTCGGCTCAGAGTTTCCCTCCTTTACCGGGAGCCAGAGCGACCCCTGCCCAGCTTCGAAGCTTTTACAAAGCAATGCATGCCATCTTTGGGCAGTCCGACTCCGCTGGCGTGCCTTCAGGCCCTGCAGACTCAGCTGGGGGCCTTGGGCCCTCAACGCCAGCGGCTCCGGCCCCGGCACCGCAGGGTCCCCTTGGATCCAGGCCGGGATCCGGATCGGCGCCGGTCGACCTGGTAACACCTCACCCGGCGTCGATTCTACCGGCACCACGTCCGCATCAGACGTCGATTGTGTCCCCAGCTGACGTCGACCTCCACCCTGGCTTGGACATGGAGCCGGACCGGCGTCGACGGGTACTTTTGTACCCCTGTTCTACCCTGGTGCTCCTTTCAGGCCAGATTGGCAACCAGAGAAGGGTGAGGAGGACTGGGAGGGGTCTGGTGACCCTTTAACTGACCAGTTGGATGAACTGGACTGGAGAGAGGAGATGGGGGAAGCCAGTGGTCTGGATACCTCCCCAAACCTTGGCATGTCTCCTCCTACCATGGCTATGGAGGAGGGAGCTTCTTACGCAGTGGTGTTGCGTAGTGCGGCCGAGGCTCTCAACCTCGAGCTACCTACGGTGGCAGTCAGGACTAACCTCCTGACAGAGGTGCTTCAACCGGTAGCGAGCTCTTCGGAGCCCCTGCTGCCATTTAATGAGGCCCTCACTGACATCCTTTTGGGCAGCTGGTCCAGGGCCAACACAGGGGCTCCTGTGGATAGGATGATTGCCCGACGCCACCGCCCAGCTCCAGGCGACCCCACTTTCCTCTCCCAACACCCCACCCCTGAGAGCTTGGTGGTCCAAGCCTCTACGTCCAAAGGAGAGTTCCCTACCGCACCACCTGATAGGGAATCCAAAAAGCTGGACCGTCTTGGGAAGAAGATGTTTTCTTCCTCCAGCTTGGGACTGTGGTCGGTAAACACTGCATGTCTGTTGGGCCGTTACACCCACTCCGTGTGGGATACGATGGCGCAGGTGCTGCCTCAGTGCCCAGGGGAGGACCGGGCCATGCTCTCCCTCTTGCAGTCGCCGAGTGGAGAGACGCAGCAAGTTTACCATATGCTGTGGACTGGACATCGCTGACTCGCTAGGCAGGACGATTTCAACGTCGGCAGCCCTTCGACGCTACGCCTGGCTGAGGTAGACTGGTTTTTCCGGGGATGTCCAGGCTACCCTGATGGACATGCCATTTGATGATGGATTAAACCCAGATCAGTTGACTGGGGGTGAGTGTTTGATTGGCTCAAACGTTCCGTCCATCATCCCCTTTTGTATCGCTTTGTTCGCCCTAAGTTGGCGGGGGTATGCCCAGACGTGGGTCCCTTGCTCACTTTGCCACTGGATTCAAGCAAGCCTGGCTGATGACGGCTGGAATGCCAGAAACCGGTCCTAGGATGCTTGTTTCCGGTCCAGGGAAGACATGGCTTGGCAGTTCGGGCTGGACTGTTCCCATGAGGCACAGGGTCAGACTGATTTGCATATGGCCATGTCTGAACTGGGGTGGTGGAGTGAGCTAAAGAATGATGATGGATTAAACCCAGATCAGTTGACTGGGGGTGAGTGTTTGATTGGCTCAAACGTTCCGTCCATCATCCCCTTTTGTATCGCTTTGTTCGCCCTAAGTTGGCGGGGTATGCCCAGACGTGGGTCCCTTGCTCACTTTGCCACTGGATTCAAGCAAGCCTGGCTGATGACGGCTGGAATGCCAGAAACCGGTCCTAGGATGCTTGTTTCCGGTCCAGGGAAGACATGGCTTGGCAGTTCGGGCTGGACTGTTCCCATGAGGCACAGGGTCAGACTGATTTGCATATGGCCATGTCTGAACTGAGGGTGGTGGAGTGAGCTAAAGAATGATGATGGATTAAACCCAGATCAGTTGACTGGGGGTGAGTGTTTGATTGGCTCAAACGTTCCGTCCATCATCCCCTTTTGTATCGCTTTGATGGCCGTCACCTGTTCGGCGACAAAGCAGACAGCGTGCTAGAGCGCTTCAAGGACTCTCGGGCTACGGCCAAGTCCTTGGGCCTCTCCACCACCCGCCCTGCGCAGTCTGCTTTTCGCCCCTTTCGTGGCTACGGAAGGGGTGCCCCGCCATGTTCCACCCAGGGCCACAGGCTGGCGCAAGCTGCTCAGCCCCTGCGCGGCCTAGGACGTGGGACTCACCGACGTGGGTCTGGAGGCCAGCGAGTTGGCCAGTCCACCACCGCCCCCTCTGCAGCAGCCTCCAAACCCTCCTAGTCTGACTTTTCAGGGCCACCAATCGCCAGTGGGCGGCAGGATTCGCAATCACCTCCCCCACTGGCGCATCATCACGTCGGACAGGTGGGTTTTGCAGATAGCCCGGAGGGGCTACTCCCTCCCCTTCGAGACTACACCCCCCCCCCCAGCCATGCCACCTCAGCACCATCGCATGTCGGAGGATCATCTGGCCCTTCTCCAACAGGAAGTTACGGATCTTTTGGCCAAGGGAGCTATTGAGCGAGTTCCTGCTCCAGAAGTAGGTCATGGTTGCTATTCCCACTACTTTCTGGTGCCCAAGAAGGACAAAGGCCTGCGTCCTATCTTGGATCTCAGGAACGTCAACCGCTTCCTCCAGAAGGAGAAGTTGAAAATGTCGACACTGGCTCAGGTCCTAACTGCCCTTGACCCTGGATGGTAACGTTAGACTTGCAGGACACTTACTTTCACATCCCCGTCCTGCCAGCCCACCGGCGTTACCTGCGGTTCACAGTAGGCCACGAGCACTTTGTTTACTGTGCTCCCCTTTGGCCTTACCAGTACCCCTCGGGTGGTGATGGCGGTGGTCGCAGCTCATCTGCGCAGATCAGGGGTTCCATTCTTCCCTATCTCGACGACTGGCTGTTGAAGGCGGGCTCGCCCCAGGCAGTCGTCTCCCACCTCTAGACTGCAGCGGACCTCCTGCATTCGCTGGGGTTCACTAAATACGTGCCGCAGTCACACCCGACTCCCTATCAGAAGCTCCATTTTATCAGAGCGGTTCTGGACACGACGCAATTTAGGACTTATCCTCCCGAGCAGCGAGTCCGGGATATTCGGGCTATGATTCCGATCTTTCAGCCTCTATCTCGGGTTTCGGTCAGAATGACCCTGAGGCTGCTGGGCCTCATGGCCTCCTGCATCCTGCTGGTAGATCATGCCAGGTGGCATATGCAGGCTCTGCAGTGGGACCTGAAGTTTCAAGAGGGAACAACATCAGGGGAATCTGTCAGATTACATTCAGATCTCGGAGGGCACTGCACGACAATTGCAGTGGTGCCTGACAAACCAGGATTGGGTCAACGGCAGATCCCTCTCCCTTCCCCAACCGGAGTTCACAGTGGTGACGGACGCATCACTTCTGGGGTGGGGCGGCCACATGGGAGAAGCGGAGATCAGAGGCCTCTGGTCTCCGGCAGAGTCCGGGCTCCACATCAACCTTCTAGCGCTCCGGGCGATCCGTCTTGTGCTGAAAGCATTCCTTCCCTCTGTCCGGGGAAGAGTAGTGCAAGTGTTTACGGACAACACCACCGCCATGTGCTACGGCAACAAACGGGGTGGGGTGGGGTTGTGGACCCTATGTCAAGAGGCTCTCCGTCTCTGGACATGGCTGGAACATCAGGGCATATCCCTGATGGTTCAACACCTGGCAGGTTCACTGAACGCCAGGGCGGACGAACTCAGCCGCAGGTGCATGATGGATCACGAATGGCGTCTTCACTCAGAGGTGGTGCAAGGTCTTTCAGCAGTGGGGAGAGCCTTGGTTAGATCTATTCTCCACCGAAGAGAACGCACAATGTCAGCAATTCTGTGCGTTGGAATCTCAAAGGCGGCACTCGCTAGGCGACGCCTTTCGTCGCGAATGGAGTTGCGGTCTTCTATACGCCTTTCCACCTATACCACTTCTGCCCAGAGTGCTGAAGATCAAGCGCGACCGGGCCCAAGTCATTCTTGTGGCTCCGGATTGGGCACAAAGAGTCTGGTATCTCGAGCGGTTACAAATGGCCATCGATCCTCCGATCAGACTTCCTCTTCGGGAGGATCTTCTGTCGCAGCAGCAGGGGACGGTCCTCCACCCAAACCTATCCAGCCTCCACCTCCTTGCGTGGAGATTGAGCGGCGACAGTTGACAGCCTTCGACCTTCCTCCCGAAGTCTGTGATGTTATCTTGGCAGTCGGGCATCCCTCCACTAAGACGGCATACGCCTGCAGATGGAACAAATTTGTGGCATGGTGCGCAGCAAAGGCTGTGGATCCCCTTTCTGAGGTTCTCTTGTTCCTCCTTTCATTAGCCCAGCAGGGCTCTGCTCTGGGCACTCTTAAGGGCTATCTCTCAGCCGTTTCAGCTTTTCTTAGGCTTCCTGATCAGCCTTCTCTTTTCAAGTCCCCTGTTGTAAATCGCTTTCTCAAGGGTATTACTCATCTTTTTCCTCCTGTTCCTTTCGTAATGCCTCAGTGGGACTTGAACTTGGTTCTTACTTATCTTATATGTGCTCCTTTGGGCCGCTACATAACTGTCCTCTCAGACTTCTCACTTTAAAGACTGCCTTTCTGGTTGCCATCACTTCTGCTCACAGGGTGAGTGAGCTCCAGGCTTTTTCTTCGAAACATCCTTTTCTGGCGGTTCACCCAGACAATGTTGTCCTTCGAACTCGACCCTCTTTTCTTCCTAAAGTGGTTACTTCTTTCCACATTGGTCAAACCATCACTTTGCCCACCTTCTTTCCGCCTCCGCATCCTTCTAAGAAGGAAGAGAGGCTCCACCATCTCGATCCAAAACGTGCGCTTTCATTTTATTTGGATCGCACCAAGCAATTCCGGGTGGATGACCAGCTCTTTGTTGGCTACATGGGCGCCAAAAAAGGTCGGGCCGTGCACAAACGGACCATCTCTCGGTGGGTCGTTTTGTGCATTAAAGCTTGCTACTCTTTGGCAAAGAAGGAGCCTCCAGTGGGATTGCGCGCCCATTCCACCAGGGCAACAGCAGCTACCACTGCTTTGAGACGGGGAGTCCCCCTCAAGGACATCTGTCAGGCAGCTACGTGGGCACTACAGGGAATACTTTTCAGGGCCCTAGTTTTGTGCACCAGTGGTCAGTGTCTTGCATGGCTCTGCACTTCTGGCGTGGAATGTCGTGTAAAAGAACTGACGTCAGCGCGCGATGGCGGCATCTAAGTAGCTACCGAGACGTCATCCCGGCGACCAAGACGAACGCGGAGCCGACCGACGCCACCTTTCGACACGCAGGGGTACTGCAGACGAAAAAATTCTCCAGATCCAGTCTGACGCCTGGGGGTAATTCAAAATGTAAGGAACCTATAACTAATCTAGGTCTCTTACAGATATATCGTTACCGAAGGTAAGTAACTTGATCTTTATGATGTCCCTGCTTTTTATTACAAGGAACCTTACCCGTGGGGCACCTAGGACAAACCTTAGGGGTGACATATGTAATAAAAAGTAAGTGTTAGACTTTAAAAGTACTTTTAATTCTAAAGTCAGATTTGGACACAGTTTTATTTTAAAACCAGCCTGCAAGGCAGGGCTGGCTTTAAAAGGACACCAGAGCAGTGCATACTTGAGTGCATTAAGCCCACTGGGGCCTCTAAACCTACATGACCTACCATATACTAGGGACTTAGATAGGTTGTTTGAACCAATTGGCCTTATACCTCTTACTATATACCTTTTAAAACAGAGCACTGTCCCTGGGACTGGTTAACAGAGCCCAGCACACATTCAGAGTCAGTAACCACAAGTAGGAGTCGAGAAATAGGGGGTGATCAGGGCAAAAAGGATGACTTTCCTACACTGACAGTTAAGGACATTATGCCTCATAGCTAGGGAGCGCTGGGGCACAGAACAAAACTAATTTTCATTGTCCACCAGGTTCGGCTCCACGGAAACATCAGCTTGTGTTGAGTTTCGAGTGAGGGAAATCTGCTGCCCCTGCAGAGGCTGCAACAGATAAATATCAAGCAGTGACAAAGTCAAAAGCACTCGCCTTTGCGACCAATTGGCTCTGCCAATGTCATTAGTTCATGCTATACCGCATACTGATATTGTACAGCATAAACTAAATAAAACACAGGAGTTGTATGCGTGCATTCACATGACGTGGTTGCCCTTTATCTTCGATCCAAAAATCAGTAATGTAGCACGAAAGTGATTAGTATAATTAATTTAAAAATAAATAGGATTATGGGGGTGAGGGCAATGAAGGAGGGGGTGGGGGGAAGAACAGTAGCAAACGCAAGCAAACATTGGGAATGTAGGAGAAGAACAAGCGAGAAAAATAGTTTCAAGGAGAGGCAACCCATTAATGGGGAGAGGATGTGGCTTTGCGGCCATAGCTGCCGACTCTGGAACTAGGGGTCCAGGTTCAAGGCTCAATCTGCTCAACATCCTGGTATTTTGAGAAAAAGTCACATACCTGTGCCTAACAAAAATGTGAATATATAATCTAGTTACTGGTGCTCATGTAGAGTGCTACAATATATTCAGGTAGAGTTGGTGCTGCAAAAATAAATAAAATTAAAAACCTAAATTAGTACCAACTCGCCTTCCACTGCTGGCGCCTTGAAAATAACAAATACCACTTCAATTACAGCGTCAGCAGCAGAATGACCCTGTTCCATATGAATCAGTGCTTTGTCGCTGCTCCAACAAAAGAAAAGGAAGTGACACCTGCCATACGCTGCCCAATTAGAAGGAAGCAAATGAGTGACATTTAAGCCCACAAATTGTGAGCAATGGGCGGGCTCCAAACTCATTACTGAACACAAACATTTTGCAAGCAAGAGCGCATGCGCGTGCGCAGGCAGGACCTTAAAAGGAAGGATCTGACATGGCAAAAGGGTTCATTTTGCTATGGCGGCAGGTAGTTTTAAAGCTGCCTGACGAGGCTGTAGTGGCACACCTAGACACGTTTTCACCTTGGCACTGCAGCATACTACTGACATTTAACTTACTAGACCAGAGTATCTCTGGTACCATGTACTAGGGACTTTTAGTTAAGTTAAATGAACCAATCTGGTATTAGTCAATTGTACACATACTATGTGGGTCAGAGCAAATACTCTGGGACTCTTTGTGGGGGGGGGGGTCCTATAGAAAGAGGTACTTTCCTACAAGTTGTATATTATATTGTTTGTTAATTTAAAAAAATGACAGTTTGTGTATCTGTATGTTTACTTGTTTCTATATATTTGTAGATTGTTTTGAAGTTCAAATATTAGAAATTGCTTTAGCTAATATTCCCATCTCAGAGATTCCGCGGGGGTCCACAAAAGACAAAAGGCTAAGAACTGCTGCCCTATATTACTAACAGCACAGCTAGAAAAGCATGGTATGAATATGGTATAAATAGGACATTTATTCCAATTCACCTTGACTTTGGTGCAGTTCGATGAGCTTTCAGATTCCTCTTCAGCCTGAACAAGGCGGAAAGTGAAAGAATCTAAACTCAGCGTTTCCCACTTGGCTGCCCTACACGCTGCAGGACTTTTGTAAACAGACTCAATACAATAGGGGGGAAAAAAGGGCATCATTGAGCAAGTTGTGTTCCAGCCCATACCCTAGGAAGCAAATGCTTCTCTTCCTAAAATGGCACGCTAATCACATTTCTCAGAACCACTGATGGTGTATAGAAAGTTATATGCACTTTTCTTTTACGGTGTAAATATATAGATTTATCTCCAGCTTCCTTGGAGAATGCACGGATTGGGTTTACATGTAAAGAAGGCTATCATGGTACCAGAAGAGGAAGTGCATCAAAATGTCAGCCCTTCGTGGAAGGCAGTTTTAGCATCTAGGAAAATGTTTGAGGATTTTGATCCTCACAAACAGGACATAAAAACGAAAAGTTAAACAATGGTATGGCTGGAGAATGACTGTGCTCCAGAAGTGATGTAGGCTATTAATGTTGTGAATTGTAATTTAAAAAAAAAAAATGTACAAGTTTCACGAGACTTGGGCAGCTACCTTGGGTTGAGTACATCTTAAGTGAAAATATGGGGAGACATTAAGATCATGCTTGTACTCAACACTGGCCAAAAAGATGTACATTTAAAAAAAAAAAAAAAGAAAAAGTAGTAGTAGTAAAGATACATGTATGAGAGCTTGGCGCCAGAGGGTGAAAAAAGGAGAGAGGGGTCAATAGATGGGAAGGAAGTGGGAGCAGGGTGAGAGCAAGGGGGCCAAAACAGTCCTTCAAGTGTACTGAAATGCAAGGTTTGACATCAGCAGTTGAAGGATATATCAACCAATCAAAACAGATTGAAGTACTCTTAGGAGGGACAAGCAGATTAGGGAGAAAAGCCACTGAATTAAGAGGAGGGAGAAGTTTGAAGTTAAAGGATGTAGCCATATGCTTAGAATAAAAAAAAGTTACATTAAAATAAAATTAATCACTGCATGAAATTTTAATAGAGCACATGGGGCATGGCAGACACTTAGAATGGGTAAAGAAAGACGTTTAGCTGTAATGTACATCACAGGAAAACAATCCTTATTGGCGCAGATTAGACCTATAGGCATTACTGCTATATATTCCAAAGAAACCACACTTTACTCCCTCTGAAAGTGTAACACGACCCCACCAGCCGGTTTCAGATATATATATATATATATATATATATATAGATATATATATATATATATATATATATATATATATATATATATACATACCTATACATATACATATATACACACACAAGGGTGAGAGGAATAAAAGATCTTACCTGCTACTGAATCTGGGTCCGTCTCTCTCTCTCTCTCTCTGCTTGTCAATAATATATAAATAATAAAAAAAAAAATAAAAAAACACAAACAAAAAAAAAAAAAATTCACTTATTTCAGAGTTCAAGTAGCAAATCTCCATGAAGTATTTCGACCTATTCAGGTCTTAATCTTATGGAAATGCTGAGTAAATAACTTGCACATGTTTTTAAACAAGAACATAAACAACAGACTTTAAAAGGATCAGATCAGACACATAAAAATCATTGCTATACATTTGGAGATTTATGTAAATATTGTGGTTATCAGTTAGCGTTCGCAGTATTCACTGTCATAATCACTGAAATATCAGCACACATTAGCAAATGTTATCATTAATAGAGGTTTTATTCAATTAAAACGAAACTACTGATGTTTTCCAAAACACTTCTAGACCACAGTAACCATAATGCATTGTGGTTGCTCAATATGTACCCCACTGTGTCCTTCCATATCAAACATTCAGTAATATATTTCCCATTAATCGTACAAGTAGGTATCCTCGTCTTTGCCTCAAAGAATGCAATTTCATGTTGGGAAACCAGACTCAAAGGCACATGCTTGACACCATAAATCAGCTCACCTGTGATCAAGGTCTACGTGAAAAGCCGAAACGTGTCAGATAGTGAGCATGCTGCCAGTTTTATTATGGAATAAAAAGTTTGGAACTACCCGTATTAGGGCTTCGGGGCCTTCTTTCTGCAATGTTTTTTTTCCTCACAACGTACTTTTATTTCAACAATGACATGATATCGGTCGTACAAAGAATAAATTGCAAAGAGAGAACAGAAAAACTGATAACTGCGCCACATTGCCTCTGTTTGACAAGTAGAGGTGTCTCATATATAGGGAGAGTCTTTGACACCTGTAGCCACATCCAGCATGTGTACTACGCATATTCCAGTCCGCTGGATTCATAACAATGGTTCTTCAGTATCAGACGTGGGGGGGGGGGGGGGTTAGGCTCCAAATATAGTCCCCTATAGTCAGCCCACCTTTTCCAGATCTTGTAGTGCTTCCGAGGGCACCCACTCGCTTCGAAGACCGGGAGTTCCAGGCCCATACAAAAGTCCAAGCCCTTTTTCCATACCCCGATCAATGGTGGGGATTCATCTTTCCAGGCTCGGGCAATGTCTCTTCGCCAATGTGAGGCCTAGGAATAAGAGGGGACGCTTGTACCCGTTGCCACCCAGGTCTTCTGTAATATGTAGCATGGCCAGCCTCGGAGAAGAGGGAACGTCCCACCCCAAAACCTCAGATAGATATGCAAACACCCCCCTCCAGAACCTCAACAGTGTAGGGCAGGACCACACGGTGTGCAGGAAGGTACCCTCCATGGACCCACAGCGTAAACAATGCAGAGATGCAATTAGCCCAGCACGCCACAGTCTATGCCTGGTATAATAGGCTCTATGTAAATACTTAAACTGGATAAGACGCAGGCGGGCCGCTATGACTGCACTGTGCGGAGACTCCAGGGCCTCCACCCAGTCGTCTTCCTCTAAGGGACCAAGATCCTGCTGCCATGCCACTCTAGTTTTATGTAAAGTGGTAGGTGTGTTATTGATAATTGTACGGTATATTTTGGTTATATTATTGTCTCCCAATTCGCCCATAAAGACTTTTGCCTCAATGGGGTTAAATTCAGGTATCTCCGTTAGGCGGGATATGTATGGGGTAAAAGCATGTCTGAATTGTAGATAGCGGTAGAATTGCGTGCGGGGCATAGCATACTCCGTTTGTATGTCAAGAAAGGACTTGAGGGTGCAGCCACGTACAACTGCCCCCACCGTGCCTATCCCAATGGCTCCCCAGCCCCGAAAACCGGGCAATCGCGCCAGTTGTGGCACAATGGAGTTTCCCTGGTGAGTCTCCCCCACCAACCCATCTGGCGGAGCACAGACTTCCAGATCCTGAAGATCTGGACTGTGGCAGGCGGTAGCTCCTTAAGCAGCGCCGCTGAATAGAGAACCATGTGAAGGGCATTGTCTCCCAGCAGCCAACGCTCTATGACATACTCCGGGTCTACGCGATCGCCGTACCACCAGTCGTTGAGGGAGAGGAGGTGTGAGGCCATGTAGTACGCGTGAACGTCCAGGGTAGCCAATCCACCGGAGTAAGTAGACTGGAAGCAGGTCCTCGGCGCTACTCAACGCACATCATTTAGGACGCTGAGGGTTCTGGGTGATCTTCAGGGAGTCTCCTATTGGATTTGCTGCGAGTCTTGGACCTCTTTTTAGATCGCGATCGACGCCGCTGTCCACCACCCTCCCCCAAGGGACCACATCCAGGTCCACTAGACGATGAGTTGGAGTCAATCCTGGGCGGAGTGTGGGGTTTAAGCCGCACCGTCTCCTCAAGCCACTGGAACACCTCCTCCGGGGACTCAAAGTAGTGAGTGCGTGACTTGTATACCACCCGCAGACGGGCCGGGTACAGCAGGGAGTATAGAAGCTTGAGACCCCGAAGGCGAGCCTTAGCCTCAAGGAAGGACTGTCTGTGCTGCTGTACGAGCCTGGTATAATCCAGGAATATGAGAATACGCTGAGGGTCGTAGGTAAGAGTCCCTTGCTCGCGCCTGTTGTAGGATTACGTCCATGTCCCTATAGTTAAGGAGACGGGTGATGGGGCGGGCGCCCGGAGGCGGCTTCTGCAGCACCTCACAGTGAACGAGGTCCAGGACAAAGCATGTTGAAAGCGATCCGGGTGCAAGCCAACCCCTCAGCCACGTGGTGAGGAACTCCCCCGCATCATTTCCCTCGCACCCCTCCGGAAACCCAATAAAGCGGAGATAATTGCGGCGGGCGCGTCCCTCCGCATCTTACACCTGCGCTGCCAGGCCCCGCGTAAGCGATTCAAGGGTAGACACCCTCTTCGTCAGCGTGCCCACTGTGTCCTCCACGTCTGAAATGCGGGATTCCACCTCCGTGATACACTGCACGGCATTTCGGAGACCCTGCCGAAGCAACATGACGTCCGCGCCCACATCTTGGACTCCAATGTTTCCAGCGACTGCGTAATCGCCGCATTGTCCGGCATCTGGGCATCCGGGCCGCCCAGTGATGGCCCGAGGCCACAGCTCCAGCATATTTGTCCATGGTACATTGCTTGGAGGACGCACCAGGTGGCTTGACTT